>CAMQGK010000052.1:1107500-1345000 GCA_947000775.1 Pterois miles | reverse complement strand
TTAAACCATTATTTTCATGCATCTCAAACACCTGCATGAATTCGCATGTCTCGATGTTCCAGATGTTCATAATAAGCAATACGCATACATGGCTACTGGCGTGAAGCTGCACACACATAAACCGTGCTCGCCAAAATTCATAGGCACACACCTCAGGCACGCCATTTCCCATTTTTGACCCGTGAAGTTCAGTGAGCTTTATCTTGATGTGACTGTGTTCATGGCTTGTATTACAGGGTCTCGGATGCACTGAATGTTATCGACTGTGAATTACACCCACTGAGTTCTCACTCATTTATTCAAAAGGACTCGTTATGTATGCTAGTGAGAGATCTGTGCAATTTGCCAACAAGACTTATAGTGATGATCAAGCAAGGGATCTGTATATTTTCCATTGTTTCATAAGGCATCAAGTTATATTTCTATGCTGTGTCATTGTACACATGTATTTATGTACTGAATGTGTATATTGATATGAGACGCACAGTTATTGTTATTTATGTATTGCAAAGTTTATATATATATATATATATATATATATATATATATATATATATATATATATATATATATATATATATATATAGTGCTGAATGCAAACCCATATATGAAGCATCAAGTTGTTCATGACCAATCGAGTTTACTTGTGATGTTCAAGTGTATGAGATTGATTGATGTAATGCTTGAAAGTGTCATAAATAATATGGAGAATGTGTTCCAACTGAACAAATGAATAAACTACTTACATGTCTTTTTAATGAGAGTCTCTTCTGTTTGCACAGGAGAAAATTCAAGCCATTTGAACCAGAGATCAACACAGTGTTCAGCCTCGTTGTGAGCCCTGCTCCAGCGTCTCTGCGCTATGAAAACTGATATTAGAATACACTCCGTCAGCTCCCTGTCCGACTCCCCCTTCAGTCCGTCAGGAGAGTCTGAGGGTGCACACGGATCTCAATCCCTTAATCCTTTTCTAATTGACGTGTCCTTGATGTTGTAGAGGCTGGTTTTGGCCGGAGTTCACTTACACACACACACACACACTGCCGACTAGTAGTTGTATCATACACAGCTCACTATAAGCTACCAGAGGAGTAACACCAACATGTTAGAGACGCTTTCGTGCTATTTCTCTTTCCTTTAGAGTACTATATAATTTTTTTGTAAATGTCTATGTGATATCTGTAGAGCTACAAAGCCCAAAGTCCACACCACATGGACTTTCTCTCCCTCACAGAAACTCTGCTCTGAACTGCCTGAAACACCTTGCTTGGTCCCGCCTTTTCTTCTGTAACGTGGTGATGTCACCAAGTAACACATTTGCATAACACCTGCCTGGTGACTAGTTTGGCACGCCCCCAAGGTAAAGCTTACGGGCCGTATACATGTCGTATCTAAAAACGCATGGAAAACGGCAATGTGCTTGGGAGGTTGCACTCCTGTTGCCCCTGACGTTGCTAAGCAACCGAAATCTGCGTAAAGCGATGATGATGACGATGATGATGATGATGATGATGAAGTTGGTGTAATTTAGCAGGCAACTTCAGTGACGAAATGAAACACAATCAAAACAAAGGTAAATGCATTTCTGGCACCATAAATTCCTCATGGTAGCTTTACACTCGATGTTTCTATGTCAGTTTTCCAGACCTTTCAACCAGATATTGGTCCATCCTCAGAAGGAAAAGGTGAAGCTAGTAAAATAGTCTGTGGAACAGATCATAAAGCTTTGGGCAGCCCTGCACTAAAATGATTAACATCTCCTCCACATATTTACCATATACGGATATTTATGGAAGAAAGATGATATCTGCTGTCTATTGGTTGTTCTTCGTCACATTACAGGTGCTGCAAAAGTTTAAATATTTCTATCTTGGGGTGCAGCCGTCAAAAATGGGCATTTGGGAAGGCCTGCGTGCTGTGACGACGGCATGTGTATGGATCCTTACAGCTGGAGGGGAGTCCAAAGAGTTCGTTCAGTTGACCAATCAGAGCACGATGGGCTTATACTAAGTATACAAGTATGCACCTGAAAATAGGATAAAGTAGCCACATAAGTCCCTAATAGGTCCTCTATGTGACAATAACACGCACCTTTCTTTTTCTGACCGGCCTCTGAGACACGTTGCAGGTGCTTACATTATGTCCCCCTGCCCCCTTCCTTTGCTCAAGGAATCAAAAGGCGTATTGTGATGGACAGGCTTAGGAGGACAGCAGCCCTTCACAGAGACATGCATGGAGACAGAGTATAGATAAAAGCTGGGATGAAAGCCTCCCGTTCATTCCCTGCTCGCTCAGGCCTCTATTGCTTCTTCAGTTGAGTATCAGGGGGGAACTGGGGATCAAAGGGTGGATGCTTAATATCTGGCATGGGTACCTCGGTCCTCCAGTCAGGCTTCTAGGACAGCACCCATACAACCTTACTAACTCCTAAATCTCTCCTCAAATGCCCCATGTCCCTGGGGTCCCCGGGACAAAGGGCACCATTGTCCCCGCAAGAAACCAGATGCATCCTCATACTGAAAGTGACCCTCCCCGAAACACACACGGCGGCCCATCAGATACCCGGCAGCAGTTAAAGGTCACTGGGCCAATCTTTGTCCATGTGGTCCAGAGATAAACAAACAGTGTCACCTTTACTGCCTTTCTACGTGAGGTCCCTACTTCCTAAACCGCACAGTCTGCTGATGGATGCTGCAGCGTGTGCATCTCTACGCCGAGCTGTCACCAGGAGATAGCTATAGCCCAATCAACTTTACTCTAATCCAATTGATACACCTGCTAACCTGGTTATTGTGTTGCCATGGAGTGATCTAACGCACAGAGGTGTCTGCCAGCTACGGCCTTCATGCCGTTCGCCGGCGGTGGAGAATGACTCATCTCCTGCCAGGTAATGTTGCAGCAGCTAGCCAGCGACGACGGCCCCCGCTGGATGAAGCAATCAAAATGGGCCAAACATTCATTTCCTCTTAAATTGAACTCAGGAGAGATAGGCTATGAGCACAACGTTGCTCTGCCCTTTAGCACACAATGGCTTTCATTCAAGGAAATTTGCACACAAACAGCAGGGGACCATTAACTGCTAATATCTTTTTTAGGAGCCCACTTATCACAGCACAGGCACTGTTACAGCCATTAGCATACATTTCCCATCAGTGGGGATAACATGCCGTCATTTATACACAGCGGCTGACATCGGTTTACATCCAGCGCTGTGATAAACGCTGAGAAAGAATGTGAAGCCTTTAGATCTCACAGAGCAGGACAATGAGTAAATCACTGGGTTTAAATAGCCTTTTCAAAAACATCATTCTTCCGTTCAACAACACTTGAGTTTCAACTGCAGGGGAGGTCAGAGGTCGTCGACAACAGAGCTGGCCCTGGACATAGGCCCATAGGGGCACCACGGATGAGGGCAGAGAAATATGTAACTTTTATTATTTTTCACTAATACTAATCTAACACTATGTTGAAAGATTACCAAAAAAGCACACAATAACTTAAATATGTAGCCTGTTAAATAGGCCCTATTTTCTAAGTGGCCAGCAGCATTAAATTCATTAGGGAATGTTAGAAAGACCAACACATCCCAACTCGCTTTGCCACAGCCCTTAGTGTCACTTTGTTTTCAGCATCAAAACCACTACAGTTACCCTCGGGGTCACTTCACGATTGGGCATCAAAACCACTATAGTTAGGTTTAGGAAACAACTACATGGTTGGACTAAAACTACTACATGAACACGACACCGAACGTTGTGAACATGGGACACGAACGAACAGCTGATTGTAATGCGATGCACAGGATACGAACAGCGGACGTCCTGATGAAAGCCTTGTGTTTGTTGGACCCATCCACCTCCCCTCCCGCCCGCCTGGTGTGTTATTCGCTCTTTAAACTACATCACCACACTCCCGGCGCACTTCTTCTGAGCGTTTACTGTTGCCGCACTGTGACAAAGCCTCAGCATTTAACGCCCCGGGAATGAGAATGGGCTAACTACTCAAGCATTCGGGGAACAGCCAATAAAATTTTGAGAAATACCTTTTTTTGAAAGTGCAATCTGCACAGCTTGACCTCAAAGACATAAAGATAAGCAGTTTCTGTTTGAGTGGTGGTGGAACTGCCTGAAAGGGGCACCAGCTAAAATGTTGCTAAGGGCACCACATTGGTCAGGGCCGGTAGTTTATATCCTGATCAGTACCCCAGTCCTCTAGCTGCCGAGGTGGCTCACTGCTCCCGCTGAAAGTTGAGTCAGTAAACCAGACAGACCTGGCTCTGAGGCCGGCCTGTGGGAGTCAGCTTAAGCGATAGGTTAACCACTGTAATCCCTTTTAGGAGCAGCAGCTTTGGGAAACTGATCTGGATCAGTCTGGCCTACTGTAGACTGTAGTTCATGGAGCGATAAGAGAGGTGGATGCACAGACATGGAAGAAAGCCCCACCACACATATAGAAGAAAATCACTCAATTAATAAAACTCCCCTCTGCAGTCAGGGGGATTTCCATCGCTAATTAGGAAACACAATCACTCAAATTTCTTTTAAAGTCTGAAACTTTAAAGGACAGGTTCACATTGTTGAAGTCGGTCTTACTGTACACATGCCCATATGTACATTGACAGATTTAGTAGTGTAATCGTTCCTCCTGCCCATACTGGTCAAAATCCACCGTGTGCATTCAAGTTCAACTGAAAGTAACAAGAGGCTTCGTGAGTCAAATCAAATGGGCATCATCCAAAGTGCTTTCAGTAACATACTGTACTAAAATATACTGTACATAACATAAAAAGATACATTTTAGGGTTGTAAAATTTAATTTGATATATATATCATTTATATTGTGTTAATGCAAATTCATTTTAACAGCACTAATTTCTTAAATGCATTAATGCAACCTGTAATTTTTAGGTTCCTAAGGAATCCATTGGGACCAGCCAGGACATACTAGCTTGTCATGAGGGAGGCTAAATAAACGGTTCCAAACTGATGCTACACTTTGGAGAGGAAACACTGTCACTGCCATGTTCAAAGGGGTCCGTTGACCTCTGACCTCCAGATGTGTGGATGTAAATGGGTTCTCTGGGTCCCCACCAGTCTCCCCTTTACAGACATGCCCACTTTCTGATAGTCCCAGTCAGTCTGGATCAAGTCCTAGTCAAGTTCGGACATGTTGGGTTAATATATAATTATATTATTGTGACTATTGTTATCATTGCTTTGACTATTCTCATTTGTTTTGTTTGTTCTTTTTTATTTTTATTTGTTTTTATTTTTTTTTCTCTGTTCAATCTACTTGTAGTATTACTCAATTACTCAATTACTCAATTACTCGAAATAAATCATTCATTCATTGAAGCACACTGACACACTGACAGCTGTATATATATATATATCTATATCTATATCTATATATATATATATAGATATAGATATATATATATATATACAATGAGTCTTTACCCCAAGTGAAGGAGTTCAAGTACCAACAATGGAACGTGAGATTGGCGGGAGAATCGGAGCAGCGGGGGCGGTGTTACAGTCGCTGTACCGCACTGTTGTGACGAAGAGAGAGTTGAGCCTGAAGGCAAAGCTCTCTATCTACCGGTCAATCTTCGTTCCTACTCTCACCTATGGTCATGAGGGCTGGGTCATGACCGAAAGAACTAGATCGCGAGTACAAGCGGCCGAAATGGGTTTTCTCAGGAGGCTGGCTGGCGTCTCCCTTAGAGATAAGGTGAGAAGCTCAGCCATCCCTGAGGGACTCGGAGTAGAGCTGCTGCTCCTTTGCATTGAAAGGAGCCAGTTGAGGTGGTTCGGGCATCTGGTAAGGATGCCTCCTGGGTACCTCCCTAGGGAGGTGTTCCAGGTAGGACCAGCAGGGAGGAGACCCCGGGGACGACCCAGGACTAGATGGAGAGATTATATCTCCACACTGGCCTGGGAACGCCTCGGGATCCCCCAGTCAGAGCTGGTTAATGTGGCCCAGGAAAGGGAAGTTTGGGGTCCCCTGCTGGAGCTGTTGCCCCCGCGACCCGACCCCGGATAAGAGGTTGAAGATGAAGATGAAGAGCTATATATATATATATATATATATATATATATATATATATATATATATATATATATATATATATATATATATATATAAGCAGCATATTTGCCCACTCCTCTCCACTACTAGAATTAAATTAAATACTTGACAAATTTCCCTTTAAGGCACATTTTGAACAGATAAAAAATATACAATTAATGTGTGATTAATCGCAATTAACTATTTATTTGATTGATGGTCCTAGTATATTTCTATATCTTTATGTATTTTCAGATAAAAAGAGCATAACTTTGTAAGATACCCGTGCGCTATCACCGTGCACACTGTGTACATACTCAGAGAAGTCACATTAGTCTCCAGCAGTGTGGAGGGCGCTGTGAACAAATCTTTACAGTGATAAACATGGGGAGGCTGCTGTAGCAGTAGAAAGACAGAAAATCTACATTTTTTTGTTTAGCATTACATTAATCTTGTACAGCGTGTGTTGTTTTCTGTTTGCTTTTTGTTCTCCTGGTCTTCATAAATGCCTCGGTTTTCTGATTGTCTGTGTGTCGTGGAAGGAGGCAGAAAAGGAAGTGATTGGGTCGAGTGTACCAGACAAACGACGTGTTTGTGGCGCCTGCCGTGAGAATCAGGCTGCTGATGTCTTTTATTTTAGCTTTGGCTTAAAGGTACAGTGTGTAGGATCTAGCGGTGAGGTTACAGATTGCAACCAGCTTTAACTTCTCCCATGTCCCAAACATGTAGGAGAACTACAGCAACTGGCACTAAAACGCTGTCGCCTATCAGTGTTTGGTTTGTCGCTCTGGGCTACTGTAGAAACACGGCAGCCAGCTCCGCATGTAGATATACTGCTCTTTCTAAGGTAACAAACAAAATACAACTCTTATTTTCAGGTGAATATAGTCCAAAGAAAACATACTTATTAAAATTATATTCCATTTCTACTACTAGATCCCCTAAATCTGCACACTGTTCCTTTAACTTTTAGCTGCACTGTTACACAGAAGGACTGTGGATGTCTTACATTGGGACCAGGTCAGTATGAACAGGAGGAACAACTGAAGCTACCAAAAACTCTTTAAATATGCATTTGGGCTTGTGAGAGGAACTTTAAGGCAGATGAGAAAGGAGAAGGAGAAAAACGTGAACTTATCCTTTAAGTTGATGTGAACTTGATGGACAGGGTTTCATCAGCGTCAAGAAAATGGAGGGAACAGTATTTTTGTCAGTAGAGACACTGAAGTGGTCTCTGTGAAAAGGCACCATACTCTATTCACTACTGACATATTTCATATCTTACAGTGACGATTGTGGATAGCAGCTTATGTGCACATATTGATAAGATGGTAGCACACACTATAAATAAGATTAGGTTTCTTAGTTACACACAGCTCACAGACCTATGACAGAAGTGCTGGCATTGTCTGAGAGCCATAGCAAAGATATGATAAGTTTACCTCAAGTAAATTTGCTCCTGTGGCCAAACACAAGAAAATAAAGAGGGGAGACTGCTGAATAGCTGTCCGCCTGGAGAAAGAAAGCAAAATATATGCACAAAGTTAACTGCGAGGAAGCTGATATCATTGCATTTTTCTTGTGAAAGTGACACGCAATCGTGAGTGCAGACTTGGGCCGAGGTGGCGTCAATCAACAGGAAGAAGGCTCAGGCTGGAAGACGGTCCCCTTCAAACAGAAAACAAAGGCACCTTAAGTACCAGTGCTCACAAAGAGCAGGAGGCAAACATGGTGATGACGATCTATTTCTGACAACAATGTTATTTGGCTGCATTGTTCTGGGGGCTCAGGCCAGTGACGGGGGTGAGGGGTCTTGTGAAAAAGAGAAAATTGATGTGAAGCCTTAGGCTGACCTTACATTCTCAGCTGAACCAGATTTATGGCAGCTTTTTCCTGAAAAACTGCTGAGGAATCAAAATTGTGATCATGTACTGATCACCTGTGTACAGTATACTCTCAGTGACCATATTTATATTGTTTACCGTACATTGTTTTGTTTGTTTACATTTCTTTGTAAATTCCTGGAAAGTTATTTGACAGAAAAAAGGGAATGGGTTGTCAAAAGATGTGCCAAAGGCCACATAAATCCTGCCAACTTTGGGTGTGCAGGACACATCCTGTCCAAAGACGCTTAGCAATAGTTGCCAGTTGAATTCCTAAATCCCCACATGAGGATGTGATGATGCACATTCTATTATGTTCCTATATTACCTGACGACAAGTGCAATTAGTCTACCCGTCTACTGGTGCCACAATTTTGTTCTGGCTGACGGCACACCCTGTCCACCGGCGTGAGGAAGCAGCGGGCATTCTCATTTCCCATTTCTTAAATTGAATTTCGTGATCCAATCTGACCAATCACAATGATAGTGAAAGGCTGCTGCATGCTGGTACATCACAACAAACCCCCCCCCCACCGCCGGATACATCCCACCCACCAGCCACCTCCACCCGTGGCGCTCAGCCTCCACCCACCTCCTTCACCCGTCACGCAGCTCTGCTGCTTCTTGAATGCAAATAAAGCCACACTGGAAAAAAGCTTAAAAGAGCTGCGCTTTGGTCCACCATCAAACAAACGTTTGATGCAGAAGCATATATGCTGATTTCTTTGTTCTTTTCAGGAGGTAATATTTATAATTTTGAAGGAAGGAGACATCCAGCCAACTGCAGGATGAGAGGACGAGAGACAGGAGACGGAAATGTCCTCGACTTAAGCTGTGTAGAGCTCTGTTCACTTCGGCTCAGGACAAACCGAATTTACATAACTTTGGGTTTTCAACAATAACTTCCAGTGTTTGTACACATTGTAAGTACTTTTTCACAGGTATTTTTAACCACCATTGTCAATAAAGCTTGTTAACATTCATGAAAACAACATTTTGACTATGGGACATATTGGAGAACAATTATGAATCATTTATTGCCCAATACATGGATGGGTAAGCAGTAAGACATATTGAAATAATATGAAATAAATAAATGGTGTTACAGCCTACACGGTGTCTGTTTTCTCTGCTCCCACATTTTATGATACTTTATACACATGTAAGCAATCTGCTCAAGCTCTAATAGCTTAACATATCACAAATATTTCTGTTTACCGGCTAACGTACTTCGTAAACTCCTTTTTGTAGCGTCTGTGCCTGTAGCAACATATAACTGGCATGAAAGAATGAAACGGATATTTGAGTTAATCCATCAATCTGACATCATGCACACGTTAGAGGGGACACCCCCTAAATGAAGACATTATTTTCATGGTGTAGTAAAGTTAGTGAACATGAGCTGCTCTCTCTCAAAGCCAGAAACCAGAGACGTACGTAAAACCCTTCGACCTCACGTTTGAGTTTTAGCGCTCTGGTTTTTGGATTTGAGTTGTTCATGTTTACTGATATTTGGACTGTCTTAGACCATAGGAATAACATGTATGAAGTGTGAAAATGGCCGTAATTCCCCTTTAACGTGGCCAGTTTACACCATTTACACATCCATTTACAGATCCAGCATTCATCCTTCATTTGAAGTTCCCTTTTTACCAGCTTTGGTCTCCAGTAACCCCTGAAAGACTGTCTGGGTCTAACTGCTAAACCAGATATCTGACTGACACACAGAATAAATCAGCATTCAGCGAGTCATGGGGGTAATAGTTGTTGAATCAGTCATCTTCTACCAGGAACCACACCTCCAGGCTTTAGCTACGAAATAAATGAATCATGTTCCTCAGAAAACAGAACCTGGAGATCTCTGCTTTGTTTTTCGTTGTATATCATGACTGTTCTGGCAACTGTGATGTAAAAAAGCAGTGATTAAGGTAGCTGTATTGCATCTATTGTGTTACTAGTGCTCATAATGAGGGGAAAAGGAAACTTAGCTGTCATGTCTAATCAGTTTTCCGTCCATAAAACAGGAGCCATCAAATAAAAACTGTAACAGTACAGTATAATACTAACTCCTAAAATAAATGTAACGCAAAATGTAGTAAAATACTGAAGATAACACAGTGTTTGAGCTTTTATTTATTTTTTTTGATTGTTTGATTATTTTTTTTTTTTTTTTTTTTTTTTTTTATTTTTTTTTTTTTTTAAAAAAAAAAAAAAAAATATATTTGTTTTCTTCCTCTCTTATTTTTTTTTTTATAAATATAAAATTACCCCCCCCCCCCCCCCTCTTTCCTCCCCCCCCCCCTTTTTTTTTTTTTTTTTTTCTCTCTTCTTTTTTTTTTTTTTTTTATTTTTTTTTATTTTTTTTTTTTTACTTTTTCTAAAAATATTTTAAAATATTAAAAAAAAGAAAAAAAAAACTCTCTTTTTTTTTCGTTTTTTCTTATTTATTAAATTTTTTTTTTTTTTTTTTTTTTATTTATGTTATCATTAAAGGTTTTTTCCCCAAAAATAAAAAATAATATACAGGTTGATTTAAAATATTAAAAAAGATGTTTTTTCATTTCTTAAACATAAAAAAGATGTAGTTTTTTTTCCTAAACGTAAAAAAGCCTTTATGTTTGTGTTCAAAATGTGACGTTTCATTCAGTTTAACAAGATGTTAAATGAATGTGTAGCTTTGATATATAGATGGATAACAGCGTTGTGAACCTGCTATTAGTTTAGTAGGCCCCTACTAGCCCACAAACATGGGAAAGATGTGTGTTGATATCGTCTGTTCAATAGCCTGATAAGAGTCCGATCGAGTGGGACTTGAATACTACGACCCTGCTTAACCTTTAACCTCTTCAGTGCAAGCAAGCACAGCTCAAACTCACAGAAATGTATTGTGGATTGTTGTCCAGATCCCAACAAATACATCATGCTAGGTCAGTTTTTCATTTGATGTAATGGTGCAGCCGTATTTTATTTGAATATTGTGGAAATACAGTGAGATTGGTATGGAGCACACAATCGTATAGCCATCCATCCATTATCTGTAACCACGTATGTGTCACCTGAGGCCAGCACGAGTAGCGTACCCCGAAGCTACCAGTGAAAACACCTATATAAGATAAGATAAGATAAGATAAGATAAATCGGGTGTCTTAGCAGCATCAACAACAGTACAGATAAATACAGTACAGTAAAAAGTAAAAGAGAAGGTGCAGTGAATGAAATAAGGTGCAGTGAAGATAATTGACAATAAAAATAAATAAGTAACAGTAACAGTAATAAGTAAATATAGAGAGTTAATTACTGAACGTAAGTACATTGAATGGTTAATGTTGGAAAAAAAGTCCAACCATGAACAGGAGATGTCATTTAAGGGAAGATTTGGATCTGTACTGGTAGAATCCTGAAATCCTGAGTAGATACAGAGCTTCTGTTTTCTTCACAGCTAATATTAATATACGTTTACACACTATCACAATTTACACCATATCTCGCCGCCACCTAAGCCTGCCGCCAGCCAGTTGGACACTTGTGTCACCTCATCTCTGTGTGGCAAAGTGCTCCGACCTTGTGTGACCTGGTGAAATATCTTCCATATATTGTTACGCTGCCTCACCACCTTTCCCAGGGGAGTCATGGCGGGATTAGTGGCTCGGAGGTTGCCAAAACCATACACCCGGCAGACTGAGCAATCCCTCACCTCTGACGCTTTAACAACAGAGGAAGGAAAGAGGAAATATCAAAGACTTCCCACTCTTTTTCTTCCTGTTAGTGGGTTTTCAGCAGGTCGTCATTAGTGCCGCGGGGACCCATTAAAACACGGGAAAGCTTCCTCATCAGGCGTTCGTTTCACAGCTGAATGAGGGGCGTCTGGGGCCTCGAGATCATATTCAACTTCTTTAATGTCACGCTGAAATGGACAAGCGGTCCGGTTTCAGAGGGAATGCATCGGCAGGATTTGGAGGGTAGCATTACTGAGTGTTGTCACTCGTTCAAACAAACACAAACACACAAGTGCACGGCATGCGTGCATACAAGAAACCAATGAGGATGGTCTTACTACTGTGTGTACAAACACAGCTGTAAAAATAACTGCACATGTGATGGATTGCATGAGGCTAAAATAAGAGATTGGCGCCCATGATGTGTTGTTAAAGGTGCTAAATGAGTTGGCAACTCAGAGCTAACCGTAAAGAAGATATATTACAAAGAAGTGAAAGTCAGTTATTTGTTTCATTGCAATGCCAGCACCCAGCAGCAGACCTACACTTCCACCATTTTGGACTGAAAGCAACGACTTACTGTCCACCTACAAAGTGTCATAAAAAAGTAAAACTAAATTAATTTTGTCATATTTAATGTCTCTGCTGAAATGGCCTGTGATGAACCATGAAAATATTAAAAATATGCACACTATTACAAGTATTTACTTGCTTATTTATTTATTAGACTTTTTTGCTTTCCAGAGGAGCATAAATTGAGTGATGTTCATAAATGGAAGTTTATCCAGCTCACAGATTTTGAGAGCAATCTCAAAAACTGTTTCATGTCAAGAACCTCCAAAACAGATGCATAACAGACCACAGACCGTCGATGTATAAGCGGTTACGCCCTGTGCTTTTTAAATAGCCTACAACTATATTAAATTCGATTTATGTCATGCTACAAGCACTACTAGCTGCTGGCTGAAGTTTGGGAACAGAGACTAATACATCCATACAGCCCATGGTGAATTATAAGATAACAAAAGTGATGAATTACAGCCAATATATCCATTATTACAGCTACAAACAGCCGGCAGACACAGGTACGTCCTATAGATGTGGAAGGCGGTGCAGTCCCGTGTTTCTGCTGCACATGCCAAGGAAAATAACTCTGGATTTGATCAGTGAACTATACAACTTTTATACAATTTCCAGCTTTTACGACATAATGATTTAAATGAGGGCTATTTAAGTGTCTATACTGGGAAGTTGATTTACCTAAAATTACAAAAGATTTACAGACATCTTTATACATCCATGTCAATGGACTGATAGCAGCGCTGCCACGGCTCCATCTAGCAGCTGTTGTCAAAAAAAGGCACCAAAGTTTTGTGTCTTTCCTTCTATACTCTTACTTACTTACTCGCTAACGGTGCTAATGCCGCTAACGCCGCTAACGCCGCTAACAGCAAGCTGAGAGCAGTGCAGAGCATCACCATGAGCTAGCCAGTGGGGCACGCTCACATGCACTAAAATGCATGGCCAGCCCGGCTATGTCCACAAAGCACAGAGAGGCTCTGATTACAACAGACGCAGACTGCGTTCTCTGCTCGGATCCACATTACTCCATCACATCTTCTCATAGACAATAGTTGTTTGCTGATTTAATAATGCGCTGGATGCTGTACAGAGCACCTTTAACAAAGCATGCATGATGACGTTGTTGAAATGACTCAATCACAATATGTCAGTCAGTCACAGCCAGTCCTCCTGTCTGTCCAGCAGGCCCTTGGCAGTTGATTCCTCTGCTGGTGCAGTTTGGGACTCTGTGAGCCTCTCGGATGTCTGCTTTAAGTTCATTCAGCCTTTTTTCCTGCTGCCTGAAGGGGACAGAGGGCTTCTCTTTCCCTGGCTTCTGCTGACTTGGTGCTGTTTTGGAATGAGACGCAGAAAACTTTTCAAAGGAGCTTGTGGGGGCACCCCACAGGGCGTCTTCCCTCCGTCTCTCCACCCCCAGCCACCTCTGTTTGTTTGCCTGCAGCTGTAAGTGAGTGTCCTCATCCCGCCCTGAGTGATGTCGCGCAGATGACAACTTTTGTCACCGTCAGACGGCTGCGTGGCCGTTGATCTGGGGATTACACGGATCACACAAACCCAATACATTGGAGCCTTGAGCATTTATTACTGGTGTAAAACAGAGAGGGTATGATGCTACAGCTGCACTGGGGAGGAAGAAACACCCCTGCAGGAAGGATTTAAAGCAGTGATTTTGTAGGCGACCTGAGCTTGTGCTCCATTCTGATGCACCACGATCACTTTGCAGTTTATATCTTCTCAGCTTACACTGAAAAAAGACTATAAAAAGAATATAGAAAGGTTATATATAAATCTTACCATAACTTATTCAGCTGATGAACATTAAAGGGATACCCTGCTCCATCCATCCAGAAGTGGAGCTCCATTGCACTTTCTATAGTCAGTGATGGGTGGATGCACAGAGACACGTGCTTACACAGGGCCAGACCAGGACAAACAGGCAAACTGACATGTAAAATTCATAAATAACAGGCATTCATCTCTTAGCCGGAGAGAGGATCATACATGGTATAATTTAGGGCTGCCAAGTTAACGCAAATTGCTGGGTCCCTTTAGCTCTGACCTCCAGATCTGTGAATGTAAATGGGTGCTACAGTCAGAACCTGTGAGGGTTTCTGGACACTATCTGTCATTGTTTTGTGTTGTTAGTTGATTTACAATAATAAATATATACATATATTTGCATAAAGCAGCATATTCTCCCATGTTGATTAGAAGATTAAATCCTTTAAATCTCCCTTTAAACTGTGGACTTTCATGCAGTTAATCACAAATAAATATTGAATCAACTGTCATCGAACTAAAGAATTAAAACAAATTGATATAAATGATTCAGTTGTTCTTGAGCTTTCATTCACCAGCTGTCAATTCTGACGTCAAACATTAACTTTGAACGTCACACTACTAGAGTATATAAATAGTAGAAAAGACAAATAGTCAAAAATGCGCTGCTGTAATGTGTGTAAGGATTAATCTAATAACCCAGGCAATATAACTGACATAATGATTTGATGCAATTTTAGGAAAAACAAAACTGTTAATGTCAATTCATGCAAACACATTTTATACATACATCTGCTACGCATTTCAACAATCAACTACAGTCATTAAAAGCGATCATTCAGTTATGACCAACTAAAACCATTTAGTGGTCACGCATGCAAACGTTATCATTTGTCCTGAATCTGTCATATATAATATTTTCCCACAGTCATGTTGGCCTTTTGTTGAAGCTTGTTTGGGTTTTTCTGGCCCTGAATCAGTGGCTCTCAAAACATCAGGCCCCTGGATTATTAATATTTATCATCACACATCCTGCCGTGAATTATTCTCCTGAATGGGATGAGATTTTGTCACTAGCTGAAAAGAAATAGATGTTTATTTACAAAAACAGGGGCGCCACCATGAGGGGACATTATTGGTGCCTCATCCACCCTGGCCGTGACCTTTGACTCCGATCACAACGTCATCAATTGTATAGGAGGCTCTGAGTCAGGACATGGGGCAGGGAAATGTGCAACAGCTTTCTACAACAGTATTTCTGAAGAAACAACTTCGCTGACAGTGATGGCAAACGGGTCACGTAGGCAGACCTGAGGCATCTTCAGCAGTTCATTACATTTCATTTTCACTATAGATGGAATTCTTAATTAGATGAGCTTAATTGCCTCTGAAACAAGGAACATTTGTGTTTACCCACCATCCTTATCTCCATCTATTCCCACAGCAGGGGGCTTCCAACCTGCCCTGCAGCTTCCACTTAATTTCCTTATGAGCCTGATTATAACAGCCACCAGCTCTAAAAATTCAATCGTGATTTTTTTTTTTCGTTTTTTTTTTTTTTGTAATTTGTGCACTTGAGAAATACACCTCCACAGTGTTAGTGGTGTTAGTGGTGACTAGGGTGAACAAGAGCACTTGTGAAATCAGCTTATGAAATGTGGGATAAAGCACATCTGCACCACTTTCTAATGAGCCATACCTTTAAGACTTTTAGGAGTTGTACCTAATGGCTTTTTAATGGTAAAATGTGCTATATATGTCATTAATATAGGAGCAAACCACTATTTGCTAAAGATGCTATGGAGTAATGTTTACCTGTGTGTTGTAATCCTGGCTTCTCCATGCTTTGTTGACGTAGCCGGGTCAGCTGTGTGTGCTTTTAGTGCATGTTCATACATGTGAGCTTGCCCCACTGGCTAGCTCAGTTACAGCTGATAACGCCGTCCTAACCAACTGATAAAAGTCCACTTTAATCGCCACCATAACAGAGAGTCCACCATATCCACAAAACAGGTTAACATCAAACTCACAGAATCAAACAATCAGAAAACTGTGCTGTCAGTCCACGCAAGACTTAACATTAACAAAAGGGCCACAACTGAAATAACGTAATAACGTTGTCAACCCAACATTACAATCACCACACACAAAAAGACAAAATTGGCTATGTTAGCCATGTCAGATAAACAGCTAACGTTAAATCAGAAGCAACATTTGACAGAACATTTGATGGAAAGCTCATTAGATAAATGTAGCACATAAACAATATTAACATCATTTATTCTCTTTGGCACAATACCAAAATACTTCAGTATAAATAAAACGTTGAATTGAAATATCCCCAGAATCTCATGTTGAAGTCCCTGCGTACCATGGTGACTTTGTGAAATGAACCAGAAATGAAGTAGCAATGAAAAAGTTAAGCTATTCCAAACACAGACATGTTACAGAGATTTGCTGTCGTCCCGAGTCTTTTATTTCCAGATGTGGGCCATGTTCATTATGCCCACCGCGGCCCGGCTATCGGCCCACACTCTGCCCTGACGATGTAACCTCAGTACGACAGAACACTGCTAGCTGGGATATATTACTAATATTTAGCCATGCTAACAACGTGGCTCTACAGAGGGCAGCGGCAGTTTGTCCGTCCACTTCTTTAGTCCAGACTGAAATATGTCAGCTACTACTTGATGGATTGATAATCCCCAGAGGATGCATCCGAGCAATTTTAGTGGTCCTCAGACTTTTTCTCAAGTACCATTTGACATTTGTAGCAGGCGTTCCTCACACAGCTGCTAGCATGGCTGCAGACTTTTAGTCAACATAATCAACATTTGGGTCCTTTTAGTTATATATTATTATATTATATGATATCCTCCTCCAACATAACTTACTTTTTCTTTTTATGCAGCTCTTTAGTTACCTCTCAGTGAACGTACCACCCTGACCAGAGTCTATTCATTAAAGTCTTTTAACATTCAAACCTCAGATATGATGAACTATTGTAATGGAAGAACCCTTAATTAAAACGTAGTAACATTTATAACTGAAGACGTGGCAAATTAAGTGAGAAAGGACCAATCATGAATGACTTAATGATTTTTTAATAAATCATCAAAACTGCAGCAGTAAAGGAAGGATGGATATAGTGAAAAATATATCTGCCTGAAGAGACTTTTCTAAAGTATTAATAATATTAACTATGTCATTGGTTACAACTTCTAATCATTGTAAAGTTGGTCATATTAGGATAATACCAGCATGTCTAACACTCATCTCATGCAACAGCTATGCGATCATCATTTACCAGAGGCGTGACCCTCTGACCAAGCGTGACCTGCCCAAACACCACCACTGTAAACGACATTACAGGCTGTTAGGTTCAGTTCAGTTCAGAGTTATTGTCCCACTAGGGGAAATTAGGGTGGCAGCCACAAGAAGCCAAGCAGTTCACATAAAAACATTAAAAAAACATGACAACAGACAAACAATATCTCGTAAAAAAAGAATTTCCCACTGGTTTTAATGTAAAGTGCAGAAGCAATGGGTCGGTCGTTAAGTGCATAAACAACGTTCATGTTATAGAGTTCGGCAGACTAAAGGCTAGTGGAACAAAGGACATCTTAAATATCTAAGGGTCCAAACACACCATGTCAACATCAAAAAACTAGCAGCGATGAAAGCAGACCTTCGAGTCACCTCATGTCACCTTTGTCTCGATCCAAAAGTTGCACTCAAACACACCTCAAAGTCTACAGCGACCGGCCAGCTGCCATGTACGTCCTGCGCCTTCTGAGGGGAAATGACTCTCCCTACCAGCAGGCCATGGCAGTCTGTGGTCGTCATTCAAAGAGAGAAACCAGAAGACAGAGGATCGAGGGCATACAAGGATGTTTGCCGACCATTTTCACACCACAGATGTCAGTTACTCTTCTCGTGCACTGATTTGTTTAAACTGAACCACCAATCAGTGAGATTTCTCTCACTGCCGGACGCCACCGTTGATTCAACATGCTGAGTCGGCCAGAAAAACTCCAGCACAGGCAGACTAAAGCTGACGGTGTGGGACACACTGAGAAACTAGAGCTCGCTGGTGGACGCTCGCTGATGGACGCTCGGCGGACGCTCGCCGGCGGACGCTCGCTGATGGACGCTCGTCGGCGGACGCTCGCCGGCGAGCCCCAAACTGTCTGGTGGCCGACTGTCAGCTTGGCGTGTCAGGGCCTTAAGACTGCAGTCACACCAGATCAGGCACTGCTGCAATTTGCTGTAGGACTCCATTTCAGTGTGGGAGACTCACTTTAATGCAACGATTAATGTCGTTTGTTCCCTCATGGCTGATTGGCCGCTGCAGCCTGACGTCGGGTTGCTTTTATCCAAAGGTTTATTCTGCTTCTACTGTTCTGCTGCAGTTTTTCACCTGATCTGGTGGGAATGCAGCCTATGTCCTTCCCTCAGGCTCCCTGAAACGCCGGCCGGAGGGCAACAACTCAAACTCCCCTTGTACGGTGTGTTCAGAACAATCCAGAGTGGTAATCATCTTCCTGAGACAGGTTGAGGTTGCCATGCGACTGTATCATGCATAATATTAGGACAGTATGGTTGAGCACACGTGAAAAAAGTTAATTTTTCTCAGAAAGAAAAGACGCTGTTGAACAACAGCATCTGCATTCGATTCAAATCACAGTTTACTGTCAATACCTGCCAAGATATTTGTAATTGTCCACCAATTCAATATTAGAGCCTTTTTTGACAGTCAAAGTGGGACTAGGTGATCAACAATCATGTCCTTAGTTTTAGCCACATTTAGGTGAAGGAATGACCGATAGCACCACGACATGAAGTCATCAACCACGGGTGCATGATCTTGTTCCTGCCCTTGCAGAAGGCAAACAGAGGAGCTGTGGAAAAATCAATAAATAAATGTCTGCCGTGGGCCAAACTATGGAGTTTGACACCAAGGTGAAATTTTCCATTTTCAGGCCGACTCAAACATTGCCTTATTCTCATTGTGTTTGTTTGGTTGCAGACCTGAACTCTCAACCCCAACCTACAGGCCTCAGACGCATTGTGTGGAGAGGGACCGGGGCACGACCCGAGCCAGCACAGGATGACATAGGTGATGAGGCGCTATGGGGCGCAGGGGAGGGACAACGACATCACATCACGCCCAGCCCAGAGGGAGGATGTGAGATAGACACCCACAGTCATGTTTGTTTTCAGCTGGGGGGAAGTGGACGAATTAGGGAGCTGGAGATAAAGAAAGCAATACATCATCTGCAGATTTAATATTCCTCAATTAGGTCACAGCATGTATGGGAAACTGACGCCTGACTGGCGGCGCAGTATAATTAAAACAATGGTATTCTTTTACATTTGAGTGACAGCAGGGTTGAATCTGATCAGATATTTGACAGGACTGTTGTGCTGATGTTGCAGGCAGTTCCAGATGTTTCACCCTGGTTTGTTTATTGTGGGTGGTCTGTGCACAAGGCCACTACTTTCTCATGATTACTGTCTTCTTCCCACCACTGCCGCTGCATATTCAGTCGTAACCTTTCCTAGACCTCCGACCTTAAACCCCCATGTTGGCCTGACCACATCAGACATCCTCGTGTGAGTCCACATGGCCAACACATAGCAGGTGAGAGACTGAGCCGATGCTCCAAAAATCAGTCCGTCTCTTTTCGTCAGACCGCCACATACGGGTACTCCGCAAAGGCCGAGCCCCCTTTTTGAGGGAAAGAAAACCGAACATCCCATAGACTTAAATGTAATTTGATATATGTTTGTATTGTCATTTTGACAAATCTGTATGCATTCATCTCTTGTTATGCAAATGTTTGTTTCATACACTTGTCTAATAATTATTTTCCGCCTGAACCTGAGCATTCACGATACCTTAATAAATTTGATTTGATGTCCCTTCATTCTTCCCATTTCCATCATATTGGCTGGATACTGCTTATCCAGACATCTATACATATTTGATATAATCACATTAGCTGGTCTGGTCTATAACCTGGAACCATAAAGCCGTGCTGGTCTGGTCTATAACCTGGAGCAATAAAGCCGTGCTGGTCTGGTCTATAGCCTTGAGCCATAAAGCCATGCTGGTCTGGTCTATAGCCTGGAGCCATAAAGCCGTGCTGGTCTGGTCTATAACCTGGAGCCATAAAGCGTCTCTGGTCTGGTCTATAACCTGGAGCCATAAAGCCGTGCTGGTCTGGTCTATAACCTGGAGCCAAAACGTTCTGGTCTGGTCTATAGCCTGGAGCCATAAAGCCGTGCTGGTCTGGTCTATAACCTGGAGCAAAAAGCCGTGCTGGTCTGGTCTATAGCCAGCCATAAGCCGTGCTGGTCTGGTCTATAACCTGGAGCCAAAACCTGCTGGTCTGGTCTATACCTTACCATAAACCGTGCTGGTCTGTCTATAGCCTGGCAAAACCGTGCTGGTCTGGTCTATAGCCTTGAGCCATAAAGCCGTGCTGGTCTGGTCTATAACCTGGAGCCATAAAGCCGTGCTGGTCTGGTCTATAGCCTGGAGCCATAAAGCCTTTATTTTACCTGAAACCTCTGTTGTTTATAACCGACCATAAACCTCTGGTCTGGTCTATACCTGGACCATAGACCTCTGGTCTGGTCTATACCTGGACCATAAACCTCTGGTCTGGTCTATACCAGGACCATAAACCTCTGGTCTGGTCTATACCAGGAGCCAAGAGTGCTGGTCTGGTCTATAGCCTGGAGCCATAAAGCCCCTCTGTTATGTCTTTTTAGGACACTGTGGGGGAACAAACCAGCGTTTTGTGATGTAGCGTTGGTACAACCAACTACACAGGAACTCTTCAGCGTAGCATCTTTACTATTTCCACTTTGTTCAAAGTAGAAGTTTAGAGGCTTGTTTCACCATCTGTTTACCGTCTATGACACGGACTGTTTTCCCCTAAAAGGGGGCGTGGTCACAAGAGTCTACGCTGCATGACGTATTGCCGGTCTGATGTAGTCATAGAGCAGCCGAGTTTGTTGCTAACTTCATGCAGACATTTCCATGTGTTCGAGGTGAAGAGAAATGGTGACCAGCGTGTCGTCTCCTCAGATAAAGCCATTGTTGATTCAGGTTTATCAGTCTGGAGCAGAGAAGGAGGTCAGCTTTGCTGAACACACACTGTCCTGCACAGTATGTTGACTTCAAATCTGTGTCAAGGACTTTTTTACACATGTTTTGTAGTGATTGCAAACGATCTATGACTTGCAGTATTTGTTATTTACACGTTGTTCCTCTATGCTGGTTAAATAATGTATAATCTGTGCATTGTATGTTGTTGTATGTATTGGCCCACCTGCCCTGACTCGCATACGAATTTAAGTGACATCCCATTTTTAATTCACAGGGTTTAATAAGACGTCAGTCCACCCTTTGCAGCTATAACAGCTTCAGCTCTTCTGGGAAGGCTTTCCACAGGTTTAGGAGTGTTTATGGGAATCTTTGACCTCCAGAAGCTCACCTGTGAGGTCCCACTGATGTTGGACCAGAAGGCCCAGCTCTCAGTCTCCGCTCTGATTCATCCCAAAGGTGGTCTATTGGGTTGAGGTCAGGACTCTGTGCAGGCCGGTCAAGTCCATCCACACCAGACTCTCTCATCCAGGTCTCTATGGACCTGCTTTGTGCACTGCTGCAGTGTCATGTTGGAACAGGAAGGGGTCATCCCCAAACTGTCATAGGTTCACGCACTAGTTTTGATAATTGTCAAATAAAACCTTTTCTTTGTCCAAAATTCCTGTATCATCACCGTGTTTTATCTGTGTGCTGAGCAGCATCAGTTTGCCGTCGTTTTCTTCCGATGTTTCAGATTTTTTTCTGTACATCCTCTGAAGTGTTGTATAACCGCTGGCAGGCCAAAGTTTTTAATGGAACAGACTTCTTTTGAGGTGCTGACTTGGCACCGAAGCATTTTCTGAAAATATCACTCTAACGTCTCTGTTAATATCTGTCAAGGTGTGTCAGTGAGTTGGAAACCTGTACGAGGAATATGAATTGCCACCCATTCCTCTGGTGCTGGGGTCACAACACTGAATGTAAGCATAATGAGAAATTACCCTTGTTACTTTCCCAGAGGTTTTCAGATGACTAATACAGTGGTGAATCCATGGCTACACACTCTTTATTCCATCAACAGATGACCTGACGTGAGGACAACGGGCTGCCCTCTTGAAAAGCACAGGAAAGTGCAGACTTACGGCAAATGTGAGGCAGCCTCAGAAAGTCCCACAGGGGAAAAGGTAGAGACACCTTGTCCACCCTGGCACAATGGGAAACAAGACTGTGTCACGTCATGGCACATAACCATTGTTAACACACCAGGATACAGCAGGGAGGGAGAGTGAGGCTCAAGCCAGACAGGCAGTCAGTGACATAGTCTGACATGTCGCTGGTTGTAACTTTTATCGCTCTGCAAAGATCTTCGGCCTGCTGCACGCGGGAGCAGCGCTGCCAACTTCTGAAGAGCAACCCCTCCGTGTTGATGTGATCATAAACACTGATTAAGTCTCTTGTCGCAAGCACAAGTAATGAGCTGGGAAATAGTTTGTTGCTTTGTTGCCAGGAACAACAAATGCGTGGGCTGCCATACAGGAAGCCAACCTCTGTGGAGGCTGGAGTAAATATGACTGCATCGCAAGTTAAACCTTCTGAGGTCAAGAAAGACATTGTTGGACATTTTGGGAATATTTCGTTATCTTGCTGAGATGAGGTGAGAGGACTGATACTAAAGAAGGAGCTAGAGCCAGGAGGCGATTAGCTTAGCGTACCAAAGACTGGATTCAGGGTGAAACAGCTACTCTGGCTTTACCCAACATCGCTAAAGCTCACTACCTCTTTGTATCCCATTTGTTTAATCCACAAACAAACAGAAAACGTAACAAATGCCATGATACGTGTGCCTGTGAGAGGCTGAACCATAGACTGAATATAACGATGAATGGTGCATGTCCACTTCCTGCCACTGTACAGACGTGAAGCCAGAATATCTCAGATATGAGAGCTGCCGTCTTGAGATACTGATGTCATTCGGAGCCTCAGTCTTCGCAGTGGCGATTAGATGCTGGAGCTGCGAACCAATCACAAGACGAGCACAGCAGCAGCTTGTCAGAGAGAGAGAATCACAGCTGTCAATCATAATGTCTCACCCCTAAATAACTAATCAAGCTTTAGAAAAATTAACACTTGAACATACATCAGGGTGATAAGAACTATCTAAAATGACAGAAACCATCTTTGGGAAAAATTTTTTTTTCATGTTTTTTTTTTTTTTTTCCATTTCCCCTTTTCTTACGTAGGGGAGGGGGGCTTATGAAATATACTGCATCCAACCCCCAGGGGGCGATCAAGATGCTTAGCCTCACTTTTAGAGAGCTGTCATGTTGTCTGTCATTACTGTGTATACACTCTATGGGCTGTACAAGGCAAAGCATTGCCCTGAGCTAAATGCTAAAGTCAGCATGCTAACATGCCTGCAATGACAATGCTAACATGGTAATATTTAGCAGGTATAGGCCCAATGTTTACCACGTTCATCATCTTAGTTTTGCATTATAATGTGTTAATAGTAGATAAAAAGCACTGCACACACAGTACGGCTGATGAGAGTGTCATTAGTCTTGTTCTAGTTTTACACCAAGTATTGGATAAATTAAAATTTTGTCTTGATGTTGGTGCCAGATTGAAAATCAGAGGATCACCAATGTTTGTTGAGAAAAACATTAATGTCTGCACCAAATTTCATGACAATCCATCCAACAGTTGTCAAAACTACAAACGTTAACTTTTACGTTAACAATGTTCAGTGTCATTTCCACGAAGCCCAACCATGAAGTTTTTTCCGAAACTAACTATAGTAGTTTTGTTGCCTAACCACAAAGTGACGCCACGGAGTGTGACAGAGTGCCGGCATGTGATGAGTTGGGATGAGAATGAACCAGATTTAATGCCAATCCATTCGGTAATAGTTGACATATTTCAATCTGGACCACAACGGTGTTTTGACCAACCGACTGACGGTCATTACCAGCCCTAAAACTGTGTCGCTAATGTGGCTAAAATTGACAAAGTTGTTGGCTTATGGGGAATTTTGTGCTGTAACTATAACTGTAACAATACTCCATGAAGTGTATTTCCCAAAAATGTCAAACTACTATTCTTTTGAAATATCTTATATCTCATATCTATAGGTCTACAGAACCTTATTGTAAAATTGCTCAGGAAAATAAAGTCATTCTATAACCCAGAAACAAGAATATTTCTTATCGATTACTATTTATAGATAATGCATTCTTTCGGGAAAATAAACATGGGGTATCACCTCATCTTAATGAGCTGTAGTGGTCGTTCTCGGCATCAAAATGTGCTGCTGACAAACGTGTCCTGTCATCTAAGAAAGGGGATTTCGCAGTCAACACCTGCTGTCACGTGAGCTCCTGAATATTGAGACCTCAAGCCTGTGACATGCACTTATTCCAGGCACAGGAATGTGTGTTCGTGTGTGCTTTTATGAGAAATGGCTCCCCAGACATCCTCCTTGTCTTTCCCTGAATGCTCCCCTGCAGCGCCGGCCTCTTATTCAGTCTCCAAACAAGCAGGAAGAGGAAGCGGAGTGTTCGATTGTGTGATGGAGCCAAACACTAATCAGAACGTAACCACTCCTCTAATAATAAACTATGTCATGAGAAATATGTGCCAGATGGCGCAACTACAATTTGTGAAACTGTTCGTGATGAACTTCGTCTATAACGGTGCTTTTTCTTAGGCCTCCTTTCTTCTATTACGCCACACTACTATCCTTTAAAGGTTTTCCTGTGAAATCACTAATTCGTCAGTTTTGTTTTTTTCTGCGGGTCGTGTTAAGGAATGAGACCAGAGAGCTTTGATGATTGAAGACCAGGAGAGAGGGAACACTGATTTATTTGCTCAGCTGAAGACCCCATGACGCTGGTCCACCCAGGAGACCACTGACCCACACCAGAGGCATGGACCTCTGAACCAATCAGTACACACAATGAGAACAACTCATACTGCATGGCTTTAAAGCTGCCCTTATCAATATGTTTATATGAATAACTGGTCAAATGACTGTGAAAGGAGTCACTCATTGTGATGAAGCCACAGGAGTTTTGGTTCAGTCCCACTTTGTAATTGCACTATTTCTACTCAAGTGTCCCACAAAGTCGTGTATCCTCATACGGTGGTTTATATATCTAACGAAAAATTATTCCTCTTTTTCTGTGCGTTTTCCTTTAATGTCCACCAGTAAGTGACACACGTCGATATACACTCCAGTCTTTTCAAAATTAACTTCCGTCTTCACCGGAAACAACTTGGTTAGGTTTAAGCAACAAAACTACTCAGTTAGGTTTTGTCAAAGATCATGTTTTGGGTTATAGTAACTATGGATGTGGCGTTGCTTACTACTAGTACAGAAGTTAGTGTTTTTTGACCCACCCGTCCACCGCGACCTCCTCCCTACAAGGTGTTTGTCCCTCTTTATACTTTCTGGTTCACAGTTGATTTTTGTGGGATATATACATATTACAGTTCATTACTTTGTTTTACAGTCCATGACCGTGTGACAGTGGCCAGCATCATTCATTTTATTATTTAGCCTACAACTGCACTTTTCCTACCGTGACATTTCAAAAAGCCTTCTGTGAAAAGCCCCTATCAGCAGCAGCAAACAGCATACAGAAGAAGTTGAACCATCTGGTGAAAATAGTCAAACATCTATCAGCCTTACAGCCAGATGTTTGTCTCAGGAGATGGTGGAAACCAAAACAGAGCTAAAAGGAGAGTTTATATTGGACTGACTTCATCAGGTGGTCGGAAACAAACGAATGCCAACGTCACTTCGTGTCTGCTGGATGTGTAATTAGCATAGACTGTATACAATGTGGGTGTAATCTCCACGACGTCACCCATGGGGTTCTGGGGAGCCCAAAGTGGGCGGCTCCGGCCGTCGCCATCTTGGCAGTGACAACAGCTTAACTTCAAGCTAATTCAAAAATAGGCAAAGTAGTGGCTGGTGGGTGGAGCTGGGGTGGGCCATGGTGATGCAGCAGAGCTGATAGCTACCTGGTCAGGTACTCACCTGTCACTCAAATAGGCCACACCCTCAATTATGCCTAAATTTAAGCCTCACAATTGAGTGAGTTCTACAAAAAAAAAATCATCCGCTATACAGTTAATCATCAGTCAGTCATTAATGATGAATGAAGTTATGGAGACCAAAACTGGGCATTTTAACATGGGGGTCTACGGGGACTGACTCACTTTTGGAGCTCAAGTGTCCATTTGAAAAACTTCAGCATTGGCTGAATGCCTCAAGACGGTTGCCACTTGGTAATTAGGCAACTGTTTGTTAACATGTTAGCCATAGCAACTTTAAACGGCCATTACATGTCAAACACGTGTGTGATGTTCAGCTTGTTGTGAATTTCTGCTTCTACGTGGCCAAAAAACAGATCAAACTGATTAAAACCGCTATAAAGAGAACACATGACGAGAGATTTAAAGGGTCCTGTTGCTACTGTTTCCATGGATAGCAAGACCTACTGCTGGCAACCCATGCAGTCATGTCTAGAAGGAGAAGTCTAGAGATCCTAGAGCAACTCTACCAGAGAATTTCAGTTTCTGCTTCCCTTTCAGAACGAAAGTGCACATACGCAAGTTTCACAGTTTGTGGTTGCAGCTTTCAGGATGCACACACACACACACACACACACACACACACACACACACACACACAACTTATAAGTGACCAAAATACAAACGTAGAAAAATATTCTTGTTTTTTTAAAATTTGCTTTTAAAATGTGTTAAGGGATAATTGTGTTTTGTTATTTTAAATCCCTTTTTGATGATGTATTTATTGATGGCTACTTAAGCCCTTTTTAATTTTTTATAATTTAAGAGAGGAAGAAGAGATTAAAGCTCTTCTGATCCGGTGGCTGAGGAATTATTCCCTTTAAAGCCTTACAATTTTCTGGGTCTGCTTATTTGCTCGTCTCACTAAAGCAAATTAATGAAATGTTTCCGTTCCATTGAACCACGCAGCCTCAGAGGAGGTGGTGTTTTTAGCCACCCCTTTCTGCATAAACTGCAGTCATTTTCACACAAAATATGACCTTTATTGCAGGTCTGAAAGCTGGTGCACACTCATATTTCTTCATTATGTGTGTGCTGTCAGCATGAATTGCTGAATGGACACCCAGCTGCTTGGCATCATTAAAAAAGGGAAACCCTCAGCGCTGCCTTACATAAGCCCAGATCAATTCACTCCATTGCCCATTGTGCTGCCTCACACACCCTCTGTTTTGTCATAATACGTGCTGCTGTACATGCTCACGTACAAGAAAATGAAGTCTTAATGGTGCACATCATACACCAGCCTCTGCTCCCTGGTGTTTAGCCACAGCTTCAATGAAACCGCTGGGTTAGAGCCGCCACCACACATGCGCCTCCCCCTATAAGGCTTTAATAAGTAAAAGTGCAGCGTGCTCCTTTGTCTTGCCTGGGGGTGTGTTGCTTCTTCCCATACATGTGAGGTGTATATTTAGAATAGTTGTGCGTAGCGGTGGGTGTTGCGTGGGTGGATGTGAGGAGTTACTTTTAACACTGGAGCCAATGACCCACGTTCTGCAAAAACAAACCACACATGCATGATCTCAGATGTGTCAGCATAGAAACACTTCACAATTTACAGAGAAGGGAGAAGGAATTAAACCCCAAATGCTGCTCCGCCACCTCTGTCCCTGCATAGGAAACCCCAGCGTGCAGACACAGCCCTGCGTGATGCAGCAGCGATGTATTATTCAGCACCTTTAAACATGGATTCCCCTTTTCACTCCATTTACACAGTTTCACAGCATTCAGGGAGCTTTTGGAGCCAACGACTGCATCAAGCGGAGCACGTGGACATGCGTTGTGACTGCAAGCAGGAAAAATCCAGCTCGCCGTGCAGGTTGAACGCTTTGTGCTCAATGAAATGCATGTGTGCTATTTTAGCTCGTCTGCATTCGGTGAAGCAGGTGAGAGATCACTCAGCGGGGGAAGCCCTCCTCTCTCTTGTTGCTCATCAGCATGCATCCTTTAATCACTTGCCTGTATTCATTATTCACCTCCCACAGGCTATGAATTATTCAACGCTTGTATTCTCACATGACAACAGCGAGAGGAGACACGAGGAATGCCTGTTCCCCGTCTTTACTCTTCCTCCTCTTCACAACATTGTCACTCCGGCACTGCAACGACAAAGATGGAGAAGGTATCTGCAAAACCTGCCTGGAATCAAACCGTGTTTACAGCAGCTAGTAGATGAAGAAACACTGAATGAACATCAAGCAGCTTATCATGTTTGACAGCAAAGCACTTTTGCTCATGTACACAACAGAATAACAGCATATGACAAAATATCTACAGCGCTTTGTTTCTAATACCAGCTGCTTAGACTGTTGTCAGGCTACTTAACAGGTGTTATCAGTCACTACAGTATTAGCCCCATAGATGTGGGTCAATCAGGGCCTACTACACCTACTAGTCGGTTTTATCATCTATTCACATGTTAGATCACTGAAAGGATTAAAAGAAGATTACAGTGATCTCTAGTTACCATAGTAACTACGACAGGACACAAAACACAGGGTTTGACCCGGGAAAATGTGCTGCTGTCTTTGTTTTCGTAGTTATGTTAACACAAAACAATGTTTTTCCCTAAACTTAACATTTTTTTTGCCTAAACCTAAAGAAGCTGCAGTTATATTGCCTAAACATAAAGAAGTTGTGGTTTTGTTGCCCAAACATAAAGAAGTTGTAGTGTTATTGCCTAGTCCTAAATAAGTTGTAGTTTGTTGCCTGAACCTAAAGAAGTTGTAGTGTTATTGCCTTGTCCTAATTAAGTTGTAGTTTTATTGCGTAGTCCTAAATAAGTTGTAGCTTTGTTGCCTAAACATAAAGAAGTTGTAGTTTTATTGCCTAGTCCTAAATAAGTTGTAGTTTTATTGCGTAGTCCTAAATAAGTTGTAGCTTTGTTGCCTAAACCTAAAGAAGTTGTAGTTATATTGCCTAAACCTAAATAAGTTGTAGTTTTATTGCCTAGTCCTAAATAAGTTGTAGCTTTGTTGCCTAAACATAAAGGAGTTGTAGTTATATTGCCTAAACCTAAATAAGTTGTAGCTTTGTTGCCTAAACATAAAGAAGTTGTAGTTTTATTGCCTAGTCCTAAATAAGTTGTAGCTTTGTTGCCTAAACCTAAAGAAGTTGTAGTTTTATTGCCTAAACATAAAAAGTTTAGTTTTATTCCTATCCTAAATAAGTTATATTGCCTAAACCTAAAGAAGTTGCAGTTATATTGCCTAAACATAAAGAAGTTGCAGTTATATTGCCAAAACATAAAGAAGTTGCAGTTATATAAGTCTATTTGTCTGTGTTCAAAATGTGATGTTTCACATTCTAAATGTTTCACTTTCACTGCTATAATGTAGTAGGTGTAGCAGGCCCTGAATGACCCACATCTATGGCGCTTAGAGTGACTGATAACACCTATTTAATGGCCTGATAACAGTCAAATCGGGTGCAAATTCAAACAATTCCATACAAGTCATTTGATTAATTATTAATCAACCGAGTATGGCACCACAGTATGAGCAGAAAACAGCAGCACATGTGCTTCCTGTCATTATAAGCAACGAGACATCCGAAAGCACAGGAAAGGTCACTGACATCTGCTCCCATGACAGCCATTATGTTTCCGTCCACCAGCCATGTGACCTGTGATGGCCATTAACAGGTTGCAGAGAAACAGTTAATCTTTAGCTGGTTTGTCCGTCACCTTTACAGGTATACTGTGGAACAAACAGGACATCGCCTGAAATCTTTGCTGAGATGTTGAAATCCATAACTACCTCTAAAAATGAATCTCAGGGTCAGCTGCGATACAGCATCATGCAGTATATCTTCTTCACCCTGTTTGGACCAGGAGACGATTAACTCGGAGCTGAAATGGATCGACCGGGTCGGTGTGCCGGACAGCTGTGGCTGTCACACTTACACAACATGATGAACCTCTTAATAAAGGTTCATCTTATCTTATCTTATCTTACACAGCATTATGGTGTCAGAAGCTGCTGCCGTGCATCTGCATTACTACATTACTGTGCTACTGGGGGGCGGCAGTAGCTCAGTCTGTAGGAGTTAGCTTGGGAACCGGAGGGTCACCGGTTCAAGTCCCGACATGGACCAAGAACGGAGGTGAACTGGTAGCTGGAGGGTGCCAGTTTACCTCTTGGGCACTGCCGAGGTGCCCCTAGCAAGGCACCAAACCCCCAACTGGGGGCGCTTGTCAGGAGCAGCCCCCCACTCTACATCTCTCCATTTTGCATGTTTGTCATGTGTGTGTTCAGGTCTGCATGTACCATGTACAATTAACAACAAAAATTAATTCCCCTCTGGGCTAAAGGAATATCTTCTTCTTCTTCTTTCTTCACCGTACTGCATTACACGTTACTATGTTCCTGCGCTACTGTGCTACTGCATTACTCCGTTACTGCATTACTACGTTACTATGTTCCTGCGCTACTGCGTTACTGCGTTACTACGTTACTATGTTCCTGCGCTACTGCGTTACTGTACTACTGCGTTACTGCATTACTACGTTACTATGTTCCTGCGCTACTGCGTTACTGCATTACTACGTTACTATGTTCCTGCGCTACTGTGTTACTGCATTACTGCATTACTACGTTACTATGTTCCTGCACTACTGCGTTACTGCATTACTGTGTTACTGCATTACTACATTACTATGTTCCTGCGCTACTGCGTTACTGTACTACTGTGTTACTGCATTACTGCATTACTACGTTACTATGTTACTACGTTAGTGCGCTACTGTGTTACTGCATTACTGCATTACTACGTTACTATGTTCCTGCACTACTGCGTTACTGCATTACTGTGTTACTACATTACTACGTTACTATGTTCCTGCGCTACTGCATTACTGCGTTACTGCATTACTACGTTACTATGTTCCTGCGCTACTGCGCTACTGCGTTACTGCATTACTACGTTACTATGTTCCTGCGCTACTGCATTACTGCATTACTGCGTTACTGCATTACTGCGTTACTGCATTACTACGTTACTATGTTCCTGCGCTACTGCGTTACTGTACTACTGCGTTACTGCATTACTGCATTACTACGTTACTATGTTACTACGTTAGTGCGCTACTGTGTTACTGCATTACTGCTACTATGTTCCTGCACTACTGCGTTACTGCATTACTACGTTACTATGTTCCTGCGCTACTGTGTTACTGCATTACTACGTTACTATGTTCCTGCACTACTGCGTTACTGCATTACTACGTTACTATGTTCCTGCGCTACTGCATTACTGCGTTACTGCATTACTATGTTACTATGTTCCTGCGCTACTGCGCTACTGCATTACTGCGTTACTGCATTACTACGTTACTATGTTCCTGCGCTACTGCGTTACTGTGCTACTGCGTTACTGTGCTACTGCGTTACTGCATTACTGCATTACTATGTTACTAGTTACTGCGCTACTGTTACTGCATTACTGCATTACTACGTTACTGCATTACTACGTTACTGCGCTACTGCATTACTATGTTACTGCGCTACTGCATTACTATGTTATTACGTTACTGCGTTACTGCACTACTGCGTTACTGCGTTACTATGTTGCTATGTTACTGCACTACTGCAGTACTGCGTTACTAGATTACTACGTTACTGCGCTACAGCGTGACGCCGTTTCTGCGTTACTACATTACTGTGTTACGCCGTTTCTATTTTACTGTGTTACGACGTTACTGCGCTACGTCGCTACGGCGTTACAGCGTTTCTATGTTACACCATTACTGCGTTTCTACGGTACTATGTTACTACGTTACTGCGTTACTGCATTACTACATTATTACGTTACTGCGTTACTGCGCTATGACGTTACTACATTATGGCGTTACTGCGCTACTGCATTACTACCTTACTGCGTTACTGCACTACGGCGTTACGGCATTACGGCATTACTGCATTAGTATGTTACTGCGTTACTGCGCTATGGCGTTACAGCATTACTGCGTCCACTGCATTACTGCATCCACTCGTACTGCGTCCACTCATCCACTCTTACTACGTTACTCGCCACTCTTTACTGCGCTACGGCATTACGGCGTTACTGCATTAGCATGTTACTGCGTTACTGTGCTACGGCGTTACTGCGCCCACTGCGTTACTACATTACTGCGTTACTGCGTCCACTGTGTCCACTGCATTACTATGTTACTGCGCTACTGCGTCCACTGCGCTACGACGTTACTGTGTCCACTGCGTTATGGTCCACTGTGTGTTATGTCCACTGTATCCACTGCATCCACTGCGTTACTACGTTACTGCGTCCACTGCGTTACTGCGCTACGGCATTACGGCGTTACTGCATTTAGTATGTTACTGCGTTACTGTGCTACGGTGTTACTGCATTACGGTGTTACTGTGTCCACTGCGTTACTACGTTACTACGTTACTACATTACTAGTACTGCATCCACTGCGTCCACTGCATTACTATGTTACTGCGTTACTGCGTCCACTGCATTACTATGTTACTGCGTCCACTGCGTTACTGCGCTACTGCGTTACTGCGTCCACTGCATTACTATGTTACTGCGTTACTGCGTCCACTGCATTACTATGTTACTGTGTTACTGCGTCCACTGCGTTACTACATTACTGCGTTACGCCGTTTCTATGTTACTGTGTTACAACGTTACTGCGCTACGTCGCTATGGTGTTACAGCGTTTCTATGTTACGCCATTACTGCGTTTCTACAGTACTATGTTACTGCGCTACTACGCTACTGCGTTACTACGGTACTATGTTACTATGTTACTGCGTCCACTGCATTACTATGTTACTGCGTTACTGCGCTACTGCGCTACTGCGTTACTGCGTTACTGCGTTTCTACGGTACTATGTTACTGCGTTACTGCGCTTACTGCGTTACTGTGCTACTGCGTTACTACGTTACTATGTTACTGCGTTACTGCGCTACTGCGTTACTGCGTTTCTACGGTACTATGTTACTGCGCTACTGCGTTTTTTTTTTTTATTTTTTTAATTATTTCTATGGCGTTACAACGTTTCTATGTTACGCCATTACTGCGTTTCACGGACATACTGCGACTGCGCACTGCACTGCGTTCACGACTGACCGCCCCACGCTACTACGTACTGCGCACGCATACATGTTACTCGCACGCGCATGCGACAGCTTCATTACCCATACTGCGTCACGACATTCGCGACCCACCCTGCGACACGGACATGACTGCGCACTGCGCTCGACATTACTCACTCGCACCACAGCGCCACTCACACTACCGTCGCCGTCATTACTGTGACAACTTTCCGCCGCGCAGCGACGCGTCAGTACGCCATTACGCGTTCACGGACATACTCGACTGCGACTCGTCACGACATGTACTCGCACTCCTACTGCTACGCGTTACTGCGTTACTGCGTTTCTACGGTACTATGTTACTGCGCTACTGCGCTACTGTGCTACTGCGTTACTTCACGGTACTATGTACTACGTCCACTGGGAGCAGCCTGCACCGGTCAGCTCTGATGTCATCTGCAGGAAAGGGAGGGATTTTTTTTCATTCACAACAGAGCAGTTACAGCATATGTGAATTGTGAAATGAGCAACTGTGAATTTCTCCACTGTGGGACTAATAAAGGAATGTCTTATCTTATCTTATCTTATATAAATCTTGGCTTCCAATATAAACTCTGACAGAAGGCAACCCTCTCTGCAAGCAGAAATTTTGCTCATCGTTGTCCGAGCAGTGTAATCGCTCTACGGCTGCAGCAGAAATAACCGGTGTAGCCATTATTAACAAAACGTGGAGGCGAGAGCAGATCTGTGCTGAGGTGGTGGTGGTTCTGCTCGGCTCCCCGTCGCAGCCGGAGCTTTGGCAGTGGGAAATCTTGGCGAAGCGGCAAGCGCACAGCAGGAGTTAAGAGATGACTTCCTACTCTGTCATGCATGCGCCCACACAGCCAATCTGCCACCACTGCTATCGGAGCTGAGCCTCCCAGCAGCCTCAGTGCAGCTACGCCCATATTTAGGCTTCCTCTCTTTGCCCCACACTCATACCTCATATCTCATATATCAGCACACATTGTTAATAATGAAATAATTCTAATTTTTGGAGTGATAAAAGAGATATCCAAATTTGCTCAGTAAAAATCATTGACTCTAATATGTCAGCAAAATGAAACCAGCTTTATCTAACGTTCACATGTCTGTTCTGGACATTTATGCAAATTAGCTCATATCTAATAAGATACTGCTTTATTTGCATGTTTAAACTAAGGCTGTCAATTGATTAAAATATTTGTGATTAATCCCATGATTGTCCATTATTGAAATTAAACACAAATTAATCACACATTTTTATTTGTTGAAAATGCTTGTTTTATACAAATATATGTATATATTTATTATTGGAAATCAGTTAACACAAATCAGTGCCAGATATTGTCCAGAAACCCTCACAGGTTCTGACTTTACCATTAAAAAAATATGCTCCAATCATAACGTGGCGAGGTCAGAGGTCAGAGGTCAGAGGTCAGCTGAAGTTTTGGGTGCTATTTAGCCTCCTTCATGACAAGCTGGTATGACCTGGTTGGTTCCACTGGATTCCTCAGGTTTCTAGTTTCATATGATACCAGACAGTCCGAATTTAAACATAACATCTCAGAAAAGTTTTAATGCAAATAATGTAAGTAATCAGCTGGGGACATTTAATGGTGATATCTAGTAGTTAGTATGTCTACCCTTTTCACCTGTAGTCCCTTTAAAATCTTTGTTTAAGCTGCTAGAATAATAATAATTATTATTATCTTTATTTGTATCGCACCTTTCTAAACACAAAATACGATACAGACAAAATGAAAAGAATCATAAAAGAACACAGACAAAGTAATGAGAACGCTAAAACCGATAACCAGAGGAATCAAACATGATGTTACAGAGACGACACCTAACCCAGATGAGGGCGGTCCAGGATGTGGAAGAAGGTTCACCGAGCTGCTGCCTCAAGGGGCCAAAAAAATGGGTCTTTATTTAAAAGTGGTTAATGAGCTCGCTAACCTGAGGTCCTCAGGGAGGCTGTTCCAGAGTCCGGGACATTAGTCACCAGCCTAGACCTGGTCCAACCAGTGAAGCCTTGTCAGAGGACCTCAGGTTAGATGGGGGCACGTAGGGAGGAAGGAGCTCGCTGCTAAACCGTGCAGAGCTTTAAAAGTTAACCATAAAATCTGAAATCAACTCTAAATTTGACAGGAAGCCAGTGAAGAGCAGCTAAAACCAGAGTGATTCACTCACATCTCCTTGTTCCTGTCTGGATGCCGCATTTTGAACGAACTGCAGGCGGTGAGGTGAGTAGACCGGAGTAAAGGGCATTACACTAAGAAGGTCACATATCACACCTGTCACACCTGACTAAATCCCAAATGCTTCCTGCATCTTTACCTCGTCTAGCAACACATTTACACCCCCATTCATAATGTTCAACTCACTTCATAATCTATTAGTGACCAATGTTACTGTAGAAGCGATGCCTCATTAGACGGCCTGGCCAAAGAGTTATGGCATTAATACATGCCCAGTAATGCAGAACTTTATTCTCTCATTAGGCTTTATCGTGCTTTTTATTGCACTACACAGTCTTATTACGGTAATTTGGAGTTGGGGAAATATTTCAGGTGTTGCAACACACACAACAATGTCTTGTTGGACTTTACTGCCCAGACAGAGGAAGAAAGCACACAGCAAGCTGTCTGGATGACCGGGTCCACCTTGGAGCACATGTTCACTGGGCACAAGCTGTGGTTCGAGAGAGCCAAAGAAAACACTCCTTACTGCTCTGATTTATGTCCACCAGTGAGACATAAAAACAATATCCCTTCTTCTTTGTCATTTTATTACCTGAAATCTCACATGAAATCATCATAGATTATTTGAGGGATATCCTGTCTTTCAGCGAATTTAGAGTCAAGCTACTCCGAAGTCCGCTGGCTTGGATTATAGTCTGAAGTATTCAGGAGCAAAGCCATATGGGTCCTTATCGCATGTGCCATCGAGCACTTCATGTTTATCCAAGCAGAGCTGGACACCGTCGACAATGAAAAGAGACAGGATGCAGAAAGCACTATAGGAAACACAGAAGTATATCTGCACCACACTGGAACCAATCAATTAGCAGTAGCTTGTTAATAACTGTGGGTCACTATTATTAGACACGCTTTAAATAAAACAATAGCCATAATGTACCAACACCCTTAAACCCTTTATGGAGCATTTTATGGGCCCACACATCACCTTTCTTCATGATCCACAACTGTGGTTTCAATGTTGATGTACGTAAAATGAGCTAATTCAATGACAATATGACATCAGTTCTATCGCAGCTGTTTCATATACATTACTTTACACCATATCAAAATGATGTATTTGTTTACAAATCTTTTCTATGACTTTTGCAGCTCTGAGCAAACAGGGCCTTCAAACGGGGTCGTGTTTGCTGTGCTCAGGAAGAGTCCGTATGAACGTCCCCCTCTTGACGTATTCATAAGTGGAAAGTTTCTGAAAGCTCAGAGTTCACTTGTGACATGTTTGTTGACGTTGTGAGAAATGGGAGCAGTCATGGAAGTTCATTTTTCAGCACATAATAAGTTAATATATTGTAATTTTAGTCTTCCATTGTTTTTCATTGTAATGTTATAATCTGTCTGAGGAAAATGTTGATATTCTCAGCGACCTCATCTTTCTCCCGTCATTACACCTTTACATTTCCTTCATTATGTTATCTGCTTGTACACTTGCTCAACTGTGAACCTCCGTGGCTTCAAGACTCAGACAGTAACTTTAATACTGTTGTTTTGTAGCAGCAATTTTCTCACGATTTTACCACTTGAAAGCTAAACATATAGTGTACATGAGTTCCCATCTGGTAAACCCAAGCTCACGAGTTTCATTTGCAGGCTCCGTCTATTAGATGCTCAGAGTCGAAGCTGATGGAGCAGCCAGCTGCCATTTATCTGCAATATTAGCAAAAACATAATTTCTGCAACATCTCCTTACCGCAACAGCTTTACGTGTTGTGACATTAGACAGTAGATAAAACACAGCTTATTTTCTATTTCATTTTGTGTATGAAGACTGACATCACTATCAGTGTGTAGAGAAAATCGTGACATCCTTATTTTTAGAAAATGTTTTCATATCAATATTTACAGTGGTGCACAAAGCTTGATGAAATGAAGTTAAATGTCTTACAAATATTATAGAAAGAAAAAAGTAAAATGCATAAAATGAACATTATAGTAAGACCAAGTGAAAACCATAAAAAATAAACATGTTAATCTTAACAACTGTATGTATTTTTGTGAGCCTGTTTATATGTATCTTACATACTCTCATGGTCATGCGACAGATGAATAAAAGTTCTGGTATGAAATTACATACGCTCTGCTACTCATTCGCAAACCTGAATGCAAGACATCAATGAAGAAACTGAGCTGATATCTAATCTACTTGTGGATGTCATTATCGCTTTATTTACTACGTCTGCACAAAATACAGGTTGAGATAAGGATTTTAGAATATCATATCATTGACACAGAATGTGCAGACCGCTGTACTCTGCACTTTAAACCGACGCTTTGTACTTAAGCCAGCAAACAACCTTGTTTTGTCACTTTTTTTCTTCATATCTGTATGTTGTGTTCAGAAGTAAAGCCTTGTTCTTCACCACTGATGTAGTGCTAACACTGAGCTCAGGCAGCTCGACTGTGGAAAGCATATCAGCAAAAATCTGGCTTTGGGGATCTGCATCCCCCTTTATTCTCTCCTTCTCGCCCTTTATAGCTCCCGCTCCCCCTTGCTTACTTATCAATAATGCATGGATGAACACCCCTTGAAAACCGTCTCACTGCAGGCTGCTTTTTATTTTTTGCCAACGAACAAATTTCTTGATAAAAAAAAAGGATAAGAACAACAGGTCAACTATAAAAATAACTAGTGCTTAAAAAATGACAGCATGAGATGGGACGAATGAGAAATGTGCACCTAATTAGCTGCCACAGAGCCCAAAATAACTCGAATATCAGAGAGATGACAACTGAAGAGCTTCTATTGATCAACAGGGTTTTCTATTTGCAGTTTGGCTTCTGGAGCTGATTTTATATTCGACTCAACACATTTTAAATAAGGCAGAAATACCTGGATGCCCCTTTTATTCCTCCTGTTTAAAGCAGCCGTGGGTAGAAAGTATGATTTTTAAAAGTTATTTTTATAAAACAGTCTCTATATCCAGACAGGAGTGCACGAGACAGGTAATCTAAAAAATAGCCTGACATCTCTGATCAGCTGTCAATCATTCTGAACTCTGATCAAACGGTCAAACTAAGCAGCGCTGATCAAATATAATCAATATCCTGTTACTGTAATGACTATTTATAGAGTAAAATGTTGTCAGAAACATCTTGTAGTTGCTGTTTAGCTGTAAAATGAGAAAGTTTGTGACCCGGCAGCCATGTTGAGATCAGCTGAGGAAACACCATTTTCACCTTTCTCATTTTACAGCTAAACAGAAACTACAAGATGTTTCTGACAACATTTCATGTGAGAAATAGCCATTACAGTAACAGAGTATTGATCCATATCTGATCGGCGTGGACTAGTTTCACTGTGACTGACAGCTGCCGCCGTTGAATGAACAGCCAATAGGAACGTTCTCTCTCTGAAATGACCTGTGATTGGTCAAAGTCTCCCATCACGGTCTACATCTTTTAAAGCCTGAAAACAGCGACCTCTAGTGATCGTGGTAGTTATGACAGGAGCAGCGGTGGAAGTCCGGTTTTCACCCGGCGGGTCCACCAACCCATAGTTGGTGTGAAACCAACAATATGTAGTGCTTGTAGTTATTTTAACCCAAAACACAATGTTTTTCCATCCATCCATCGTCAACCACTTATCCCGTTAGGGGTCTCGGGGGGCTGGAGCCGATCCCAGCTGACACTGGGTGAAGGTGGGTTCACCTGGACAGGTCTCCAGTCCATCACAGGACACATAGAGACAGACAACATAGAGACAGACAACCATTCACACTCACATTCACACCTACGGGACATTTAGAGTCATCAGTTAACCTAAACTGCATGTCTTTGGACTGTGGGAGGAAGCCGGAGTACCCGGAGAAAACCCACGCTGACACGGGGAGAACATGCAAACTCCACACAGAAGGACCCCAAGCCGGATCCTCCACCACTGCACCACCATGCAGCCCCACACTGTTTTTCCTTTACTTTAACAGTTTGGTTTTGTTGCCTAAACCTAAAGAAGCCCTTTTGCTTGTGTTCAGAACCGGCATTTCATTCAGTTTTACAACATGTTAGAACGTGTTAAACGTTTTAAGATTCACTTCCACTTTTACAACATAGTAGGTGAGCAGGCATTAGAGCTTTACCACGTGGTAATGGGAAGTGGACTTGCATGTATATAGCACCTTTCTGGACTCGCGACCACTCAAAGCGTTTCACACACATGTCGCATGTCGACATTCACACACACTGAGGCGGAGGCTGCCATACAAGATGTCCGCCTGCCCATCAGGATCTAGTCTGAGGTTTTCACGAGTAATCAGGGCAAAGAGTACTGGAGCAAAGGGACAAAACTGTGTTGTTGTTGTTGTTGTTATAGAATATTTGATTGTTCAATACAGGCCGTTTCGGTGGAACGTGACAACAGAATAGAAAACAATAGTTTTACTTTTGTGCAGCTCTGTTTCGGTGGACGTTTTACCTCCGTTAGTCGCTTTCGAAGTGTAGCTTTGCTGCTGGGCGCTCATGTTGCAACAGAACGAAGAATTGACTTTCCCTTTTTGGTAATATGCGTTCTTTGATTTGAGGTTTAGTATCTGGGGAGCCGGAGATCAGCTACCAGTTAGAGGAAAACCAGCTCTATGTCCTGATCCTGTATGGACGCCTCAGCATGTATTCGGTGGCGTCACCGGGATCAAATCAGTTGAAGTTGGAAGCGCACAGGATCGGCCACAAAAACAAAAACAGGCCACAAAAACAGCCATGATAATGTGTTCACTATTCACTGTTCACTAAAAGTGTTTTTAACCAATCAACAATCATACCAGAGAATGAGCCTGAATGCTTTTTGAAATTTATATTTCATCCAAAGATAAGATGTTGAAGAAGACATGGGAACCAAAGGAATATCCCCAAAAATAGACTAAAAGTACTTTTATTTTGAAACATCCCAAATGATGATCCCATGATCAGTGGGAAAAGGACTTGAGACAGACTACAAACAGGAAATTAACACTGAACTCACCATTAACCTGACATTAATTCCAAGCAGATGGCAGCGCTATGGGTTGTTTGGATGAGTGTGTCACTCTGTGAAGCACTTTATTATAAAACTGCCTGGTTTCTGCTTTAGATGCTCAGTATATTGTGCTTATTTTGTGCCAGACTGCATAACTTTAACAAAAAGAAATTAAATGGTTTCATGAAGATTTGATTATCCCTTGGGAATAGAGTTTCCCAACTCCGGTATGTCACTTGGTGAATGTGAAATATTTTGATTTAATGACAGTATGCTCCCCTAGAATGACTCAGGACGAAACTTTTAGAAAGGAACCAGGAGGTCACAGGGTTAAAGAAAACGGCAGACATAAATCAAAAATAAAAAGACAGAAATATAGAGAAAAGGCTGTGGCTTTTAGTCACGAGTTACTGGAGCCTCTCCCTCTGGGATTAAGCATTTACGTGGGAAACATACCTGGATAGGGAATGAGCGGGAATGGAAAGAGCCACTCGGCCTCTCCGTCTCACTGCGCCCTCACATCCAGCAGAAAGGCCTCAAACACTCCACTGAAGACCCGGCGAGAACCGGGAGTGGCTCGTCGTAGAGAGCTCGTAAGCCGGAGAAACCTTTGTGAGATGGCTAAGGTTAGGTATTGATCTGGATTAGTTAAGGTTAGGCATTGATCTGGATTAGTTAAGGTTAGTCATTGACCTTAAATAGTTAAGGTTAGGCATTGACCTCAAGTAGTTAAGGTTAGGCATTGATCTGGAATGGTTAAGGTTAGGCATTGACCTTAAATAGTTAAGGTTAGGCATTGACCTTAAATAGTTAAGGTTAGGCATTGATCGGAATGGTTAAGGTTAGGCATTGACCTTAAATAGTTAAGGTTAGGCATTGATCTGGAATGGTTAAGGTTAGGTATTGACCTTAAATAGTTAAGGTTAGGCATTGACCTTAAATAGTTAAGGTTAGGCATTGACCTTAAATAGTTAAGGTTAGGCATTGATCTGGAATGGTTAAGGTTAGGCATTGACCTTTTTTTTTTATTTTGGATTACCTTAAATTGTTAAGGTTAGGATTGATCTTGAATGGTTAAGGTTAGGCATTGACCTTAAATAGTTAAGGTTAGGCATTGATCTGGAATGGTCCTCAAGCATTGACCTTGAATAGTTAAGGTTAGGCATTGACCTTAAAAGTTAAGGTTCTTCCTTTTGCAGATTGCGAGATTTTGAGATTTCAGACCCAATTTCACAGTTTGAAAGCTCCTTTTTAGACACAGCTGCATACACCTGTATGCACATCTCGGGTGTGTTTGATTTGGGTCACTGAGCGTCCCTGTCAGATGGTGCATTAAATCAGTGATTATTAAGGTAGACGCAACCTCTTTTAACTGTGTTGAGGTACAATAATGCTAGCCGTAACCATACTCATAATGACATCATTAATTTCATTTTTTTTTGTTTAAGCAGGTGACTTCAGCTCAACACATCCAGTTTGTTGTCAGAAACTGACAGTTGAAGACTAACTGTAAGTGACACCAACAGAAAACCTTCAGAACTGAAAGCTTTTTCTTCCTTTTAAATGTTTTACAGCTTTTTTATATCATGATTATAAAATTATCCAATATAAGTATCATAATAATATAATAATCTCAGAAATGTGCAGAAATTAGGTCACAGAGTTCTGAATCCAACCCTCACTCCACAAATACTAATAATAATAAATAATACATTTTGTTTGTATAGCACAAAGTGCTTTACATAAGTTACAATAGTGCAAACATCAATATAAAAACAGAAAACATAGCTCAAAATAAAATGCTGACTTAATAAAACTGTGTACAAAAAGTCAGCAATAAAACGGTAAAAATATACTAAAAAATAAACATTTTTAAAAATTATGATAACGAAAGTAGAACAAGGGATTGTTATCACGTAAAGGTGCGTTTTGAGGTGTGATTTTACAAAGATCCCGGCACACGCAGACAAAGACGCAGTGAAAATATTTTGGATTTTATTAATCCCCGAATTTCCCTCCGGGGATTAATAAAGGTTCATCTTATCTTATCTTATCTTATTTGTCTAAACGCGCTTTAATCTGAAGAGAGAAACCCCGTCTGTTTTTTAAAGAGCACATTTGGCCATTTTATGCCTAAATTAGCACTCTGACAGTAGAGAGAGGAAATGACAAGCAGCAAAGGTCCCCGAGCTGGTGGATCTGGTCCAGGTCCAGGTCACGGTCGGTGACCCCCCGAGGCCACGGCGCTCTGTGCCACTGGTACAAAACTGAACCTGTTGTGGACACAGAAGATCAGCCAGTGCTTCCTAACGCTGTAGACACGAAGAGGTTGCTACCACTGACACCTGATGAGCTCCGTGGATTTAAATAGTTTTGCAGTACACGTTCTGGTTGTGCCAGAGCATCTACCCCCTAAATCCCCAAATCTGTCTCCCTGTGTGTTGGTTTGCTGTAATTTCATGATTTCAGATTTGTGTGCATGAGTGGTGCATATTGGATATTGGACCTGGATACATTAGTGTTCATTTTTCCTCCCCAGCAGATTCATTCGTTCATGTGCTGAAGGTGAATTTGGGGACGTGGACACTGGTCCTGCGCTGCGTGGCGCGCTGCTGCCGAGTCTGATGTACGAGTGTCTAGCGCCATCTAGTGTCATCTGTCCAATGTTGCATCCGTGATGATGGTGTCGAACCTGTGCTGAGAAAATGATGTGGATTTAGGATCAAGAACTGGCTTCCTCTTGTTGTGGATTATTTATTCTGTTTGAGCATTTGAAGAGGAAGGAAGACACAATACAGCCTACGCATGTCATCAGATAATTGAGTATATTATTCCTATTATTATTACTATTACTATTATTATTATACTCAATTATCTCATAATTAGGGCTGTCAAACTTAATGCAATAATGACACATTAATTCATTTTGACACCACTCACCGCTCAGTTTTAAAGCTAGAGTTATGATAATGGCACCATACGAAACTAAAGAAAACCTCAACCAGGTCACACTGTCAGGTAGGAAGTTAAAAACACTCCAGACTTACACTAACCTGGAGAAACTGTCAGAGGACCGCTGACCTCTGACCTCCAGATGTGTGGATGTAAATGGGTTCCCACCCCCTTTGGTCCCCCCCATCTCCCCTTTACAGACATGCCCACTTTATGATAGTCCCAGTCAGTCTGGAGCAAGTCCTAGTATATATATATATATATATATATATATATATATGTGATATATATATATATATACATATATACTATATATATATATATATATATATATATATATATATATACACATATATATATATACATATATATGTATGTATATATATATATATACACACATATATATATATATATATATATATATATATATATATATATATACATATATATATATATATATATATATATATATATATATATATATATATATATATATATATATATATATATATATATATATATATACATTTGCATAAAGTAGCATATTTGCCCATGTTGATAAGACTATTAAATACTTTACAAATTTCCCATTAAGGTACATTTTCAACAGATAAAAAAATGTGTGATTAATTTGCAATTAATCCTGATTAACTATAGACAGTCATGCGATTAATCACGGTGAAGTATTTTAATCGACTGACATCACTACTCATAATATATTCATGATTTGATTGAACATAAAAATGTGATTTTTGATTTGTTGTTACTTTGCTGCTGGTTGGTGTTTGATAACGTTAATGATGATCAGCTCGGCTCTGTGGTCGCTGGAAAGATGACCTAAACAAAAATAAAAATAACATAAACTAGGCAGTCATCTGCGCATTATTATTATTAACTGGTGCTATATGACCAGGGCTAGCACAGCAGGGGTTAGCGCCACACAGCAAGAGGGTCGCAGGTTCGATTCCGGCTTGGGACTCTTCTGTGTGGAGTCTGCATGTTCTCCCCGTGTCAGCGTGGGTTTTCTCCAGGTACTCTGGCTTCCTCCCACAGTCCAAAGACTGTTTAGGTTAACTGATGACTCTAAATGTCCCGTAGGTGTGGATGTGAGCATGAATGGTTGTCTGTCTCTATGTTGTCTGTCTATGTGTTGTCTGTCTATGTGTTGTCTGTCTCTATATTGTCTGTCTCTATGTTGTCTGTCTCTATGTTGTCTGTCTCTGTGTTGTCTGTCTCTATGTTGTCTGTCTCTATATTGTCTGTCTATGTGTTGTCTGTCTCTGTGTTGTCTGTCTATGTGTTGTCTGTCTATGTGTTGTCTGTCTCTGTGTTGTCTGTCTCTATATTGTCTGTCTATGTGTTGTCTGTCTCTGTGTTGTCTGTCTCTATGTTGTCTGTCTCTATATTGTCTGTCTACGTGTTGTCTGTCTCTGTGTTGTCTGTCTCTATATTGTCTGTCTATGTGTTGTCTGTCTATGTGTTGTCTGTCTCTATATTGTCTGTCTATGTGTTGTCTGTCTCTATATTGTCTGTCTCTATGTTGTCTGTCTCTATGTTGTCTGTCTCTGTGTTGTCTGTCTATGTGTTGTCTGTCTCTATGTTGTCTGTCTATGTGTTGTCTGTCTCTATGTTGTCTGTCTCTATATTGTCTGTCTATGTGTTGTCTGTCTCTATGTTGTCTGTCTCTATATTGTCTGTCTATGTGTTGTCTGTCTCTATATTGTCTGTCTCTATGTTGTCTGTCTCTATATTGTCTGTCTATGTGTTGTCTGTCTCTATATTGTCTGTCTACGTGTTGTCTGTCTCTGTGTTGTCTGTCTCTATATTGTCTGTCTATGTGTTGTCTGTCTCTGTGTTGTCTGTCTCTATATTGTCTGTCTCTGTGTTGTCTGTCTCTGTGTTGTCTGTCTCTATGTTGTCTGTCTCTGTGTTGTCTGTCTCTGTGTTGTCTGTCTCTATATTGTCTGTCTCTGTGTTGTCTGTCTCTGTGTTGTCTGTCTCTATATTGTCTGTCTATGTGTTGTCTGTCTCTGTGTTGTCTGTCTATGTGTTGTCTGTCTCTATATTGTCTGTCTCTATATTGTCTGTCTCTATGTTGTCTGTCTCTATATTGTCTGTCTCTATATTGTCTGTCTCTATGTTGTCTGTCTCTATGTTGTCTGTCTCTGTGTTGTCTGTCTCTATGTTGTCTGTCTCTATATTGTCTGTCTATGTGTTGTCTGTCTATGTGTTGTCTGTCTCTGTGTTGTCTGTCTATGTGTTGTCTGTCTCTATGTTGTCTGTCTCTATGTGTCCTCTGATGGACTGGAGACCTGTCCAGGTGAACCCACCTTCGCCCAGAGCCAGCTGGGATCGGCTCCAGCCCCCCGCGACCCCTAACGGGAAAAGCGGTTGACGAAGGATGGATGGATGGATGGATGGATGGTGCTACATGACCAGAGAAAACCTGAAACAGTAGAAAACCTACAACACCCATAATGCACTGGGCTCGTTGCGGCCTCAGCAGACAGTTCACAGTTTGGACAGATTCCGACAGTCGACGAAGGCAGCACGAGAAAGAGACTGTGAGGTCACGTGACCACAGAACAAACCACGTGACTGGATGAGCAAAGAAAACCGCGGAACTACCGAGGAGCCGCAGGACTTTCTGACCGAGCAGCAGGAGGGTTCCGGAGGGTTCCGGGGGTCCAGGATGCTCGTAACCGAGAGGCTCGCCGTGGCCCGCGTTCTGTGTCTCTTCGCCGTGTTTGAGGCGGTGTGTCTGCTGGACTCCGGCATGCTCTTCCCCCGGGAGTCTTCCTCCAGAGAGCTGAAGGAGCTGAACGGGCTGTGGAGCTTCAGGGCTGACAGGTCCCCAAACAGGAACCAGGGCTTCGAGAGGGCTTGGTACAAAAGTCGCCTGGCAGAGGTGAGCGGGAAGCTGAGCAGCAGCTGTTTCACAGGCGGCTGAAGCCGCGGTGATGCTGGTGGTTCTGACTCAGGACCACCAGAGGACACAGCCCGGAGTTCACCTGGAGCTGTGCCCCGCTAGGACCCCGGTCCAGAGAGCTCTAAATGAAGGTCCTGACCGCTGGATGAAGGCTGCATTTATCACACAGGAGTAACAGACATGTACCATATGGTACACACTACACCTCCAGATTGAACATATGGCAGTGTATAAAAGATTATTATTATTATTATATAGTTAAGGTGGTCATAGAATAACATTTATAAATTAAATTTAAAAATGTAATTAAATTAAGGATATGTCACAGACAGACAAAGTACAGCACACATTCCTCACAATAGATTAGTCAACCATTTTCCCAACACACAGCAATAGGAGACACAGTAGATCAACCATTTTCCTCCTCTGTGAGTTAGACAGCAATCGACTGGGTAAATGTTTAATATACGTATAGGCCTTTGATTAACATAAGATAAGCTTTTATTGATCCCCCCTGGGAGAAACTTCAGTGAACACAGCAGTATAGAGGATTAGGTCGCAGCATGTCAGGAGGAGTCATACAGCTAAAACACGAAAACCGAGGAATACTACCATTACAGAAAAATTAGAGGTACTGTACACAAGAAAGGCCAAAACTACTGTACGCAACATATCTGACATCTGTGCAAAATTGCAGTGTGCAATGTGCCTGATAATGTATATTCATAAATAGTTAATAGAAAAATAAAATGCGCTGTGTATAAAACTGGATATACCTTCTATACAGAATGAGCATTAACAGGTATTAACTATTAATAATTATTGTTCATTTACTCTCTATGACTGAGCCCTTAGTGCAGTTAGTGGTGCTGTGTGGGTGCAGCAGCCCCCCCAGGCGCTTCGAGGCCGGTGGCTGGATGAGTCTTTTTAGTGCCATAACGTGAGCACATCTGCAGTAACCGCTGCATCGCTGCTCTAAATGTACGAAGACTTCACAGGTCATCGGCCCTCGTGACCACTGATGACAAGGCAGCCTGTGGTACACCCTTTATGTCATCCATTTCCACATTTAACTCAACAAAAACACCATTATTTGCATGAAATTTTATATAAAATGAATTGCTTTTATGTCAATACAGTAATGTATTAACAGTGAACCATTATACATTACAGGAGTCTCGGAGCTCTAACGCGTGAAATGTTGTTTAGTATAAAAGCCGTAAAAGCGTTTAATCAATAAGCTGTATGCCTCACTGAGTGGACGTGACTAGAGGTTGACCGATATGGTTAATGGTAATGATTTATTGACCAACACCTGTGGTCTGTCTCTCTAATCTACATTTTGTGTCTGCACTGCAGTGAACTTATATATTTTAAATAAAAATAATGTAGAAACTAAATACCCAATACATGTTTAACAGGTAATCAAAAAAACTAAACTTTGCCAAATAAACGTTTGGATGAGAAAATGAAGTTTTAGAGCACTGAGCAGCGTTTCTCACAGATGCAGAGGAGTCACTGAGGGTTTTTAGTTCAGGGTCAGATTCCCGCTCCTCTGTATTTGGTGTCCAGTTCAGACTGAGACGTGATGAGCAGCCGGCCGGGTGCCGCTGAAGGGATCCCCAGTTCTGCTGTGCCGATGCCACCCACAGTGGACGAGGTGAGGACGTGACTGAGGCTGTGGGTGCTTTGGGGTGGGGGAGGGTCCACGGCAGCTCGTTGAGAAGAGGAAGAAGGAAACCTGCTTTCACACCAGAGCCTCCAAAAGTCTTTTTTGAAAAGGAGTCGCTGTAGAGGTGAAAACTCAGTAAATACAGAGACTCAGTCGCTAAGCTGGTAGCGCTGCTGAGTCTGCTGGTGGAACGGCAGTCTGATGATAATCGGCTTAATAAGCTCAAACATCGGCCGATGCAATTCTTGAATAAATGTCAAATATTTGGCCGACCGTTTTTGTTTTGTTTTTTTCAAAACCATATCTGTCTTTAACCACAATACTGTAAATCAGAACCATAAAACATCCAATATATAGACGTAACAGAAATGTATTATTAATTTGTAAATTATTTTCTTATTATATCAGAGGGGGAATTATGACCTGTTTAACTTATTAACACTTGGTCTAAGCAGCGTATAATATTTCAGTAAAACTAGTGATGCAAATATTTTTCAATAGTTTAGTATTTTTATGCTGAAAAAGGGACCGCATCTTTTTAGTATGTGCACTAAGAGACTGAGAGACAACAGAGTTTGTTTTCAGTCTGAATACGTAATTATGTATTTTCATCCTGTTAATGTCACAGTCACACACATCGAATGCTGTGTTAAGTTGAATTACATTGCATTTTCTGTATTTTTTACTAATGCTCTCAATGGATTAAAATGATTAATAATTAATTAATTAATTAATTATTAATTGCGAATTAATCACATATTTTTTACTTGTTCAAAACATAACTTTAAAAACGAGATTTGTCAAATATTCAATAAAATTATCAACATGGGAATGGGCAATATGCTGCTTTATGTAAATGTATGTATCTATTTATTATTGTAAATCAATAACAACACTAATCAATGGCAGATATTGACCAGAAACCCTCCCAGGTTCTGACTTTAGCATCAACAATCTGCTCCAATCAGAACATGGCAAACTGCAGCCCAACAGGCAACAACAGCTGTCAGTGTGTCAGAGTGCTGACTTGACTAGGACTTGATCCAGACTGACTGGGACTATCATAAAGTGGGCATGTCTGTAAAGGGGAGACTGGTGGGGACCCAGAGAGAACCCATTTACATCCACACATCTGGAGGTCAGAGGTCAACGGACCCTTTTGAACACGGACATGACGGTTTTTCATCACCAAGATTGACCTTCTTGATGAGGTAGTGTGATGGTTGGTACTGATGGATTCGCCCTCCAGTCCTCAGGTTTTCTAGTTTCCCATGATGCAGTTCTTCACTCTAACTTTAAAACTGAGCCCACTGCAATGGCAAGATGTGTTGATGTGTTAAAGAAATTAGTGGCGTTAAAATAAATTTGTGTTCACTTTGACGGCCCTAGTTTTTACAAGCATTACATTTAGGCCACCAAAAATGTACTTTGGCAACCAAATTTGGTAGCTTGGTGACCCGTAGGGCCTGTGCCTAGATTAGCATCTGTCATTATGAGAGTTGGCTCTAATCATCCCTGTAACCACCAACTCCCCAGCAGCAGATCCACTGTTTGAAATGAAATATTGCCTTTTTATTGAGGTGTTGTTTTCCGTAGACCGGCCCCGTGATTGACATGCCAGTTCCTGCCAGCTACAATGACCTCACCCAGGACCCCACGCTGAGAGATTTCACTGGCTGGGTGTGGTACGAGCGAGAGGTGGTGGTGCCCCCCCGCTGGATCGCCGACGAAGGAACAAGAGTGGTCATCAGAGTGGGAAGTGCTCACTACTATTCTGTCCTGGTGAGTATCGCATGAAAAATAAAAGTCTTCCTTTAAAATATGGCAGCCATCCCTTTTTCTACCCACCTCTTGTAATAATGTGATCATTTGGATTCATTGACCCTTTGCAGTGGGTGAACGGGGTGAAAGCGACAGAGCATAATGGTGGCCATCTTCCTTTTGAGGCTGAGATAGGCAGTATAATCCGCAACGTCAAAACCCAGCCGTGCAGGATCACCATCGCTGTCAACAACACTCTGAGTCTGGACACGCTTCCTCCAGGAGACATCCGTTACATGGACGACCGCACCAAGTAACCTCACCTAGTTTCTAGTTAAATCACTGCTGAAACCGGCAGGACGAGAGCTAGTTAGCTGTGAGCAGCACAGTCCTGCACCGAGCTGACAGCTCACGTTAACTAGCTCCCCACCTACCGATTTACATGGATTTATTTATTTTGGGGGACTTTTTAATGCCTTTTATTGATTGTGAGAGAGATGGTTATGAAAAGGGGGAAGAAAGAGGGGATGACATGCAGCAAAGGGCCACAGGTCAGATTTGAACCTTATGGATGGACCCCGTCATAGTGGGGTGTCCACTCCACCAGGTGAGCTACCAGGTTTGACATCCAGTATCGTTCTCCTGACATCCCCATTTGTGTTTTAAATTTTACCTTGAATTCTTCAAGAAAATATTGTTTTTTCAAGATTACACACATTCAAGGTAACATAAGGGGCGTAATTGATATACAAATGGCCATTTTGTGGGTGAACTATTCCTTTAACTTAAAGGACGTGTGTGTAGGATTTAGTGGCATCTAGCGGTGACGCTGCAGCAACCAACTGAATACCCCAGGTGAATGTACACTAATGAAAACATAATAAATAATAATATACTACATTTCAATAGATCCCCCTCAATACATACTACATACTGGTCCTTTAAGTGATTCAACTCTTACTGCCATACAAATACATCTGAACAGGTCAGTTGGCTGTTTCCAGTATTTTGAACAGTTGCTCTTTAGTCTAAGAAAATAGCCTTTCCTAGTTTGATGAACCTGTCACAGTATTCAGATAATGAAGAACATGTAATTACTCAACAGGTACCCCGATGGGTTTTTTGTGCAAAACTACTACTTTGATTTCTTCAACTATGCTGGCATCCATCGCTCTGTATTGCTGTACACTACTCCTAAGGCTTACGTGGATGACATCACCGTGGTGACTGACTTCGTGGATAACAATGGTAAATGAATACACATGATTACAATGAAACCACTAATCCATTCAATTTCAAGTCATCACAGGCACCGACACACTAGTAAGAGAGGAGCACGCTCAGTAAAGCTCCGTGTGGTTTTTGTCAGTGTCCAGAGCTGTTTTTCCCCTCGTTTCAGGTCTGGTCAAATACGCGGTATCAGTCAAAGATGCTGCCGCAGCCACCTTGAAGGTCACTCTGATGGACAAAGATGGCCACTGTGTGGCCTCCTCCAGCGCACCATCTGGAGTGCTCAAAGTAGTCGATGTCAAGCTGTGGTGGCCGTACCTGATGCATGACCATCCAGGCTATCTGTACTCCATGGAGGTGAGGTAACACACATAACGTACACGTAACATACACGTCACATCAGCATTGACACTAGATTTGTGAGACTAATAAGGCAGTTGGCCTGAGAAAGAATAATTTTTTTTAATCATAGTTGGCCATTATTAGTGTTAATATTGTTTAATGCACTCAGCAGCATATTTACGTCTAGGAAGAGCACAGCACTGCATCCACCACCTTGTGTTCAAGCTTTATTTTTAGGTTGCAGTGGGCTTAGTTTTAAAGGCGAAAGTGAAGGTACTGGCATCATATGCGACTAGAAAAGGACTCCATACCAACCAGGTCATACTTGTGGTGACGGAGGCTCAATAACAGTCATGGGGTCTCTTGTCCCTTGATATATGGGTCCCCACCAGTCTCCCCTTTACAGACATGGATCGAGTCGATCAAGTCCTAGTCAAGTCAGCACTCTGACACACTGACAGCTGTTGTTGCCTGTTGGGCTGCAGTTTGTCATGTTCTGATTGGAGCAGATTGTTGATGCTAAAGTCAGAACCTGGGAGGGTTTCTGGACAATATCTGCCATTGATTAGTGCTGTTGATTGATTTCCAATAATAAATATATACATACATTTGCATAAAGCTGCATATTTGTCCACTAACATGTTGATAAGAGGATTAAATACTTGAGAAATCTCGCTCGATTAATCGTGATGTAATACTTTTATTGACTGAGTAGTGATAATACAGTAATGTAAAATGACCCAGTTCTGCCACCGCACACTGTGAAGCTGAGCAGCTTGTCTCAAACCTTGTGCTTTATTTTTATATATTTTTAGTTTGGTTTCAGCAACAAATGTAATCATATTCACATTTTTACCTCCGTGCCTATTATTTTTTTTTCTCTCGGAGTGTGTTATTGTCCCATTTGGTAGATAATCTTTTAAGTAGATAAACCTTTTCATCCATTTATTGTATGTTGTGGGTCAAATGTTAACCGCTTAATTGTGATGAATTTAATTGCGTCTGTGAGAGGTACTTGTAAAATCTGTCTTTTAGCCGTACCCTGTGCTTTATGAGATGTATTTTTGGAGAACAGCAGCTGTTTCTTTGTCAGATGTACCATGATAAACCACAGCGCTGATGGTCATACCCAAACTGCAGCTTGCAAGATGTTAAATGTGAAATAGAAAGCAAATTTTTATGCTCTTGCTTGACAATGTAATGATTACACAAAAAAAATAGAATAGAAAAATATCTAAATGGGATGATTTTTTAAATATATGTACTGGCTGAATTGAACAGTATATTTATAGTTTTAAGAGTGGTCGCTCCAACTCGCTGTAGCTGTTGGATATTCAGCACAACCTCTTCTATGTCCAGTACCTGCTGAAAGGGATGTTTCTGACATTAGTGTTTTAACGTGCAGGTTCACTTAATGGCAGCTGATGACGGATCTACGTATGAGGACGTGTACACTCTGCCTGTTGGCATCCGCACGGTCAACGTTACCGCCACACAGTTCCTCATCAACAACAAGCCTTTCTATTTCCACGGAGTCAATAAACACGAGGACTCTGATGTGAGTACCACTAGAGGGAAGCAAGACCTTTACCAAAAGACTCAATGTGGAGCTGTGGCGCAACATATCCGATCTACAGGCCATCTGTACTTTAGCTCACTCACACGGAAATCTGGTAGAGAGGTTGGATCCAGTTCAGTAATCCAGCCCTCCCTTCCTCTGTGTTGTAGATTCGAGGTAAAGGCTTTGACTGGCCGCTGATTGTCAAGGACTTCAACTTACTGAAGTGGTTGGGGGCCAACTCGTTCCGCACCAGCCACTACCCCTATGCTGAGGAGATCCTGCAGATGTGTGACCGCCACGGCATCGTGGTGATAGACGAGTGCCCGGGCGTGGGCATCAAAGATATGTAAGTGTCACTGCTCGCGTCGCTGTGAGCTTTCGGTGTGTTTGAGGGTTCGGAGTGGACAAAAGCATGAACATTTTACTGCTGGTCACAGTGTATGAGGACAGAAACCGTGTGGTGTCCATCACTCCACCCTAGAAAACCTCCTGACCGCTGTTAAATATGCTGTTCATGAAGAAGCCTCTTATGTGACCCGTTGGGTTGAAAGGTCCTGGTTAAGATGCAAACTGGACACACTGATTGATGAAATATAAAAGTCTGTACACAGTCAAGTGAATATTCATTTGGAAAATACGGAGGAAAATGCGTCAGAATAAAAGATGCCTAATTTCAACAGCGTATTGAAAAGAAAGTATTTTCTAATAAATGCGGTTTGAGCTAAAGGCGCTAAATGTGAGATTGGGAGCATTTCTGTTACCTCCACACGGCTCTCAACATGGCAGCTGAGCCGGCGACTCGCAGCTAACCATGCTAACAGCTAAGACAGAGCTAACGGCGTTTACTTGACAGCTAATCAGAGGGTGGGTGCTATGCTTCAGCGACGACGCCGTCGGTCGGGAGGCGTTATCGGCTGTAACCGCCGTACGAGCGCAGTGCCGAGCGGCGGCCGTGAGCTCGCCAGCGGGACGGCTACGTCAACATAGCACAGAGAAGCTGGGATCACAACACACACAGACAGACAGTCCTCTCCACTCTATATCTGTACATGGAAAATAGTTGTTTGCTGCTACATAAATGCTCTGGATATCGTATAAAGTGGTTCCCAAACTTTTTCATGTCAAGGACCCCTAATTAGACCACAGACCCCCATCTCATAAGATTTTGTCCCAGGGTCCTTCATCTGATAGGATTTTTGCTTTTAGATGTTTTATTACAGAAACGTATGAAACCAAATAGTCGTGAGGGATAAGAAAAGATGGAACTTTATTAATACTAAAGGAAATTGTTTTGCCAGAGATGGCTTAAAAAATGTACAACCTACGAATAAAAAACACAACAGAGTAATAAATATAAAGTGTACTGTATACAGTATGAAGTAATACTAACCCCAGTGCCTGTACAATAACAGTAAAAGTAAGTAAATTTGGTAAAATAAGTACCGTAACCTAAAAAAGAAAAGTAACATTTCATGATATTCTGTCATTGTGTTACTTTTGGATGCAATTACAGTGAAAATGAATTATTCCAGTTTTTGCTGGAATCCCTTTGAGTCTGAGCTTTGGTCCTCAGGCTGGTTTGAGAGCAGGTTTCCTGAGATAACGGGCAGTTCTGGTGTGTTAAGTCTAGTTTTTCCATAAGATGTCAGCTCCATGTGTGCTGTGTCTGTCGATGTAGTCGCAGTTATGGAAACGCCTCCCTAAACCATCACCTGGTCGTCATGGATGAGCTCATACGTCGGGACAAGAACCACGCCTCTGTGGTCATGTGGTCAGTAGCCAATGAGCCGGCTGCAGAGATGCCCCCTGCTGAATTATATTTCAAGTGAGTACTGGTCTTTTTATTCAGATGTGAAGCGCCGAATGGATCCACTCATCAAATATTCATTCATACGCAAACTGATTCATCTGCCCCTCTTGGATCACTTGTTTTTAGCCTTGAAATTCAGAAGTTTTTAAGATTTTTCTTCTTCTTTTCCATGTTCAGCTTTATTTGATAGATATAGACAAAAACTGGGCTACCAGGATACCCCGCAAGGTCCCAGACTTTTAAAAAGGGGAAAGGGGAACCCCCTAAATGGTGTAGTAAAGTTCAGTCAGTATTAGTGATCATGAGCTGCTCTCTGTTAAAGCCAGAAACCAGAAACCAGAGAAGTCAGTCCCAAAGTCTGGAGCTGCTCCAGAGACGACGAATGGGAGACAAACCGAGTGACTGTTTTCGTTTTTATACCCAGATGTCTATGGAGTGGCTCCACACTTTATACCCTCTAACATCAAAAGTTTGAGTTTTAGCGCTCTAGTTTTTGGAGTAATTCATGTTTACTGATATTTTATTGTGACTGTGTTAGACCATGCAAATATCATCTATGAATTTTGAAAATGGGTGTAGTTTCCCTTTAAAGATTTCAGCTGTCTGTATGTGTGTCTGAAGGGGAGGTACTGGTTTGTTATTCAGTCACAGCCGATCCGTTGACTCTGGTATGTGGAATGCAGTCAGAGTACATTAACATTAACAGCTGCAGCTCAGTAACAGACCAACAGGGCCGACAAATACTCGACCTGGCCAACTCACGTACCCATCAAGTAAAGCAAATTACACTTTGACACTGAAGTGATTATATAACACTGTAACTATGAACAGAGGGGTGCTTTGTGTTTTTCTTGCAGGACCTTGATAAAACATACGAAAGATCTGGATCCAACCCGGCCCGTCACCTATGTCACAGACAGTAACTATGCCAGGGACAGAGGGGTGAGTTTTTACACCCTAACCCCAACCCCAACCCCAACCCCAACCCCAACCCCAATCCTAACCCTAACCCCAATCCCACCTAACCCCAACCCTAACCCCAACCCCAACCCCAACCTCAACCCCAATCCTAACCCTAACCCCAACCTCAACCCTAACCCCAACCCTAACCCCAACCTCAACCCTAACCCCAAACTCAACCTCAACCCCAATACCCTAACCCCAACCCCAACCCTCAACCCCAACCCTAACCCCAACCCCAACCCTAACCCCAACCCCAACCTCAACCCCAAAACCCCAACCCCCCTAACCCCAACCCTAACCCCAACCTCAACCCTAACCCCAACCCTAACCCCAACCTCAACCCTAACCCCAACCCCAACCCCAACCCCAATCCCAATCCTAACCCCAACCTCAACCCCAATCCTAACCCTAACCCCAACCTCAACCACCCTAACCCTAACCCCAACCCTAACCCCAACCCCAACCCCAGTATCAACAGTCACACACCGTTCAGAGGTACAGTATACCTATGAAAAATGAATGCACTGTAATTTGTATGTTCATATGTAAAACAGTAAGACAGTATAGAGTTACAAACGCCGTGTAGGGAGGAAGTTGGGTTGGATAAAAAAAAAAAAAAACACTTTCGCCAGAATTTCGCCCAGCGACCGCTGTTCGTATGTCGAGTGAAAGATGAAGTCAACATCGACTTAATTGTCATGTAACTTAAGTTACTCCACTTCCAAAGTCATTTTAACCCAAACCACAACCTTTTCTTAAACCTAACTACTGTAAGTGGTTTTCTTGCCTAAACCTAGCCAAGTTGATCTTTTCCTAAACATAGCTTTTGTTTTGAAAAGACTGAAGTGGAAATTGACACGTATGTCTGGTGTTGCTGGACATTCGTAGGAAAACGTAATGAAAAAGAGTATTAACTTTTCGTAAGAAATCACACGAACCCCTGCATGAGGATATTTAACACATTAGTAGTTATTGTTTTATTGATGCACGTGGTGTCAGTATCTGCAGAGTAACTTAACCCCTGAAAACCTCGTGTTTCTCGCTGCAGTGATGTGGATGTGTTCTCCAGAGTGTCTGGCTGTGGTTAAAAGCTTACGGAGCACATTTGTGCCACACCGCTGCCATCGGTGATGCCGGCTGTGGTCAGAGCAGAAACTGACCTGAAACCGCCGAGAGAGAAAAACGCTCACACCAAGCGTGAAGCGAACTTTTCGCCAGGCGCAATTACATACAAGTCAATACAAAGAGGCGAATAGACACAAATTTGTGTAACACAAACATGCAAAATTTCTGTGTAGTTATGTTGAATTTTGATGGAGCAGCTACTGTGTCAGCATAGCCTGGCACTGATTGAGCCAAACTCCATTCAGAAAACAAGCATTTTAACAGTTGTTTGTTTGTTGTCTTACAGACAGACTTTTCACAACTCTGCATTATTATGTAATTATTTCAGCATCCTTGTGATCAGTTTATTACAATTAAATCACAGCACAATGTGTTTAGTTTGGGTTCATACTGAAAAAGCGATGTGTGACGTACTAGATCGAGTCAGTGCAGTGGCTCTGTGAACGAATACAAGTCGCCAGCCGCTGGTGATGTTATGAACCCAAACACAACAGCGTTTGGTTTTCTGACATATTTCGGACTTCCACATGTACAAAGCAGCGACGGTAGTTATTTTTAATAATAGCACAAAGAAAAGTTGTTGGCATCTATGGAGACAAGCTCCTTCTCTCTGGCACATCTAGTGAGGAATAAACACAAATGATGCCGGCGGTGCAACATGTGCGAGTGAAGCGCAGCAAAAACATTACAAAAAAACATTACAGTCTGGTGTTCAGTTACTCCTTAAATCATTTAAACCACAGCACGTTAGCCATCTATTAACAGAGCATGTGAGATACTAACAACATTTTAAGGTCAGATACTTTTCTTATTCGTTTTTATCATAAATGAGCAAGTGCAACATTTGCTTGATAACTCTGGTTTATTTCCGGCTAACTTATGCATCAGGGGAAACAATAAAAACACTGTAAAGCCCATCAAAAACTGGTTTCTGAAGTATTTTTCTGTAACATTCAATATTCATGACTAAATAAGTAACAGAGTTAAACTGGAAAAAAGTGGCCTGATGAAACCTAACAGAGTAAAAGTCCAACCGTGAAGCTGCTGAGCTTCAGCGGCTGTTGAGCCGATGTCAGACTAAGCTGCTGACACATTCCTGAGCTGTGAAGACTGTTTTTCAGGGTGTACGTGGTTGTGTAAAGGTACTGATTACTGTACACTCCCCGACTACCTGCAGACACTATTCATTCACCTCCAGACTAATAACCAGATGTCTGAGCAGCTGCTGCTGCTGCTGCACTCACTCTTGGCCAAAAGTGTGAAAACTGCCACTCCGTGGTTCCTAATATTGGACAAATGGGGAAAAAAACATTCACTTTACTGTTGTGGGAATAATGGTTTGTGTTTTCCTCATTACAGGTAATTGCTGCTGCTGGAGAATCTGTATCATGAATGACTAAATTAATCTACAAAGAGGGGCTTTCATTATAGCTTTATGTGCAGTTTCTGCCCCTGAAGAACTGACCAGAGTTTAACTACAGTCTACGAAACCTGTTCAGTCTCTTCTCTCATCTCCAGGCTCCCTATGTGGATGTAATCTGCGTTAACAGTTACTTCTCCTGGTACCATGATCCAGGCCACCTGGAGGTCATCACCATCCAGCTCAACACACAGTTTGAGAACTGGTATAGAAAGTACCAGAAGCCCATCATCCAGAGCGAGTATGGAGCGGATACGCTGGCAGGGCTTCACAATGTGAGGATTCATACCCGTACACGCCCACTTACCTCGCTGTAGCATCCTCAGTTTCTCCCCACATCTGGCCTAGAGATGCTGATTATAATAGTCATACTGTACTCATATAATCATAATCATGTTTCACATGAACAAACATGGAAAAAGGTAATGTGGTCATTTTTCCATTAATCCCAGTAGTGTCATGTCAACTATGGTAACATACTCTACGTTGACAAGTAATGTAGAGTATTTTAAAATTATCTTTTTTTTTATATCCTATATAAAAATTATTGAAGTTTCCATATTTTTGCCCATAATTTCAGTGGTAAGGTCTAGCATGGCACACATGTCATATTCTTTATCAGGTTAACCTTAAATTTCAACATGTATTTGAATCATAATCATAAAAGAACCATAACAGTGCACCTATTATAGTTGTGTCTCTCTCTCTCTCTCTCTCTCTATATATATATATATATATATATATATATATATATATATATATATATATATATATATATATATATATATATATATATATATACATATATATACTGTATATATATAATAAAACAATATTTTGTTAGTAACAGTTGACTGAACATATGAAGGCATTAATAAACTGAGATATTTACATAATTTAAATGTGTTAAATGTGAAAAAATATAAACTAAAAACAATTCTATCTTTATAGTATACAGTATATACTGTGTGTGTGTGTGTGTGTGTGTGTATATATATATATATATACACACACACAAAGAATATATACAAGAAATATTAAGAAATGGACATTGCAAAAATTCAATTTAGGAACATCATGACAATTTTAGGCATTTCAGGCTAGATGAAACAGTTTGCATAAAGCGAGTGTCTGATCTTATGATATGCTTTCCAGTAATCTGTAAAATCTGATCTTTTTGAAGAAAATGTATATGATTATCATCAGGGGACGTGGAATGCACCCCAATAAGAGAAAGACCCTCAAAGCTGACGTTTCACTCTCCAGGATCCACCCATGATGTTTACGGAGGAGTACCAGAGCGAAGTCCTGCGGCGCTACCACAGCGTGTTCGACCTGAAGAGGAAGCATTACGTCATCGGTGAACTCATCTGGAACTTTGCAGACTTCATGACGGCACAAGGTACTGCAGCCGAAGGTCACAACAACCTGTAGAACCAGCACCGTATCAGGTCGGGTTCAGGTTGACCGCTGTGTAGGAATCACGTAGCCTACGAGTTAATGTTCTATGCAGAAATCATAACATGAGCCAACCTCCCCCTCATAGGTTATGTATGCAGCTGCACCATCAGGTCGAGTCCTGCAGTAGTCGGTAGGTTTAACAAATAACGATAAACGGTGATCCGCTCCCTCCCTGCCTCACGAGTAGAGCTGCAGCAGGTCGTCAGAGCAACAGAAAATGAATCGGCATCTGTTTTCATAATCTATTAATCACCAAGTTATTTTTTAAGAAAAAAAAGCCAACATTCACTGCTTCCAGCATCTTAAATGTGAATATTTTCTGGGCTGTCGATTTAAAATATGTAATCGCATGTTTGTCCATAGTAATCATGATTAATTGCACATTTTTTATTTGTTCCATCTGTACCTGAAAGGGAGATTTGTTTTGTAGTATTTAATACTCTTATCAACATGGGAAATACGCTTGTCTTATGCAAACATATGTATGTACTGTATTTATTCCTGGAAATCAATAATCTGTATGGATATTGTCAAAAATACTAAAGGACACTCTCCAGCAGCTTGTACTTTCTGAGTGCAGGGCTAAAAAAAGATAGTCGTCACCATGTAGTGATTGTCCGGCCCTTGCTCGGACCAACCCCGTCTTGGGACTCGACCTACGTCTCGTCTCAGTCCTGACTTGCGCTACAGTCATGCGTGAAGTTGGCAGTTTGCGGGTCGTGTTCGGGCGGTTGGTTATCGCCTACGTTTGCATGTTGGCGGTGCAGATTGGCTCAACTGCCTGCAAAGCTGCATTCTTAATCATTAATTAATGCCCATTAATGCAAGTTTCATCTGATAATTATTAAGATCAAATTTTATGTGAAAATAAATTTGGCTAAAATGACAAAACTATTGGTTTTGGTAATGATGACTAAAAGTTGAGTAGAATTGAATTTTTCAGCGACTAAAACCGGACTGAAACGTGAAGGATAAAAATGGCTAAAATGAGACTAAAACTAATGAGCATTTCTGTCTTAAGACTAAGACTAAAGGTAAAATAGCTGTCAAAATCAACACTGCTCAAAAGCACATTTTGTCCCGATGAGTCAGACGGTGAAAACAAAGCCAGCGTCACTGCTGCTAACAAGTCAAAGACTGTCCTGTAAGCTGATAATAATGATAATGTCAGACCCCTACAGCCACGTTCAGAGGCTCCTCTGCGTGATAAGATAAGATAAGATGAACCTTTATTAATCCCCGGAGGGGAATTCGGGAGATTTGATGAGCTTCAGTTTGATCCGTGTTGTGTCCGTAGGGCTCGGCCGCGTGGTCGGGAACAGGAAGGGCGTTTTCACCAGGCAACGGCAGCCCAAAACGGCAGCATTCATCCTGAAGGAGAGGTACTGGAGGCTGGCCAATGAAACGGGCACGCTGCCCCCCTGGACCAAGTACCCCTGCTCACTCTGACCCCCCACAGTTCACCCAGTCCAGGACAGCCATGTACCCACGATGCCTCAGTGTGTGCACACACAGCATGATCAAACCACCATGACATTCAGCTCTGCTTTTCCTGTGGTCTGCAAATATGAACAAACCACCAGCTCTATCATTTTTTTTCCAGCAATATTTTCATTTCAAACATAAAATCAGTTTTTGATGCTAAATAAAAAATAGCCTCTAGTGCCTCATCAATAGAGCGTTTTACATTGTAGAATAACTCTAATTGTGATGTGGTTTCCTCGGGATACCCGACTGTAGAGCCTCATATAGTGGGAACAGGAAATCCTGATACACAGGTAGTAGTGTGTAGTAGTGTAGGCAGTACTTTCCACTGCTGGCATCGAAAGGTCGAGGTCTGTCATCAGAGATTAGCGCTCACCTTTCCCCTATCCAGACGATGAGTACACCTCCACATCACAGTCCAAAGGCGCTGTGAAGGAAGGTTTCTCTCCTATTTCACTGTCCTCTGTTTGCTTAAATAAATCTATAAAACAGTGTTTTAGCAGTTTGATATAACTGTGTTGGAAGCTGCTGTCATTTCTGAGCATTTAGTGTGAGCATGTTTTAGCTTTTGTCAAGGATAAAAGTACTAAATACATGTACTGTTTATGTGAACCGCAATGCTGAATCTAATTGTCTTTTATTTTTACATATGAAAATGAAATAAACAAAATACATTTGATATGAATCAGTCTATTAAAGTCAAAATATTTACTCAATATGCAAACTGTTTTTTTCTCAAAGCATTCACATTACTTTCCTAGTTTTGTAGAGTACGTTAACGTGTACTTTGCTGTCTTATGCTGTGTTCAGACCGAGAGTGCAGCGTTTTATTCATGCGAGTTGGACCGCCGGTATCGTTTGTGTTCATTCGTTAGACGAGTTGGAGAGAAGGAGCTCGTCTCCACAGATACCAACAACTTTTCTTTCCTCCATTTCTGCCAATTCACCCAAGAACGAAAGAACCGCTGTAGCTTCTTTGTACATGTTGAAGTCCCAGATGTGTCAGAAACCCAAACGCCGTTATGTCTGGGTTCATAACCCGGCGGTGAAACGCTGACTGTATCTAGTACATGTGGCCGCTGCAGTATGAACCCAAAATAAACTATTCGTGCTGTGACTGTGCAGAAATAACTACATAATAATGCCGATATGTTAAAAATATGAATTCATGCTTTGTCAGGTCTGTCTGCAAGACAACAAGCAAACAACTTTTAAAATCCTTGTTTTCTGAATGGAGTCTGGATCGATCAGTGCCAGGCTGTGCAGCCGCCGCATCAGTACTCAAGATAAAGGCATGAACACGGCAGCGGTGTTGTTTCCATCATGGACAGTCTGGTTTCTACAGCGTTTCATCTGCTCTCTGTCGTAACATGATGTACTATCGTAGCTCTTAGTGCCCACAGACAGCAACAATATTTTGTTCCTTCATTTCTGATCGAACCTCAGTGACGACAGGAGGAGAATCTCAACGCTGATAAGTTTTCACAACACAGCCTCACAAAAAACTCTCACTTGGGTTGAAATGTTTCAGCTCCTTCATACACAAATGATGCACCTTTCACATGTTGGCATCGCGTTATTCGCACCTGTTCGCCTCTTTCCGTTGACTGGAGGTGACTGTAGTAAAGGTTCGCTTTGCTCTCGGTGTGAACGCACCATTAGAGCTGTTTCTGGAAACCACTGAGACCGAAGGCTTTCAACATACACCTACAGGGTTAAATGACGCGCTGATTGTCAGTGGTGGTGTGACTGCAATCACATTTTTCTTTTAACTATCAGTGACTCTGACCTCTGTGTTACAGCTGGACAAATACTGAATATTTAGACTTTAGATTTCTTTCAAGCATACAGTCGCTGCCGTCGCAGTACTCTTACCTACAAGATGTAGACATCTGATTAAGGCCTTTTTAGGCACTTTGTACTTGTAATGCTTTTCTTGGATGTGGCCCAGCTGTGATTGCTTTCTATACAATCACTGTTGACCTGGAGATGGATGTGTCATTAAGCTCACCGCTCCTCCAACAACTTCCTTGAAATAATAAACTAATACAATAAACTGCCGATTATGAAACAGACTTGTTCTTAGTCACGGTGACACAGTGGTTCAATCACATGGCTGGCTTATCCACCGGAGGGATACTGTATACTGTCCACAGACGTGTCTTTAACAGCCTAGATCACATAAGGTTGGCGTTCAGTTGTATGTTACTGCATCTTTACCCAGTATTGCTTTCGGTGTACTTCCATCTCTTATTAAATCTAAATGGTTTAGGTTTAAGAACATTTGTACAACATACGTATATGTTAAAATAAGAACTACAACGTAAAGAATAATATTCAAAGTACTAAAAGCCAACGATGGTCAGACTGAGGGAAATTAACTAAATTACAACTCTGTTTTGAGAAAAGATTTTAATAAGAAACTTGTTAAAATGAGATTAAAGGGGCATTCCAACAGTTTTTGACATGAAGTTTACTCTGTTCATCACACAGTGCTACGAAGCCTGTAAAAACAGTTGTGTAATGATTTCTGTTGCTTTTTAAAGTTCAGGAAATAACCCTGACAACATCATCCGGGGTTAGACGCGATCAAGCTGCATTATGGAAACTGTAGGATGTTTCAGTGGTGTTTCACTAAAGATCAAAAATCAGGATATCGCTTTCGTTTCAAAATTTTTACATTTTCAGCATAAAGCTTGAGATTTACATTTTTTCTAATCTGTCTTATAACAATACTCACATGCTCATATATACCTGTAACTGTTTGTGCTTGCTGTAATCATTCCTGCTATTCTCACTGGCCATTTAAAGATCCTGACCACTGGAAGCTCGGGACAAAATTACGAGCAAACGTATATTCAGAAGTTTATCTGAATTTAAAGAGTCTTCAGCAGTGAAATCGAGTGGGCATCTTCCAAGGTTGCATTTCCTGGACCTGTTTCCTTGCTGAGCTGTGACTGAGCAAACACAAAGGACCTTTAGTACTAAAAACACCGTAGACTGTATATAAGAAGTGGGCGTAGGCAACTTGACGTCACCCGTTGCTTTGTGAACTCCCATTTTGAAGCCTCAAGTCTGGCATGTTGGCCGTCGCCATCTTGGATTTTTGCAACCAAAAGTGCGATGAGGGCGGAGCGAAGTACAACCAAGCACTGAATGAGACGTTTGACACAGTGAATGGGTTAAAGTTGTAAGAGGAAAACATGGACGACTCCTCGACCGGACAACGCCGTGGTAACGACCTGTCAATCACAAGGTCAATCCTCTCATCCACTCACAGTACGCTGAGCCTGCTCTTAGAAACAACGGCAGACAGAACAAAACAGTCAAAACTGTGGTTATACTTCGGTCCAGTCAACGCAGACAAAGATTCAGAAACGAGCAATCTGTCAAAACATCTATCAATCAGATCATCAGATACAGGTGGAGAAACGCACTGATAGATAAGCTCATAGTTCATCCCTCGGTGCCCCATCAGCACATTACAGTTTATAACAGTGATTTGTTCTAAACATCAGACCACTTCTAATTTATATAGAAGTACTGATCAGCCATAACATGAACAACATTATGACCACTAACAGGTGAAGTGAATAACATTGATTAGCATCAGCATGGGATGCTAATCAAACACTGATCGGTGTACAGTTGCAACAAAAAGCCTATGAACCCTTTGGGATTATTTGGATTTCTGCATAAATTGGTCATAAAATGTGTTCTGATCTTCATCTAAGTCCCCCCCCACAGTAGGTAGTAGGTCACAGCAGCATAGCAGTTAGTTAGTTAGTTAGTTTAGTCGCTCTTACTACCAGCATTTCATTTTATTCAAAGAACTTAAAATGACAGGTGGTTTCAGAGGGAATGTTTTAATGGTAGATCATTTCCACATGACAATGACACAATTAAAAATGTTCTTATGTCAACCTTTTCCACAGTTTTCCCTTAAGGTAAGATGGATTTAAACAGATTATTTTTTGCACCCTCCTACCATTCGTGTAACACTTTTCCATGTAAGAACATACAGCATTTTAAAACATATTTGGCAATACAGAAGCAAACCCAGTAAGTTTTCCTCCACAAAGAAATTTAATAAACATTTTATGCTGACACATGGATTCCTAGCCCTCAACGTTTTTCTTTTTTTTTACTAAAATAACCCAGAACGTTAACAGTCTATACAGCTAAAGGGCATACTCACTGATGAAAAAACAACATTACAATCATGTAGTTTAAACAGAGTGTATCTTAGCTAACAAACATGTCCTAGCTAGACAAAGTAAAGATGAGAATTATATAGTGGAGTTCAGGAGGGAAAGCGATCGACCATCGGTGTGAAGGGGCATTTTGTCTGGCGATTTCTGAATGGATTTTTGCACCGATACCGGATATCAGAATTTTGGGAATTACCAATTAGTCAGATTACATTTTAAGGAGCATTCTTCATTTTACAAGGCTATCACTGTTGCTCGTCTTTGGCTCAAGGCCTAGTGATCAGACAGAAGGCACTTTTGTTGGCATTGGTGATGCAACTAACATGGCAGTTTATACCTCAGGGCCTAAATGAATATTCATGAGAATGCAGTATTGATCAGTATCGATCATTTTTGACCTTCTTTTTGACATTAAATCATCACACAGCAACTTTAACATCCAAATTCCTCACCCATTTCTTTAAAGTGACGGCACACAACTAGCGTAATAAACTTGCATGCGACTGGAACTATGAACGTAATGACTGGCTACCCGCTGTACACTAGTCACTTCTGTGGTCAATACTCACAGGACCAGGACTGGTTGCCACAAAGACTAACGTTATGTCAGTTTGACTTGTGCAAGTGAATCCATAGGAGACTTGTCTTCATATATGTGAGGGCGCAGGCTTTCCCAGACTTGTTAATCTTATTCTGAGCTGAGAGGAACCAGAAACTGATGTAAGCCTCACAAGGCAATACTGTATAAGGAAGCTCTTATAGACACCGTGCTAAGAATCATTCTGTGGAGGACCGTAGAGGTTGTTAAAAGGATTGTACTGGTGCTCGCATGTTCACTTTTTTACCAAACATGTCAACGTAACATAACCGCCGACCTTTTTCCAAAGCAAACCCCAGTAAGTTTCTGTTACAGGCAGCCATTGGTTCCCATTCTTTTCTGTATGGTATCAAAATCAACTTGCAAGGACTTTAAATGTGTTTTAAAGGGGAACCCCACCGATTTTACACATCACAGTATGTTTACAGGTGTTGGGGAGTTAAACTGCATATGAAAATGTTAGCTAACGCTGGCCGGCAAGATTTGTTGGTTTCTTCTTTTTCTTTCTTTCTTTTTTTTTTTTTTACAATGGCCAAAGAAACTACGACTTTCTCTGAATACGTACAGTGACTCACAGTCGGGGACCGAGAATGGAAGACGGACTCATCAGAAAGAGAGTATTACATATCGGAGAATTGTTTCTATATTTCTTATGCGATAGAGAGAAAATGTTACTAATATTTTAGCTAATGCTAACTAACCACAGTCAAAGGCTCAGCTAAGGTTAGCACAAGGCTAAACTATTAGTAACACTGACTCTCCAGCCCTCTGACAGTTTAACCTTCTGTGTGAACAGTGAGCTAACCGCTGCAGTGCAGCAGCCATGACGGCTAATTACAGTTAGCAGAAGGCTAAGCTAAACTATTAGCAACATTTTCTCCCTGTCTCTCTAATAGTTTCATCTGTAACCGCTGCAGTGCAGCAGCCATGACGGCTAATTACAGTTAGCAGAAGGCTAAGCTAAACTATTAGCAACATCTTCTCCCTGTCTCTCTAATAGTTTCATCTGTAACCGCTGCAGTGCAGCAGCCATGACGGCTAATTACAGTTAGCAGAAGGCTAAGCTAAACTATTAGCAACATTTTCTCCCTGTCTCTCTAATAGTTTCATCTGTAACCGCTGCAGTGCAGCAGCCGTCATGACTACAGTTAGCGGAAGGCTAAGCTAAACTATTAGCAACATTATCTCGTTTCGCGGATACAGTAGCTCGCTAGAGCCTTGAATCACAGTTTCTCAAGTCTTCTCAAACGTACGTAATATTGATTCTGGCAAGCAACAACACAGCATGACATTTTGGATAAGTAACTTTAGCCTGCTACTCTGAGGCGACTGGTGTTTGCCTCCTGTCTTTCCTTTGCTCTGCCTCCGGCTAACACTGCAGTTTGCAAGAACTGTATGCTAAATTGGTGGAGTGCTCCTTTATCGGTTTGGTAATCCGTTTAGCGGAACTGAAGTCCAGACTTGGCGAGCAGGCTGCCAAACTGCATCACATGTCAGTCATAGTGACACCCAAAGGACAAACGCCGACATAGTGAACAGTACATTCGTTCTTCATCTCTTGACGTGTATCTCATCACATCGTGAAATGAATGGAAACCATTGTCTGCCTCGTACACAGGAAAACTACGTCAAATGTACAGCACATGTTATGCTTTGGAAAACGGGTAACAATCATGTTAACACAGTCTATATATGATGAGTAGTAAATGGGTTACAACATGCATGTACAGACAATTTCACATTGACAGTATCCTGGGGAAAAAAGCCTCGATTTCCATCTTCATAGACGAGCGATGACTTGATATGTTATCACATCACTGAGATCACCTCATGGCAGTCGCTATCATCAATACTTCAACAGCCTTCGCCCCACAAACTGTCAGGGAGAACTTGAATGCTATTAAAGTGAAGGAGCATGGAGACTAGCAGTGATGGAAACTATTAACAAGCTAGTTTAACACCACAGATGAATCACATTAGTACAGTTATTACTACGACTCTCTGGATCTTTGACAGTGTGTGCAAGATTGTCCGATGTGCCAACAAATGTTTAAAGCCAGGAGATAGAGTACCGTGCATCTGACAAGTAGGATGCTTTAAAATCAGTGAATTCTGGATGGAAAAGAGACAACGGCCCAACTCTGTCGCTTGGTGCTGAACTGAACTGGAGAAACTGTGGATTTCTAGCAAAGCCGCTACCAGCTGTGGTTGCTTTTCCCCATACTGTGATCTCTGCACAAACGTAGCTATGTTCGAAATCAGCCACTTCATGAAAAGCTTCAGCGTCTGTCAGCGATCTGGATATCTTTCCTACTGGAGCAGAAATCCTACATATGGCTTAACCTAATGTTTTTGTCTTCTTACGCCTTGTTACGCTTCTGCCGCTCGTGTCAACGTAGAATATGAGGAATTTTGTTCACATCCCACAAATGAACTGTAACTCAGCTTGGCAAGATCACTGTTACTGTTCAGTTGACATCAAATGTGCACAGGCTGGACAGTGAACAGAAGCCAGATGAGCATCAACGCAATTAAAACAGCAAGACAAGAGACGCCTCGCTCTACACTTCAGCAGACAATCACAGTGCAGCAGCCTTTCGCTACCTCGTGAGACTCTATTAGGGAGGGAGAAACACTTCACTGGTATCTTAATTTACAAAACTGTGATCATAAAAATAAAGCCTTGGACCTGTGACAACAAAACAAACAAGCAGAACTGGTGTTAACATGACATTACCCCCCACCCACCCCCAAAACGTAAAAAAAAAAAAAAAAAAGAAATGAAGGTAATTCACCTTAACACTCCTTTAGGCACATAAAGTCTTTACGAATCCAACTGGTGTGGTGGTCAGGAATGCTTTTCACACACAGAAAGAAAAGGTGAGGGTGCCTTAATCAAACTGGGTGAAAAGAAGTCCTGTTTGAAAGACTCGTGTCGGTGGTTTCAGATGGAGCAACAACCACACAGAACTCTGAACTGCCTGACCAGGACTACAGGCCGGAGGACGTCCCGAGCACATCCCCACCCAGCCGTGACCTTTATCACCGTTTGTTCCAGATGTTTTCTCCTGATTGTTGGTGGGTTGCTTTTCCTTAAAGGTTTGTGTCATCACTAAATCACAATCTAGCCTGGAATATTGCTCAGCAGCTATTTACAGAATTGCAAAACGAACAAATCTGACTGATCTACACACAATATCTCACATTGTCCTGTGATTAGTTTCAGTGGTCCTCTTCATAAAAGAAACGTACTACAAAGTGTAAACATGAAAAGAAACTACTCGGTATAAATGTTAATCGGTTTTCCCGCCCGCCAGCCCTCCCGCCCCGCTGTAGAACCTCATCTGCAAACCGTACGATAACCTAATGAGTGTTTTTCTAATCTGGGGACCTATTATTCGGTTCCACGTTTTAGTGCAGATCCCCTGTGCAGTACTAGGACTGTTCTAACCGTTTCAAGTAAACCCCTTTAATGTCCCGTTTTCTTCCATCCGCGATCCTTTTTGTTCAAAAGAGAGCTGTCCTCCATTGTTTCCCACACAAACACCCTCCAACTCACCCAGCCAGCCCTCCTGAAGTGAGAACAATGTTAAACAAGGAAAAAGAAATTAAAAAGGAAAAACAAAAAAAAAAAATCACTTTTCACTTACAAATCCTTCGTGTTTGCAACACTGAGATGTCAGGCCCCAACATTTAAGTTAAATTTCTTCATTTTTTTTGAACACACAGCAGAATAAACATTGTTTGGAAGCAAGGTCTCCTGGTGGCAAGTCAAATGTTCAGAGGTCACGTTTCTTTTTTTTTTCTTTTTGTTTGTTTATCGCGGTTTTTCTTGCCGATCGACAGCTTAGTCCTGCTTGGCCTGAAGCTGCTGCTTCCAGGCCTCGTTCAAGTAAACCAGTCGCTTGTAGTTGAGAATAAAGAGAATGAAGTTCAGCGCGTATGTGGTGATGCAGATGATGCAGAAGTCCTTTAGGACAAAGTAGAGGATGTAGCCCAGGTAGAGTGAACCCACCACCGACAAGATGGACGTCGTCATGAGAATAAGGGCAGCCATTGCACTGACAGTCATTCCTACGGTGAGAAACACAGACTAAAGCTTAGGCAAATAACCAGAAAAACAAAATAAAAAAGACAACCTTAGAACACACGAGTACCCTGATGACTGCTGTTTCCTCAGAGTGGTCAGCGTCAGATAGCTCTCTATTTAAGTAAGCAGCCTCCTCGTGATCACATTCACTAGACAGACGGCTCATATTGTTGTATTATATATATATATGACAACAGAAGTATTGGGCACATAAAGTCTTTACGAATCCAACTGGTGTGGTGGTCAGGAATGCTTTTCACACACAGAAAGAAAAGGTGAGGGTGCCTTAATCAAACTGGGTGAACAGTGACAACAGAATATATATATATATATATATATATATATATATATATATATATATTCTGTTGTCACATGAGGTGCAGTCAGTTCTAAGGCCGAGTTTATTCAGTGTATTTCATTAGTCTTGGAACAATTTGGCTGATGTACTTATTGGTTTCTCTCATGCGTAGTTCAAACTACACGACTTAAACTCTCCTCCAGACAAAAGCACCAGATCAGAGGCAAATCCGTGTTGGCTCGGCACTCGCACATCGACGTTCGAGCTTTATGTTCAAAGACGTGAACCGAGAGGCTCGCCGGCGCATCGCGGACACATTCTGGAGATCTAGCATGCTAAATATCTGGATCGGTCCGGGAGCTACAGCCCAGTGGTTCTCAAAGCTAAATAATTAGCTAGAAATTTTAAAAATTGTGCTGTATCATTAAAATGTACGTATGTACAGATGGGGACCAATGCGCCAATAAAACACGCACATTGTGTCCATTACTACCAACCACGTTAGCTCTGAGCCAACAGAAACTGAGTCCAACACCAAGACCAAACTAGCTAAACTCAGAAAACATGATGACGGTTATATCGAGCGACGGCAACAGGAGACTAAAATGCATCGTGCGTCTTCAGGTGTGAACGAAGCCATGAAGCTAAAGCAACATGTGATTATAAAGAATATCAGAGAAAAGCTGCGTGGCGCTAACATGATTCATACTGAAATATGTTTCTGTTTATCACTATAAACAGGTCTGAAATATTTAGGTTGAAATATTTTGGATAAAATAGATACAATGGCATCTAAGAGTACAAATGGTAGAAAGCATTATGCTTAATCTTGTGCTACGGTTATATTTCTCCCCGTTCAGAGCACAGTTTGTAGGCGACATCGGGGATTCCTCCCAGTGAAATCCGTTGCCAGTCGGTCGTGTTGTGTGAAACCCACGACGACTTAAAGACTCCCGATTACGAGACAGCAAGTCGAGCAGTGTGAAGAAAACATCGCTCTGACTACTGAAAGTTTACTGGCAGAATATCCAGGTCAACAGTTTCTGGTGTGTCTGCACATCATGCACGAGTCACAGCGACTGACGGCTCTACAGGCATGAATAAATAATAACAACAGGTATGTCTGATTTCATGTAATGAGCCTCAAACACAATCAGTGTTCACACCCTGTCAATTTCAATAATTATTAATGATAGATTATGAAATCCTCACATAAATACAATGCAGTGGTGGAAAGTAACTAAGTACTTTACTCAAGTACTGTACTTAAGTATAATGTTGAGGCACTTGCAGTTTAATTGTAGTGATTCTATTTTATGCAACTTTATACTTCACTACAATTCAGAAGCAAATACTGAACTTTTTACTTCACTACATTAATTTTACAGCTTTACTGACGAGTCACTTTGCAGATTCAGATTACCAAACAAAGACGGTGTATTATTATTAGATTAAACCAGCCATCAGTATATAAAGTACTTCAAAGTAGTCAAAGCTTTACCAGCTGCAACACTGAAGTGATACTTACACTAGTGGTTCCCAACCCGAGGTTCGCGCCCCCCCCAAAGATCACAGGGGGTGCTCCTTTAACTCACGTATAACTAAAATCATAACATCGCACTTTCTGGATCATTTTTACATAAGTCTGGATATAGAACTATTTGCTCCTATTAGTCTAAATCTAACAAAATATTCAATTTCAATCCATATTTGTTGGCATTTAGCCTAAATTAAATTGATTTAATAACAATCTCAAAAAATCTATCTCAGCTCATTAATGAAGTTATTACAAACATACAGATCACACCTGAATTCACTTGGTGAATCCATTAAGATGTCATCATAATATTTGTGATTAAAATCAGTGATTATAATCTAATATACTGCATATTACTCTGAAATGGGCCATTCTGTGTTGTGACTACTTTTACTTTTGGTACTTTTACTCAAGTAAAACTTTGAATGCTTGTAATGGCATTTCTACACTGCATTGCTACTTTGACTTGTACATCCTGTAACTATAAATATCTCTGGGAGTATTACACCAGTGTGGGCAATGTCGTAAATCAATGTGCACGGCTGCTTTACAGACGTATTGTTTCTCCTGTGATTGTCACATGACTGTGATGACGAACTTATTAATAATAATAATAATAATAATCCAACAAACTAAATGTCAGACAAACAGACATTACTGCTGATTATTTCATCTATTTACAGTTTATCTGTTGATTTTCCAAAAAATTTACTATGTCGTGATATTTTAAAGGGTCTTGGTCATTTGTCAAAACAGTCACTGACAATAAAATCTTTGGTCTCAGGTTCCTTTAACAATGCTCCTATAATGTAAATAGATAAAAGCAAAATGATAATCGAAGCACAAAATAGTGCAGTTAAAATATAGGGTTCAAATATGAACATAAGTAAATATAAAACCGTAACAGAAATGTAAATTTGTATTGAGATACAAAGTGATGTGATGGAGGGTTTTATCCATATTAACCACCCATATTATCTACATAACACTAAATAAAAATAAAGGAAAAGACACAACTATAGCATTAATTTAAGTGTACAGTAAAGTCCCTTTTGACAGTAGTCCCATGCTGTACACTGACATTAATCCAAAACCGAGTGCTCTTGCTTTTAATATGGAAATCTTGACCCGCTGTAGCAGTTTGGCTTAACTGGGCTGCTATTGTGTTAGTCAAATGAATGCTAACTGCTGTGGCTAAAAGGACCTCTTGTTCTGTGCCAGCGCCAGGTGGCCAGGGAAGCCTGCAGGCCACTCAGCAGGCAAACATCAAGTCAACCCAGCGTGACCGAGTCAGCAGTCGATGAGCTTAAACAAGTCACACATCAGGACAATATGTATGATTACTCTGAACGGACAGTGTCAAATTGGCAAGAATCTGGCCATATTGTGACCATCTAATTTTAATAAAAACTGTCATATGCATAAAATCTGAAGTTGACTTTTTTAAGCTGTCAGAACAGCAGGATCTGCAATTGCATTTACCAGTCGCTGCAGCATCCACCATCATAGCACCACACTGAGATGACAGATGTCATCTTTGCATGTTTGCAATTATTTATCAAAAATCAATGGTGTTTTTGAGAATCAATACCGTATCACAAAATGTATTATCACAATACTCAAAATTTTCTTATACCCCTACATCTTGGTAGAAATTAATTAAATCTAAATATTGATTGCAGTTCAGTCAGGGGAGCTTCATAAAGTGCACACCTCCTGTTATCTATATAATTATATTTATACATGATCACTAAATATGAGCTCACATGTCATGTGAGTCAGATTTGGGCAAATGCAGCAATGCTAGAGGAAGGCAAAGTGTTGAGTCAGCACTAGCTGCTGGAGCCATGGCTTGGGAGATTTGTCACCTGCAATACCAACAGATTACCCTGAATGAAATGACAGCTTACCTAGTAGGAGCTGAAAGGCATAAAAGGCGATCCCATAGACACTGTTGGGTTGGTTCAGTGCACTGTCATTTCCAAAGATTGAGCCCAGGAGTCCAAATCCTCGACCCCACCTGGACCACACGGAAACATCAGCAAAGAGGGTGGTTACAACGTGACTTCAGGAGCACAGAATCTAACAAACTAAAGAGCTGAGGACCATCAAAACCAAATGAGTCAAACTAGACGAGTGGATGTGGGATAAAGAGAAAACAGCATGCAGCAGCCAGACCCAGGTCTTCCTCGCGTTTGTTTTCCAGGAACCTGACTGGACAGGGTTTCTTTTTAGCAAAACTGTGCTTTAGGATAGGCAAATTATAATTTACAGAAAGCTCTTTCAGTGTTTAGTGAACTTCAGCTGCAACGAATGATTACTTTCATTAGCGATTGATCTGCTGATCATTATCTGGATTCACGGTTTTGTCTACAAAATGTCACAAAACAGTAAAAAGTGTCTCCCAGCGTCCAAGGTGATGTTTTCAAATGTCCTTTTGTCGGACCAATAATCTAACATGATAGTTGATGATTCATTTTCTGTTGATTAGCCAAACAATGAATTGACTAAATCTGGACTTTTTTCAGAGGCTGCAACACAAAAAGCATTTATTTCCTACACTGGTCACATGAGCACCCTCAAGTCTGGAGTTGGAGGCCGCTAAAGTCTGATGCATGTGACAGATGAGAGTCCGTACAAGGCAAACCCATTTACTGAGGGCATGACTTTAACCACCCTGTAACGGTCAAGATGGCGACATGTAATTTGTCTGTGGCAGAAGCACTAGTGCTAGAGAGATATTCTCTCACCTGTTGTCCACCACTAAACCTGTGCAGGTCTCGTTCCAGTTTGCGCCCTAGTAAAACTGAATCTTTTGCACCTCCTCTGTTTTCAGGCTTTAAAAAAATCCAGCCGTGATGGGAGCCTTTGGCCAATCACAGGTCATTTCAGAGAGAGAGCGTTCCTATTGGCTGTTCATTCAACAGTCAACATCCAAATGTTTTCAGAAGCATCATGCATGGTGCCTTCAAATGTGGTGGTGTTTACCGTGTTTCCTAGTTGGTCCCTGAACGCCCCCTCATGTCGTATTCACGACCTCGTCAGTGGAAAGTTTCTGAAAGCTCAGAGTTCACGACTTGTGACGTGTTTGTTGACGTGAGGAATGGTGGAGCCCACGGAAGTTCACAAGTTAATATTGTACAGTATATTATTTTAGTCTTAAATTGCTTTTCTTGGTAATTTTAAAGTCTATCTGAGGAAAATCTTGATATTCTCAACGACCTCATCTTTCTCCTCTGTCATTATGTCTTTGCATTTCCTTCATTATGTTACCCGCTAGCTAGCTGGCTAAACTGTTAGCCTCTGTGACCTCTAGTCTCAGACAGTAACGTTAATATTACTGTTGCTTAGCAGCAGTGTTCTTCACAACTTAACCACTTGAACGCAGCACATCATGTTCATGACTTCTCATCTCACCAGTAGTTAGTGTTTAGCCTTAATAAAGTTTGCTGCGCCTGGTGGGCGGTACTTGGTGTTTCCTCAACATGGCCGCCGGGTCACAAACTTTCTCATTTTACAGCTAAACAGTAACTACAAGATGTTTCTGAGAACATGTGAGGCCAGAAATAGGTATTACAGTCACTGAATATTGATTATATTTGATCAGAGCTGCCTAGTTTGACCTTCTGATCAGAGTTTGTGAGTGACTGACGGCTGCTCACAGACGACAAGGCTCCAGCTCGGCTCTGATTGGTTGTTTTCCTCAGGTCTGCGAAATCTTGCAGATGCCATCAGGAGCACTGGAGGACACTGAGGAACAGGATTTTTTTCTCATATTAGCTGTCTTAAATGTCAGGATATAGTGACTGTTATAACTTAGAATAACTTTTTTAATCATATTTGCTCCAATTCTACCTACTGCTGCTTTACGTTTGTCACATTTATGTGACGATGGATTTTTCTTTCAAAGAAAATCACAACATCCAGCACACCAAAAGATAAGATAGGAGTCCAGTCATATGCTTCGGCTATTTAAAAGCAGCACGAGTTCCACTCAGTGGGAATGTGCGACTTATTCAACATGTTCAGTCAACAGGTTTTTCACTTTTTTTGCATAGTCAGAAACAGTCTTTCTCAATGAGTAAGTTCCTGGGTTCCAGCATAGAAGATCATTTGATCATTTCCCTGAATATACAGATCTATTTACATACATACTTTTTTATGTACAACAATACACGTATATCACTACTCTTCTTTTTATTATATCATGTTTTACTGAACATTAGAATGAATTCAGTACGAAGGCTCAAAGTTTTCCATGTCTCATTTGAGGCTGAAATATAGCCAGAGCGTGGAGATAAGAGGCTGGTTCAATAAATCAGAGGTTTCTGGTATCTCTTCTCATTTACCACAACCACATGCACAATTATGCCACAGAGTGTTTAATTATATAACAGGGTAAAACCAAATGAGATAAAATCTCTTGACCAAAAACTGTGACCCTGACCTGACCTGGACTTCTGTTTGGGAAGAATCCTGGTAAGTCTGTGATGATACGACTCAAAAGCTCCTGTACATGTACCGGTACAGTATGTTACCATCTTTTAATCTTTCTTTAATAAATAGCATGCATCTCTTAGTGTGGAAAATGTCTGACAATCTCATTATTCCATTTGCCACTTGCAGTTATTGTCCTTGTGTATAATAAATGATGTGATTTTGCCCCACATTGCACACAGTCGTGCTTTTGGTTATTTTCACTACAGTAGATATCTGGCTAGTTTGTCCAGACTTTAAGTTAAACAGATGCACCCACAAAACAAATACAGTACGCCGCATCACCACATATCGCTATTCACAGCATTAGAGCTGAGACTGAAACTAACTAAGCTTCAGTCATTACTTCACTACTCGTAACCTCATAGCTGATGATTCACAGCTTATTTCAGGTGACAAAGGCGACACTGTCTCTGATACTCAGACTGAATATACTGTAATCCCTCATCTTACAGGTCCGACACAAGTTTCATGCCTGCCAGGTTGTGATTGTTTGCTCAAGGCCGGCCAGGACTCTCATTCTGTGGGATTCAATGGGAGTTCACTGGAGTCATAGCTGCCCACTGTGGAACAGGACGGGAACTCAGTAGAAATGGTTTTATCAAAGCAGTGTGATCTCAAGTCTGTTAAGTGGTTTAAATGACTGCTTGCTTGCGAACTGGTCTTTGTGAGAAACTGGAATTTATATCTAATGAACAGCTACAAACTCAGCAGCAGCTTTATCTCTGTAGCTGTGTCAGTTTAGTTGTCTTGCTATTGACGGTTAGCAACACTGGAACTTTAACGGTGTTACTGGTCCCCTCCGCTGACCTCTGGTCCAGTTCTGCGCACTGCCCCTGTAGGCAGATACGGGTGTCGGGTTTAACCCCTTGGACTGATGATAGCTGCCCGGTGACATTAGCATGGCAGCTAATGACAGCAGCTTGACAGCTAACGTTAGCGCTAGCTAGCTAGCTAGCTAGTAGGTTGAAAAGTTACCCCACATAATCAACACTAAGCCCGCTAACCACCGACACTCACCCCGCTGGTCGGCGGAGTGAGTGGACTCATTCAGCAGCGACACACGAAGCAGTAACATTAGTCTGAGCGAGCTATCGTCAACTTTTGTGCTAAAGTTGGGTGTTACAGATGTGTTATCCATTCACACAGACAGCAGCCAGTACGAGCAGTTAGCATTAGCTAGCCCATCAGCAACTCCTCTACTGACTGGATGTAACGATGCTCCCTGTTGATGGCTAACTTGCTAAGAAGTATACGTTAACAAATGGGTTGCGATAGCTAACGGTTAGCAAAGTTAGCTTCACTGAGCTAGACTGCTAATGATGTGCTTATTGAATGATACGGTTAAAGTTAACTTGCTCCAGACAGGCTATTTAATGAGAAACCAGCTCGAAGCACGCCGCTGGTTACAGCCCACAGCTAGCCTTAGCGGCAGCGGGCAGCCGGAGGACGCTAGCGGGGAGCGTTTGACAGTTGGAACCGCGCAGCCCTTCCCAGATTGCCACAATAGCCGGCAGCTTCATTGAGCGCTCTTCGCTGAATTCAAATTACCTTGAGCTGAACACTTTTGAACAGCTGATGGAGCTGCTGACGTCGCACAGAGCCGTGTAGCTCGGATCCCGAGCCGTTTCCCTCTCGACGTGAAAGGCATACAGAGACAGCAGTATGCCCAACAGGCAGACGAGAAGCCGAGCTATTCTCTCCCACCGAGGGGTGGACACTCTCAGGACGGGCGCCGCCATCACTCTCTGGCCTAGCTGGAGACACGCATACATACGCAGAGCGAGTTCGGCGGAGACAGGACTGCGACGTGGAGACGCGTCAGGACGTGATGGGCCGTGAGGGGCGGGAACACCACAGCAGAGCACCCCACAGAGGCTGTGAACCCACAGAGGCTGTGAACCCGCAGAGACTCTGAACCCACAGAGGCTCTGAACCCACAGAGGCTCTGAACCCACAGAGACTGTGAACCCACAGAGGCTCTGAACCCACAGAGGCTGTGAACCCACAGAGGCTGTGAACCCACAGAGACTCTGAACCCATAGAGGCTCTGAACCCACAGAGGCTCTGAACCCACAGAGGCTCTGAACCCACAGAGACTCTGAACCCACAGAGGCTGTGAACCCACAGCCCACAGAGGCTGTGAACCCACAGCCACAGAGGCTGTGAACCCACAGAGACTGTGAACCCACAGAGGCTGTGAACCCACAGCCCCAGAGGCTGTGAACCCACAGAGGCTGTGAACCCACAGGACCGAACCCACAGAGGCTGTGAACCCACAGAGACTGTGAACCCACAGAGGCTGTGAACCCACAGCCCACAGAGGCTGTGAACCCACAGAGACTGTGAACCCACAGCCCACAGAGGCTGTGAACCCACAGAAGCTGTGAACCCACAGAGGCTGTGAACCCACAGCCCACAGAGACTGTGAACCCACAGCCCACAGAGACTGTGAACCCACAGCCCACAGAGGCTGTGAACCCACAGAAGCTGTGAACCCACAGAGGCTCTGCGCTCATCGGCTAATATCATCCATATGCAAGCAAATCAGGTGATTCACAGGTTTCTATCGATGCTCACTTTTAATGTATGCACCTTTCAAAAATCTGACATATGGCCAAATACGAGCATATATATATATATATATATATATATATATATATATATATATATATATATATATATATATATATATATAATATATAAAAAAAAGTGCATTGTTGGCATCACTGGGCAAAAATCCCGTAATAACCTTTAATCATGTTGTAATTCAAGTGCTCTGAAAGAAAACTAGAGCTCTGCTCCTCCTCATGGCTGTTTTCAGGATTTAAAATCTAGCCTGTGATGGGAGACGTCGGCCAATCACAGGTCAGTTCAGAGAGGGAACATATTCCTATTGGCTGTGCTCTGGCTGGTGGGCGGTGCTTGGTAGTTCCTCAGCTGATCTCAACATGGCTGCCGGGTCACAGACTTTCTATTTTACAGCTACACAAGATGTTTCTGACATTTGAGGAGAGAAATAGTCATTACAGTATCAGATTATTGATTCATATCTGATCAGCAGTGCTACTCACTCATCACTACTGTCAGGATATAGTGACCATTTTATAAAAATGTGTTTTTTTATACTGGTGCAAATATGTAACTTTTCATATATGGACATGTTTGAGATTCAGATATTTGTATTAAACATATATTTAAACATACAACACACATATAAGGTGACATACTGTGCGTATAGATCCCATTATTTATTTTCCACATACATAGAAACCTTTAAATGTGACTATGTGGCAAACATATTTAATATATATGTAATATATAATGTAATGTATGTTAACATACATGCATTTTAGATACATCTTTATAATAAGATGTGCAATAAGATAAGATAAGATGAACCTTTATTAATCCCCGGAGGGAAATTCAGGTGTCATAGCAGCAGCAACAACAGTACAGATAAATACAATATAAGTAAAAGAGAAGGTGCAATGAAGGAAATAGCAATAAAATAAATAAGATAAGTAAAATAGTAATAAGTGAAGTGTAGCAGGTGGGTGGGTATTGTATATTCATAGCATATATATGTAATTATATAATTATATGTAATTATATACATTCTGAGCCAATATACAGTAGAGATAATTATTTAATTAAAAATATTTAACATATTAATATTGATGCATTATATTTTCATGCAAACCAGTTTCCACAGTTTGTTAAAATAAAAATTATACAGCAACATCTTTATTAGGATATATGGCATTTAAATGAAAAGGTGGACAAAAGAAATCACCTGCAAACTTTTTAAAAATAATTATCAACTCATGTAAATAGTTATAATTTTATGCATACAGGATTATCATATATACATACATAGAGCTCAGACACAGGGGTACTTTTGAAAAAATATATTAAATTGCAAATACTTACAGTGATAATTTTGTGTATTTAATAATACTGACATAGAGAGAACTACATTCTAAGTTTTAAGTTGTATTTTACTTCAAATACATGTACTTAATTTCAAATAAATATATAATTGCATCTTAATATATGTATAATAGGGTGTACTTACCAGTAAGAGTAACCAAACTATGTGCAATGTCGATATATATTTATGTCCATATCCAAGACATTTTCAGACCTAAACTCACTTTCTTGCAGCATTGATATTACAGCAAATTTGATTTTTAACACTGTTTTTATATGAATTTGATTCAGTTTGCCATACATTCACATAACGCACTTGCTCAAATATTCACAAAAACCTTATTTTCTAGTTCTTATTCTTATTGTTCAGATTACCTGTCTCATGCACTACTGTCAGGATATAGTGACTGTTTTATAAAAAATATTTTTAATAATATTTTCTGTTGCTTTAATATATGATTCAGTTATATACTCATAATCATATCAGGGACCCAGATACTGTAACTTATAATATGTAATGTTCTTAAGATTTATGTAGCATCAACATAGTTCAGAAATATAACATTTGTATTCATAAATAGATGTTAATGTTAACATGAACAGGGGAGGACAAACATGCATACTAATGGGAATAACATATATCCAGAAATATCCAGAACAGCGCGTCCATGTGTCCTCAGGCAGGAAGTGGCACCGCCGTGATCACGTGACTCCTTGTATATAAACACAGGGTGACATCATCTGTTTACTCGCTCCGAGACTCGACTGGTACCGATCCGCTGCGGTCCGGCTCCAGATGGCGACAGACATGGAGAGACTTGTTTCCTTCGAGGAAACGTATTACGATCAATACGACTACTACAACCTGCTGGAGTACTCGTGCCACGCCGGCGGGAAAGGGAGGTCGAAGCGGGAGATCGAGCTGAACACGAACCGCCATTGCCCCGCAGGACACGAGAGGAAGATAGCCGAGAAATTTCACAACAGCGAGATGAAGCGCCGGAGAACCAAGAGCGCGTCTTCCTGAGGGCGCTAAATCTAACCCTCCACCTTTGCAGGTAACTATGTGCATCTGAAGTATGAAAATAGTCTTTATTCGTTATTGAAAATCCTTTATTTATGCAACAGTCGGCCTCTGTGACAGAAAAACCGACTTCCTGCCTCGATGCAGCGTTCTGTCAGCTGCAAGGTCCTGCAGACTCCTGCAGACTCACAATCACAGATTACTGCAGAGATGTCGGTGAACAACGCCCGCTGTTGTTCTCTGAGCCATGTTCGAGAAAACCGGTTCGCTTTGTTGCACCTATTTGGTCTCTGTGGTGGGCGGAGCCCTGTCTGGAGCCACACACACACACACACACACACACACACACACACAATATATAGCTTTTAAAAATGTAATATACATTTTTGATCAAGATTTTTTTCATAACTAACTATGTATTATAATTGAAATAAACAACTGATCCCTGATATTGTTGGCTTAAAAGTGTTTTAGTGTTTAGCTTCACTACAATTAACACTTTTTATTAACAAATATGCAGCCAGGCAGATGAAAAAGCATTAGAAAGAGAGTTAAAGGGCTGAAACTTATATTTCTTTATATATTTTTCATTTGGTGCATTAATGCAGAAAATGAGGCATTTTTAATGTACTTTTTAAATGATTTTTTAGAGGGTGACCAGCACCCCCAGAGGGTGGGGCCCCAGGCGTCTGCATGCAGTATGTGACCTTAAGCTGGCCCTGTGACGACCATTTACTTGTGGTTTCCACACAGAGCTGGACACAAAGTTGTATTCGTGATGTTGACGGTGGCCACGGCGGGCCGCCTTCCCTCCCTGACCCCGTGAACGGAGCGCTGTGACACCGGCAACCTGCCCACCAATCAGCCACCAGACAGCTCTCCCTTCACTTCATCATCCACTGTGGCAAGACCTGCTTCTCCCAAGTTACAGCTGTACGAAAATAGAAAATAGTTTGTGTTTAGCTATATAGGTCAGTGGTGGTGTGTGCTTGGTGAATATATATATATAGAGAGAGGGGGGGGGAGAGATGTAGTCATTTATGTGGGTGCAGAATATATTATACTGTATTATTTTTGATTCAATAAAAACTGATGTTAACTAATCAAGTTTGGACTGTTTTATTTCTTTTGCTCATAACTGATTACAAATAGAAGATGTGTATTTTAATACAACAGGTTTAATTCTGATAAGTAGTTTCGTTACAGGTTTGTTACTGTTTTGTGTTTTTAGTTTCTGTAAAAGCAGAAATTACTCAGATAAGATATCACGATAAGCAATTACTCCTCCGTCCTTCACATGTGGACCAGCTCTCTCTCTGAGGGCCGGCTCTGTTTGCTTTTTATATCCCAGAGGAGTGTCGTGCACGAGCACTCACCAAGGTTAAAGGGCAGTTCTTTCAAAAATGCATCAAGTGGCCTCCAGCTAGACAACAGATTTGTTTGTGCATTTTGAACTGTATGATCATTTTTACTGATATGAACTATTTGGAGTGACACTTGACTTGATTGTAACAAATAATTGATAATGTAAAGAAGTTATGAAGTCTGTAAAAATTAACACAATAATTATACATTAACACAAATTATTGGTACCAACCATGTCAGCCTAGTTGTCAGATTTATGATGCTGAAGTCAGAACCTGGGAGGGTTTCTGGACAATATCTGGCATTGATTAGTGCTGTTCATTGATTTACAATAATAAATATATACATACATTTACATTAAGCAAGTAACGTCACGTCAGGGTCATAATTTCTCTTGGGGGCGGCAGTAGCTCAGTCTGTAGGGAGTTGGCTTGGGAACCGGAGGGTCACCGGTTCAAGTCCCGACATGGACCAAAAACTGAGTGTGAACTGGTAGCTGGAGAGGTGCCAGTTTACCTCTTGGGCACTGCCGAGGTGCCCCTGAGCAAGGCACCAAACCCCCAACTGCTCGGGGCGCTTGTCTGGAGCAGCCCCCTCACTCTACATCTCTCCATTACTGCATGTGTGTGTGTGTTTGTGTGCATGTACCATGTATAAGTTAAAACAGAGTGAAATTGAATTTCCCCACTGTGGACTAAAAAGGTTATCTTCTTCTTCTTCTTCTTCTTCTAACCCTTTGATACACTTTGAACAGCTCAAAAAATGTGCAATTAATTTGTGATTAATCACAGATAATCATGGGTTTAATTGCAATCAAACATTTTCAATCGAACAGCCAAAGAATACTTCGTAGAGCACTGAGCTTAAGTATTTTTTTCTAGAGTATCTGTACTTAACTTGGGTTTATACAGTATACTGTAATTCTTCAACTTTCACTTTTACTCCACTGCCTTTCTTAAATAAAACATGTACTTTTACTCTGATACATTTCCCCTAAGCATCTCTGTTACTTGTTACTACTGCAAGCGAGCAGGCTTAGTGAACCAATGGACCTCGCCTGCAAGTTACATCACTCACATGATGGGCAAGTGCAAACAAAGTGCTCTCAAAGCCGTAACTGAGTTTATATTTCTGCTCAAATCCAGGCAGGCTGCATGTCAGATCATGCTGTGGGAAGAAAATAAAAAGGTGTTTGCTCCTTAAATCCTTTATGTTGTGGAGACCTTGTTCTTCAAGTGTAATGTAGCCTCCATGTTTACGGTGGTGTGTGTGTTAAGAGGAAAAGCATGCTTTTTTTAACACATTTATTTTTACTTTCAATACTATAAGCAGTGACAATTCATAATATGTGCAGCTGCAGGTTGTGGAAAATACACTGCAGTGATTGAAAAATTTCATATAAATGGCGAATGAAAAGGATAAAAGTTGTTCAGGTGAACCAGAGGCCCAACACATAGAAGTGTTTGGTTTTATGAGCACGTACTTTTATTTTGAAGGAAAGGTCTCCCAACCGGAATCGATTCATTCATTTCCTGTGGTCATCACAATTTATGAGCCGCTAGCCTGCTAGCATATTGACCAATTTGTTCGTTTTTTATTTTTCTTCTACTCGCCAGGATGCAGTTATGTGGTGTGTGCAGCGAACAAACACCGAAATACAGATGTCCCGCCTGCAAAATAAGATAGTAAGTAACTTTAAATAGTCTGAGGGCGAGCTAGCCGAGGGCTAGTTAGCTGAGGGATGGTTAGCTGAGGGCTAGTTAGCTGAGGGCTAGTTAGCTGAGGGCTAGTTAGCTGAGGGATGGTTAGCTGAGGGCTAGTTAGCTGAGGGCTAGTTAGCTGAGGGCTAGTTAGCTGAGGGCTGGCTAGCTGAGGGCTAGTTAGCTGAGGGCTGGCTAGCTCAGAGCTGGTTAGCTGAGGGCTGGTTAGCTGAGGGCTAGTTAGCTGAGGGCTGGCTAGCTCAGAGCTGGTTAGCTCAGGGCTAGTTAGCCCTCAGCTAGCTAGTCAGGTAATCAGGTAAAACGTTATTTAAGAATAACGTACAGTAGCCGGTATAGTTTCTACTGTTATGTCACACCAGTAATCTTGTAGGATCTAACGTGAGAGTACGTTATAAGAATATATATAAACAGCAGCCTTAAATCAACGTCAGTAACGTACGTTTGCACGCACGGCTCGGGTTCATTTTAAGACATGGGAACGCCTGTAACTAAAAATTCAAAATCGAGAAAAATACACGCGTATCTGTAAACTGTGTCATTGATTTTAAAGTAATGTCATTAGAGTTACACGTGAAAACAAACGTGGACATCAGCACCACGCGGAACGGAAGCCGACGTAGGTAGGACGAGTTGCGCGATGACGTCATCAGCCACGACATGAATTGGATTTATCAATTCATCCAATTTGTTTTTTTACTGTAGTCATTCAACTTTATTTTGGACTGATGTGCAAAATTTCATAACTAAAAAAATGAGTAGTAATGTATTTATATTAACGTATTTGATGTGACGTTATATTTTGTGTTTTATGGGATGGATAGCAGTATTACTTTTATAATTCAGTTTGTGATTATTCTTCGGAAATCCACATCCACAAATCAGAAAGGTTTGACTCCAAACGCTGACTTCGTCTGTTTCGTGTTGACCTCAAGCAGTGTGGTACCTTATCATAACATTGTAAAGTCTTTCAGTATTTTCAAGGAAGTACATTTTCTTGATCTCTGAAAAGACTTTAAATGGACATTGAACTTGTTGAAAATAAAGTAATAAAGTAATTCATCCATTTATTACTTCAGATGGATATTTAAGTCATATTTAAATAAGGAAAGGTGTATTTGGTTATTAATAGAGCGAATCCCCTATTTAGAATAGTCACATTTAAACACGTTAACAGTATGTTGATATACTGTACATTGTATTAATATACTGTACACTGTATTAGTATACTGTACACTGTATGTACTGGTGATACTGTCACAGAGGTCATTACTATGATCTGCCAGATACTTTCTAATAATAAAATAATAATTTCAGTTTTTAATTGTTTTCTCTTACAGTTGTTCACTTGGCTGTTACAAGAGGCATAAAGGTAAATGAGCTTATCTCAGTATTATCGCGATGTGCTGTTTGGACACTCAGAGGACATATTACGCCGCTCGTCATCCACTGATCCGCCATCTACATGCTCTGTTTGTCCATAGACGCTTGTCTTCCTGTTGAGCAGCCTGCACCCGTTGACCCGGACGCTAAGGAGTCTTTCAACACTGGTATGGTGTTACTTCTCCGATCATTTTTAGGATTATCTTTCTTTGTATAGTTTATGCTCATCAGCCAGCAAGAGCACAAAGCAAATATAATAGCTGGACAAAGCATTAAAAGAACACGAAAAAAAATCAATTACATGTTAACTGAGTGCTTATTGTCTTGTGCTGTTTTACATTTCAGTGAGTTTGCCTGATTTAATCATGAGAATTGTGAACAATTACTGTATTGAAACAGATAATAAACGAAACACTACCATAATAATCCATTGTCACCAAGCAATCTACACTGAGGTAGAGACTAGAGTGGGAAGGTGGTGGGAAATGTTTGTTATTTAATGTTGTCAAAATTGTGTTAATTGTCCCTTTAGTAGGTTAAGTACACAGAGCCTATGAGATCCTGTGACTGAAATAAACTTGGGAAAAAAAAGTTTGGAAATTAGTGATTGGTGGATTATTTCAACTGATTTCGTCCTACCCCGCCTTTGTTACGGCTACCCACATAATCAGCTGTGCTGCTCATCCCACTAATACGTGATCCTCACAAGTCAGACATCATCGTGAAGGTCAATAAACAGACTTTCCAACGATATAAAATCCATTGACGATTGTTTTGTGACGATTCTTTGCAGAGACGTGGTCTGTTGAGGATCTTCTGCATGAAGACGACGTCATTGATAAAGTACCTCTGCAGAGGCTCCAGCTGTTAGGTATTGATCCAACAGGAGCTTCCGTCTGCTCTGAACACGACACTTTTATCTTCTAATAACCACATAAATCAAGTTTTCAAAAAGTCCTGTGGGGTAATTCATGTTTTCATATTTTTCTACAGGCCAGTCAAACGAGCTGCGAGAGCTTCTTTTTAACCCCCATCTGAGACGGTTGCTGCGCTCCATCGACAGCGCCGACAGCAAAGACGACGCCATGAAGGCCGCCATGCAGGAGCCGCTGTTTGTTGAATTCTCAGATCAGTGTTTGAAAGTTGTTGAAAATGAAGCAAAATCATTAACGTCAAGTGATTTGTAAACCTGAACCCACATCGGTTTGTGTATCAGCTCACCTTTGATTGTACTCTTTGTATAAAGTCTTGGTACCAGCGTGTTGTGTAGTAATTGTTCTGGAAGCAGCTTCCAGTCCTGTGCCTTCAAATAAATGCTGAAATGTTTTAACACACTCAGTTCCTGAGTCAGAGCTAAAGGCTTCACAGTGTAGTTAAAAAGTCACCTGTGGAATGGTTGATCGCATGTTTGAGGTGAAAGGACAATAGATTTAAACATTTTATAACACTGATATTTATTGTAACAAAACATTTAAATATTAACATTTCATTGATCCCACTGAAAAAAACAGTCACAGATTTCATATTACAAACTGTCATAACGACACAATGACACATTTCAGTGAATCTAAAGCTGGAAAAAGGTTAAAAGATAAGAAATTATTCATGGAGCAACTGAATATATACCAAGAATCAAAAGCTAGGATGATGGATGCTTCAGTGCTAAGATTTAATCACAAATAGCAAAAAGATGTGAATATTAGAATTATGAATATAGTAAAACCTGATGGCTATAATAACATGTTCTCCTGCATGAAACACGAGTGTAAAAAGACTTTGGTATGTTATACAGTACTGGCATTAATGCTTTCAGCTGCAGCAGATAGAAATCCACACAACATGGTTTCGTCAGACATTTTACAGATGTGCATATTAGAAAAACCCTTTATCGAAGAAAAAAAGCAGCAGCTCCAATGAACCTGGGTCCCTGTTTCACATCAATCATGTGTCTGCTTGTTCGTGTGCAGTTATTTGGTTTTAATGTGCAATCTGTGCTTTAAATGTGCAATACTTGCTTAATTATTTTTTTCCCCACCGGCATAAAATCACACTCAAAATAAATGCTGGATATGATAAAAACTGCAACCAACCATCTGTTTGTACACCCAAAATAAATCACTAAAAATCACATAAATAATCACCCTTAAATAAAAACAGCCCATTTGTGATTAGAGTGTAGATATTAAGAAAGGCACCCGATGCTTCGATCAACAGTCAGATGTTTTAACGGGGTAAAAACCTGCAGTCCTGTTTGATTTGAAAGGTGCTTCGGTTGTGTGATGTAATTTCACTTCTCCAGACAAAGACCAGATAAAAAATGATTGTTTTGTCCTGCAGTGACACCATCATAACTCAAACGCCGGTCGTTGTTTTCTACACGTCGTATCTCAGATGTGGCAGGTCAGCGATCAGTGTGTCTGGACAGTCTTCGGTCTGAGATTCTGAATTTGAGATGATTTCATTTAGTCCCACTCCAGATTATTCACGATAAGATAAAGTTCACGGCATCGTTTTGCAGGTCTTGGCGCCCTTGTATAACACTGAGTGGGATAAACTTTGGCATTGTTTAAAAAAAAGTTGGAGCTATAAATGATCACTTGAAATACAAAAAGATAGATAGCATAAAATGCTATTAGGTTTGTTCCCTCGGTCAGATTATATCACATTATATTGTTAAATTATATATCTATATTGAAGAGCGGCTGCTTCTCTGTGCCAGATTGTCCTTAATCTGTCCATGAAATCAGCCTGAGTGATCTCTAAAGGGGGAATCCTTACAGCGTTTTCTCCAGCAGGATGGCGTTGAACCCTGTCACCTCACTCTTCATGTCTGGCTGTGTGTCGGCATAGAGAAGAGGAGATCGCTGATAGTGCAGCTTCACCGATCCCTGAGAAGAAAAAAAAAAAAATCGAATGAAAAATCGGAAAAATCATCCATCTGATTAAAAACTTGATGGGAGATTTATGTGGCCTCACCTTGGGCTGAGCCCGGATGGAGGCGAGCTCCTCCGAGTACTGGTTGGTCTTCACCTTGTACTCCCCTCTCCTGGAGGGCAGGTTGAGGGAGGCCATCACCGACACCATCTTCTGGAAGCCCGTGGCTGTCAGAGACATGGTGATGGCCGGGGCCGAGGCCAGGGCCAGGCCCACGGGCCAGCCTCGCACCGGGACAGGCTCCGGGATGGAGGAGAGCTGCACCGAGCCCCGCTCCCTGACAACAGGGCTCAACGCTGGCTCGTCCTCCTCCACAAGGTCCTTAGCGTCGTCGAGTTCTGCCTCAGCCACAGATTTCAGTAGTGTCTGCCACAAAAACAAAACTTATTATTATTATCTATAACTCCACGTTTGTCTATTTAACAGGGCCAATCCACATTAACCCCCTGAGGCCACTTTACAGTCATTCAGAGGCTCTAGCAGGTTCAGTCTTAGAGCTGCAGTGAAGCTACTGATATCTCATCAAACTGGAACCCCTAAAAAAACAGGGGTGGTTCTCTGGGTCCCCACCAGGCTCCCCTTTACAGACATGCCCTCTATGATACAGTTAGTTCTTTCAATGCAGAATAAATGTGTTGTTGTTTTTGACTAGTCTAAATACTGTATCTGAGTATTTCTGCATACTGGGTCCCTAAACAGTCCTGAACCCCATAAACTGGGTCTCAGTGTAAAGCTGAGACTCTGGTGGATCAATGAGTCCAACTGGGTTCATGTGTGATGATGTTAGTCCCCATAGGAGCCATTTCATTGATCACTGTATAAAATGACCTGTGGTGACCTCTAGGATAATACTACTACTACTACTACTACTACTACATCCTGGTAACTAGAGACCTACAGCATTCAGAGGATGGATGGCTTTCCTAGCTACACTGACTACTGCTACTACTGCTACTACTACTACTACCTCTAGGATAATCACAGCCTCTGCTACTACTACTACTACTACTACTACTACTACTACTACTACTACTACTACTACTACTACTAGCTACACTTCCACCTTACACAAGTGCTCACCATCCAACTGCTGAAAAAGGCATTTTTTGCAGAAATCTCTGATTTATGACCAGAACAACTGGACCCTCAGAGCTGAGCTGCATCTCAGATTAATCTCCAGGTTTCCAGCTGTCAGATGATGTTCACCACTTCTATGAGACATCTACTGTTGACCTGCCATCTCCCCTAAAGACCCCCTAAAGACCCCCTGGACCCTCCTCTCAGAGGGTTAATAAACATTGCTGTAAATACACCAGTCAATGTGTGGTCCCTGGAGGGATTTAGCTCCTATAACACTGTCAGACTCACAATGGACAGTAAAAAAAAAGAACCCTTTTTACTCCACACATTCTCCTTGTCAAAACCAGGCATACATTACCCACGATGCAACTCGACCGTCAACAGTTTGGTCGTAGATTCAGATGTTATGCAAGTAGCAGCTAATGTGTCCTCAGTGGAGATGAGGGGCGTCTAGTAAGACCACCATTTTCAACCTCCACACCCCAGATATCTTCAGCCCCAGCTGACGCTGACTCAAGTCACAGCACTTGAGGACATTCAGCAGATTTCATGGAGAATGAGCAAGAAAACACAAGATGTGATATGTATTCTTTCCAAATCTCACCCTCCACTTCCTCCAGGTGTTCTGGATGACTGAAGCTGCTCGGTTCCATCTCCGGGCCCGCCTCCTGACCAGCCAGGACCGCACCGCTGCAAGAGGCAGAAAACACATTCAACACCTGACCAAGCCGCTCATTCTGCCAGTTTCTAATCTGTGTGATGTGGAGACAAATGTTCACGTGCTCCCACTCAGAATGAAGGATCTAAAGAACATCTGTCATCATTAGCGGTTAACTGGATGAGCTGTTGCGGTCGCCTCTGTTGATTTCAAAGGGATAAGCTGTCAACCTGCGAACGTCGTGTACAGACTCTGCCAGCTGCTTCCTGTCGGCCAGACAGTCAGCTCAAAGCCAGCAGACTCCGTGGGGGTGAAGCCACAGATCTCTACTGATTCCACTCAGAGGTACCTGGCCACGGCATTAAGAGTTTACCTGCTTGGATCAGAGTGGCAGACCGCTGGCGGGCGCGGCGTCTGCGGCGCTGGTGCCGCCGCCAGCAGCACTGAATGGAGAAGGCACACTGAGACAGGATCTTCTTCCTCTGATCCTCCAGCAAATCTAACTGTGAGACAACAGCCAACCAGGTCAGTCCCCCCACAAAAGGACAACAGCCCTTATTTGCTTTACAGGCATGATGACTAACTGAAACACCCAATAAGGACCCGATCAACAAAGAAATTCTTGGCAATATGTGGTAAATTAGCACATCACACTTCAAATTAATACACTTCAGTATACAATACAATTCAGTCTTTTTCTACTAATACTGACCATCCACTGGGTGAGGAAAACTTTAGTCCTTCCGCAGTGCACCCATGAGTTGGGTTTTTCACGGTCAAACGCCTTGTGCTGTAACACAACACCGAGGAGTTTCTCCACCTCTTGCCGAAGAATGTTGTTGCTGTCAGCTTCCACGTCTGAGACGGAGAGGAATTAGAGTTAGACTGAAGCACTGGAGACGTAATTCATCTCAGGGCAGAGCATTAGTCCGGCTGTCTACAGATTCACTGTTATTTGTTCGACAGTACGTCAGTCAGTGAGGAATAAACTGGGTCCATCAGAATCAACAGCAGTTTCCACAGAAACTGATATGATTACTCCTGATTCAACGAGTCTGTCAAACCCGATCATATCTGGCAGCATTCAGGATTACTGAGCAGGTTGCTTGAACATTCAGAAACAAGACCTAAAGGAACAGTGTGTAGTATTTTGGGGTATCTATTGGTAGAAACATTTTCATTAGTGTATAATAATCTGAAACAAAGACTTGTGTGTTAGCTTAATGCGCCCTTAATGTCTACATTGAGAGAGGCTCCTCTTCACTGAGTCCACCAGTGCCATGTTAGTGGCTCTATGAGGCTCTACTTGAGCTAAATGCTAATGACAATGTTAACATGCTGATATTTAGCATGTATAATATTTCCCATTCACACCATCCATGTTAGCATGCTAACATTTGCGAATTAGCACTAAACACAGTGCAGCTGAGGATGATGGGAATGTTTTTTTATTATTATTTAGCAGGTATTTGGTCATAAACTGAAGTATTGGACAAATTAAAATTTTGACCACATGGTGGTGCTACAGGAAAAGTCAGGGAATCACAAGAGTTAAATCCTCCAGAGGGGAACATGATGTACCAGATATCACAGCAATCCATCCAGTAGTGATCAAGACATCACATCATGGTGGTGCAAGAGGAAAAGTTAGTTAGTCAGATACATCCCCTGTGGACCATGAATGTCTATATAAAATTGAATAGCAGTCCATCCAGTAGTTGCTGACATATACCAGTCTGGAACAAACAGGTGGACTGACAGACCAACACTGCTAGCCCAGTTAAAAAGCAGTAAGTAAGTAGTAAGTTCATTAAGATGAGTAGAACATAAACTGATCAGAAAACATGAGACAACATGCAAAGCAAGCTCCGAAAGTCAGGGGTGCATGCATTTACCTGGAAAGTTTAGAGGAAGTTGCAAATTTGATAGAAAGTCCTGTTTTTATACAGCAAATGTGTCCTGGAGAGTAGAGAACTGAGGACTAATGAAGGGAAAGGTGATCGAACCAGCAGCCCCAAAGAGGAAATAGACTCACTCTGTCCACAGTAAACAAGCCATGATTGACCTTAAAAAGTGATCCTGCAACAAACTGTACTCACCAACACAATGACTCCCTGACTTGAGACTTGAATATTTTCTGATCAGTCCATAACGCTGCATGAAGCCTTGGAAAGGAACTCTGCACAACAGAAATGACAAATTTAACCAAAATCCAAGAGATAAAGCAATACATTCAAAGGCAAAGCTCAGATTTTTTTCAAATGGGATTATATGAGGTTCTTCTCCACAGTCAGCGTATTACCTACAGTAGATGATGACCAGCATGCCCCCAGTTTGGAGGAACAGACCGGCGTACGGGTGCAGGACCGGGCCGGCAGCATAACATTTAGCACCTAAAAGAAAGGCCCACCTAAAGAAATCAATATCAGTTTAAGAGTACACTATATTTAGAATATTTTCATGGCTTTAGCTTGTTGCTAAACAGCCCTTTTCAACAGGAAACTGTTGTATATACTGTTTATACTCTCTTCAAAGCCACCACACTCCTTTGACAAAAACAGTAATTTTACCCAGCAGAGCACAGGGTTGCTGGTCTATCGTTGCCTCCATCACTTAGTTGGTGTTATTACATGACTTTGGTGCTTCGACAGGTTAGTTCGGATTCACCAGAGTCACACAATAACACGAACAATCCACCAGACAGCGATAGAGCAGCAATCCCCCGTGTTCTGCTACGTAAAGCTGCTGTTTTTGTCTGGTGGCTTTGAAGAAAGACGATGATGGTACGGCTTCAGTTCCCCGTTGAAAAGGGCTGTCTGACAGCGAGGTAAAGAGGTGAAAATATTCAAAACATAGAGTACACTTAAAGTGCTTTTTTTAGGTGACTACCCCCGTCCACAGCAGTACACTGCTTTGCTGTCATGCATGCTCAACACCATCTACTGTAGGAAATACACTGACTATGGATAAATACCTCATACAACCCTACTTCAAAACACCTGGACTATCCCTTTAAGATGAAGAGTTAACAAAGGAATGTTTATTCACCTTATTGGAAAGCCAGCAGCACTGATATGAATAGTTTCTACAATCCCACAGGCCTCCAACTGCATGATAACCTGACAGCAGACAGGAAATAAACATTACAACCTGTCCGTTTTGTGTAAATATAAAGCCTCTGTTGTCATGGTGGTACCGCTGAAAAAGAGGACATCTACCTCCTCCTTTTTGAAGGTCAGTGGCTTGCAGTCTGGGTTGGGTTTGATGCATCGAGTGTAGTGAGGAGTTGTGGTGTGGAGGATGCTCATCAGGGTCTCCAGCGAGTTCTATAATCAGACATTAACGCCATCGGTGTCATGACCAAACGTTACAGGCCCAAACAAGCTTATATATCCCTGGTGAGAAAGGCTTTAGTTGGCTCCCACCTTGAACTTGGAGACCACGGTGACTTTACTGAGCCCCTTGGTAGTTGGGTTCTCAGCTTCCTGGTCAGTGAAGATCTGGTGAAGCAGAGGGTTGTCGGCCTTCTGTAGCAGGCTGATGAGCTCTGGTGGTACTGGGTCCTGAAACACAGGATCAGGGAGAAGATGAGGGAATGGATCACTGGTCAACTCTCTGAACACGAGTTAAAAGTTGTTTCTTACAGCACACACCTTGTTTTTCTCCACCATGCCCTGTATCTGGTAGTTAACTCTGCCAGCGTAATGGGTCACAATGAAGTGTGGCTCCTTGCTGAGCTTGTCCCAGTTAACGTTGCCATTATTACGGAGCTCCTTCTCCAGACGAACCCTGAACGTCGTCGCATCCGAGGCTCGGTTAAGGCGACTCTCCTACAGGACAGGTGTGTAAAAAGTCGTCAGCCTCCATTTACTACAGATACACATATATAATGATAAATTAATATACGGATTAACCAAAAAATGACTACATGGAAGCGGAAGGGATAAAAGAGATGGAGAGCAATTATTTGTATACTATAAAAAAATGACATTGTTTCAGCATAAAATGATAAATCCATAAATTACAGTTTCCTTTTCTTTTCTCATAAATTTCAACTCTGATGGGAATACATGTTTGATAAACCACTTCCTTGGAGAGCAGTGTCCACATTGATTTTTACATTATTGCCTATTGCTCTGACTATGTGCCCACAAACAATAAGGGTGCTTTCACACCTTGCGGTTAAAACGAACTCAGGTCCGTTTGTCCAGTTAATACGGTTCATTTGGGCGGCGTGAAAGCTGTCAGCCGAACCCCGGTGCGAACCACAGTGGTGGGAAAGCAAACGAACCAACCACAGGATTTAATAATGGCAGATATGTGATTTAAACATGATTTCAAAAGCTAAACTACGTTCTAATAAATCCAGCTAATGATTATGAAATGTGTTCAGGAAGCGATCTGTAATTAAGGCCATGTATATCAGTGTGAGTGTTTTCCCTAATCAAGCTGTTAAAAGTGCTGCTTGTATGTGACTTTGTGTACCTGTCAGTTCATTAACTCAACATTAATCCCACCGTACGCCCATCATGTGTCTGTCGGCTCCCTGATTATTGGACTATGCAATCCTAACTGCTGCGAACTGGAGTTTTATTTCCCCACATAGATCCTGATGATGCAGGATGACAGTCGTCAGCCTGTGTAACTTCATGTTTACTCCTTGGTTTGTCTGTAAAAAGTCAGCGTGAACAAGAACCGAACCAGAACTAAAACTCGGTCTGGACCTGATGAACCCAACTACAGGTGTGAAAGCATCGTAACACCTGGTGATTTAAGCAGCAGAATCAAATACCGTTGTGGTATTGACTAAAAAAAATCCTGTTTGATTTGAAGACAGAAGAAATTTTGGCTTTTGTGGCTTCATGTTCGCTTGTTACCATTATTTTATTCAGGAGGGCATAACTGCAAATACCAGTGAAAGATAGAAAACTATGGAAACGTATGTTTTTATTGCTATTAGTTTGTTTAACCACTATTACTGTGTGCTGTTTGTTTGCTTTTCTTTAGATTGTTATTTGGCATCTTAGCCTTTATTGACAGGATGTGGAGAGGATTCGAAGCCAGGCGGCTGCAGTGAGGACTCAGCCTTGTTTTATGGGCGTCCGCTCAACCAACGGAGCTACTGGAGTGGTTGGTTTGCTTTTGTGTGTATGAGTTATGCAAGTTATTTTTGGCAATAAAAAATTTCAATAATTTAACAATAATAATAATAAAATAACAAGAAAAGAAACTGACCTCATTAAGAAGAGAAAAGACGCTGACAGGGCTCCCCTCTAGAAGATCCAGGCAGCTCTGGTTGTCCTGGTATTTGACAAAGGACCACTCCAACCCCTCTGACACATATTCCTCCTGGGAGAAGCAAAGTTAAATATTCAAGGACAAAACACATTTTTCACATTACACCAAGTACAACAAGTTGTTCTCTTTCCAATCAACAGAGACTTCCTGAAGACTGAGGAGCCTCCTGAACGGCTGTCGTGCACATCCACATAATAAGCAGAGACACTGTGGCTCTCCTGAGATCTCTGCAGGAAAACTGATGGACGTCGTACCTGCTGAGCTCTGAGGTAATGAGCCACAAAGTGCTGCTGCAGTTTCTCGTTGGCGTAGTTGATGCACAGCTGCTCCAGGTTATTGACCTGGAAACACTCGAACCCGTACACATCCAGGACTCCTGGATCGCAGAGAGGAGAGGACTGTGTGAGCTCAGGAAAAGAAACTGGGAAAAACAAATCTATTCATATTCAATGAAATAAAAGACAATAATGCTGTTACCTATGAAGTTGCACCACGTGGATGTGTCTGCACATATGCTGTTATTGATGAATGTAACCAGCCATTCAAATAATCTGTTGGGGAAAAAAGACACAAACCTTTACACTCGTTTGATTAACGGACATCTTCCTCACTGTTTACTGTAAACGAGATGACGGAAAGGACTGCTGACGACAGCTGAGTCTAAGTCGTGGGACAAAACAAGTTCCTGCATGACCAGTCCTTTTTACACAATCTGATCACATTGCTGTTATCTGATGATCAAATCCTCATTGATCTTACTGGGCATAGATGACCTTGGCTAGGCAGTCTCTCCTCACGCTGCACTCTGCCTGGGAGCAGGGCTTGAGGACGCTCTGCTTCCCCGCCTTCAACATCCTCACTCTTAACGCCATCTGAAGCTCCTCGGCAGGGACACCCAGCAGCCCGGCGGCCCTCTGCAAGAAGTCTAAATCACAGGCCGGAGTGGACGGCTGTTAACCTCATAATTCATGTTGGCTGAGAGTTGGTGTTATTGGGAGCAGGGCGTCATGGAAAGTATTCGTCAGTCTGGCAGCATGACACATGAAAGTGCAACCTGTATGTATCTTCCATAGGAAATCCCCTGAGCATCAGTCTGTATTTATGTCAGCCTTAAAGGTAGACTGTGTATGATTTGACAACATCTAGTGGTGTGGTTGCAGATTGCAACCGAGTAGTACCCCCTCTGGTTACTCCTCCCTGTCCCAGACTGCATTAATGTGAGCCGCTGAGAGGAAAACCACGGTAACGCTGTTCCTTACGGTTATAACACGCCGCCTGGCGTACGACAGTTTCACAAGCTCTCACTAGTACGGTCGCCTTCAGATACCGTAAAAACACAAACGTCTCTCTCTGAGCCGGTGTTTTATGTCCATTCTGGGCTTCTGTAGAAACAGGGAGGAGCAACATGGACTCGATGTCGATATGAAGGACTCATTCTAAGCTAATGAAAACACAACAACTCTTATCTTCTGATGACACACACTAACGAAAACATAGTTATGAATATTTTAATCCATTTCTGCTGAGAGATAATAGATACACACTGTACTTTTAAAAGTTTATGGATATTTTAAGTACCAGATAACTGGAAGTGGCAGACAGGAGTTGTTTAAATATCTTAAACACAATCATACCCAGTACCTTTGGACAGTTCATCGAGGTTACAAGGTTGAGATTCATCCGCTGAAGAGGAGAAACTCACATTCCCCAACTGCAGAATCCCTGCTACTACCTGTGATGCATTACAGCAAAGAAAAGAAAGAGATTAGGTTTATGCTTTCAGTAAAAAACACACAAATCTAGACTGAACATCGAAGATAAGGTAAAACTTCTGTTTAACCTCCTATTTACCATCCATACACAGTATATAAACATTCACTACATACGTTACAGCACATTAAGTGGCCATCGGCCATAAGAAACCCGTATCGATCGACCTCTAATTACGTGTGGATGTAACTGCACTAGGTTGTAGTTGTAAGCAGACGTTGTTGGTGGATGCTGGTGTATAAACAGATAATGAATGACAATACTGTAAAACTCATTTGTAATAATACAAGATGTGTTTTCATAGGAGAAGCTATAATTGTTGACAAATACTGTATATTAATTAATACTTTAAAATGTCATTGCCTCTGCCTTACAACTACATTATAGCGTATTATACATTAAATGTTTCTGTAGTGTTTGAAATGAGAAATCGGAGGGTTAAATTGAAGCATTTCCGATGAGGAGAACCTTACCCTGAATATCTGCCCCTGTCTTTCTGCATTAATGCCCAGATGAACCATTGCCTCTACAGTCTCTTCAAAACAGTCCTCTGCAAAAACATTACATGAGGAGTGATTACTTGTTAGAATCACAAAAATGTATAGAATAAAAAGACAAAAAACATGCCTAAATACACAAAATAAAATCAAAATAAACACAAACCCTCAACAGTTTTTTCAGAGTTCGGCAGCCACACAAAACTCTGGTCATGTGGCATCTTCCACTGCTTCCTCTGCTCGTCTGAGGCCCCTTTCATCATCTGAAAAACAAAATACTCAGCATTTACATCTGCTTTACACATGAATGTGTGAATATTAAAGCGGAGCTGAGGGTGTTTTTCAACCTGGACCCTATTTTCACAGGTTTTGGCGGACTACAGTTTTTGAAATTGGTCCAGTATTGAGTAAGTGGCAGCTGCAAAACGAGCTGAGAGCAGTGAGCAGCGTCACTAAAAGTGCTTGTTTTTGCCACCGACAGGCTCGGCGTTATTATAAATGACTGACAACGTTATAGAAAGAGCCCTCTGTCTGTTATTGTGTCCAAGTCCCGGTGAAGGAGAATATCAGTCCGCTCTGACTCAAATACATACAGGCAGCCACCGAATTCAAAGACTTCATCCACATTGATGAAATCCTGTTTGGGTCCGATTCCCCCCTCGCGACAGTCAGATAGACAGATATTCCTGTAGTGTGTGGTGTGTTAACAGTGTTTTTACATCCCCCAAGTCCATCCTGGCTACACAATCTCAAATCAGAAGTATTATATATGTTCAATATTTCCGATGAGATATCCTGTTGTGTGTAGGTGGAAGGACAACCGCTGCCAGCCGCCAGGGTTCAGGTTGAAAAATACCAGTCACCCCTCAAACTAAAACACCACATGTGCACGCCTGTTATCTCACCTGGTAGAAAATGTGGAAGTTCCTCTCATCAGCCAGTTGGCAGGCCACCCTGGTCTTCTCTAGCAAGTAGGTCTGCACAGACGCCCCCACCAACAGCTGACACCTTCATGTGAAATAACACGTTGAACTGACATCTTGTACTGATGCTAGCTCATGCGATAAAGCTGGATCTGTTTTAGTACCTGTCTAGCTGGAGCTGGATGTACTTCCCAAAGCGACTGCTGTTGTTGTTGCGTAGCGTACAGGCGTTACCTACACGGAGGGTGAAGTGTTGACTGTCCACACAACAGTAGTCATTATCACATTAACAAGACACCAGCAATCATCAGTCATCTCACCGAAAGCTTCCATGATGGGGTTGGAGTCCAGCACCCTCCTCTCTATCCTCTCCACCATGTCCTGACTCTTCACCACGGAGGAGGAGGCCGCCACGGTAGCGTAGTATTTCATCAAGCAACGGGACGTCCACGTCTATGAAGAAACAAATTGTTTCTACTTTTCTACCGATCCTGTGACCCAACTTACAGTCATCAATCCACCATTAATCACTTGACTATAGTTAGGATGAATGGTTTAGTTTAAAAATGTCAGAAAAAAGCAGAAAAAAATGCCAGTGTGACGTCTTCAAATTGGCTGATGAATGTCAAAGATCTTCAATACTCAGAGCATCAACTCGTCACATTTTGAGAAATAACAGGAAACAGCCAGCATCTTACTTGAGACACGATTTACATGATTAATCACATATCAAAGTTATTTGCAAATAATTAATATACCAATTAATATACCCTCTACCTCCATTATTCATTTCTATTTTATTGTCATGAAGAGGTCAACTGCCAGTTGGCATTTTGACAGTAGCTGTTCATGCTATCTTCCTTATAGATTTTATGTCCCTGAACAAACTAATAATAACTAATAATAAGTCTGTGTAATAAGTCAGAACTGGGATGGATCTAAACTTCCTCAGTCTTCACAAAAACAAGACGGAGATCATTACGTTTGGACACCAGCAAGACAATTCAGTTGACAGCACCTTTAGTTGTCACAAACAGCAGCTCGGTAGTAAAACCCAGCTTTGACCCATAACGTTTGTATTACCTCTCAGTTAGACGACTGTCATTCTTTGTATGTGGGTTTACAACAGTCGTCTCTTCATCGGCTGCAGTTGGTCCAACATGCAGCTGCTCGCCTACTGACTGGAGAAAGAAAACCTGACCACATATCACCAGTTCTGACCTCCCTTAACTGGCTTCCTGTCGGTTTCTGGATTGATTTTAAGATTTTATTGTTTGTTGATTTTATTTATTGTTTATTCAGAGCAAATCACCAGTGCTGCTGAAATTGTAAAAAGCATTGCTTCCTGTGGACCAGAGGAGTTTTTGTGAATTCAGAGCAGCAAGTTATCTGATTTGATAATTAATTGCTTTGGCATTTCAGTGAAGTGCACACATCCAAACTGCCCTTACCGTCTTGTACTGAGCAAAGAACAGCAAATAGGAATAAGTACATTTTTCTGACAAATATGCTGCAATAATATTCAGAGCATGAATCAATTTGTGGAAACCAGGAAGCTTAAAGATGCATAATCGGCTTAATATATATACTGTACATGAGTCAGTGCCCCAATCTGTGACACTGGAAGTAAGAAAGCAACTGATTGTTTGAACCCGATTCATGTGGTAGGTTACGATTATTCTTAAACGTGTTGGTTTACCTTTCCTGCACCGCTCTCACCGCTGACCACCAAAGACTGGTTCACTGGCTCCACCTGGCCCTGAACATTCCTGTAGGCTTCTTCTGCCACAATAAAGATATGTGGTTTGAACTCCTGTTGGCAAGAAATACAGACTTATAAAGACGTTGTTCATTCCAGACTACAGGGAGAGCCGTCAGCATCTTCAAAGGTTTAAAGAGTGGGGACATTATTATTATTATTATTATTATTATTATTATTTTCTAGTTTTTTATATCACTCTGTAGCTTCCCGGTGGTGTTCCTTATGTATTAAAATCCAAACATTCAAATTTTGGTCAAAGTATATGTTATATATTCCCAAGCCCCTCTAAAAGTTTTTTGCCACGTGACCTGACGTAGGTTTCTGCATGATGACGCTGCTACATCAACAGTATATACAGTATATATACTGTACATCCTTACAGTATATTAGATGGTGGTCAGCATGCTCCGGGTTTGGAGAAACAGACAGGAGTCACAGCACAGAAGCTAAGCAATGTACTGCTGTAGATGCCATATTAGTCTGGATCCAAGCCTCACAATAACAAGCAGAAAACCAGTCACCCCTGTACACCAGTAACACCTGGAGGAGCACAGTACTGTGCACAGTACTGTGCACAGTACTGTGCTCCTCCAGGTGAAATGAAGTCGTGAAGCTTCAGTTCGCTCACCGTCAGACAGCCTTTTCCGACGGGGAACTGAAGCCGTTATATCGCTCTCTTAAAGCCACCAGACTACATTCACAGAAGCAGTGATTTTACCTCACAGAACACGAGAGTATTACAGTACAAAACCCTTTTAGTTATTTCCAACTTAGCACAGCTGATGTTGCTAGTGCTATCATTCACATTATTCATAACCTTATTGATTGGCTTTGATTAACTTACTTTGGGAACCTAAGTCATTGCTTATTGTTCAATGGCTTAGTGTGTGTTTCCATCTGAAAAAACAAAAACGCGGACGTGCCCTTTAATCAGTCTGACTTTAAAGCTGTTCCTGATAGAAGGGAAGTGGAGGATTCATATTTAACCAAAAGACAGCACGGTCGAATTAAGTTTTTTTGCAGTTGGTAAACATCAGACATACGGATGAAATATTGTTTGACGTTGACTTTCAGACACACTTATGGTACCAGTAGAAGGTAATGCATTGATTGGTGCATAAGTTTATCTTGAAAGTCCACGAAATGGACAAAACCACAACACCACCCACCCACACCATCCACACCCCTGTTTGGGGGGGGGGGTTTTTTTTTTTTGGGGAGGTTTTTTGGGGAGAAGGGGGATGGTCACTGTTTCACCTCACAAAAAAAAAATAATTTTGTTTTTGTTGTGGGGGGGGGGGCCTTTTTCCTCCTCGCCCCTCCCCCGGCGCCCCCGGGCAAAGCCCCCAACCCCCCCCCCCCCCCGCCCCTTTCGCGGGGCCCCCCCCCCCCCCTACCTTCCCCCCTTTCTTCATTTTTTTTTTTTTTCGGTTTTGATTTTCCTTTTTTTTGTTTAAAAAAATGTAAAATTTAATTTCCCCATTTTGGGACTAATAAAGGTAGATCTTCTTCTTCTTCTTCTTCTTCTTCTTCTTTGCACCACCACCCATCTTTCCCCAACATAATGAACAAAATCCCTCAAGATAAATACACATAATTTAGCTGAATTTCAGTGAGAGCCAGCTGTGACTTTGTAAATACCTGGGGCTGAGGAGCGCAATGATACTCCTTCATCACATCCAGAGAGTAGAGGTCTGGGATCGGCTGGAAGGGGTTGAGAGCCACCAAGGTGCAGCCAGCATGGGTGTAAAACACCTTCACGCTGTACCTGGCCTGCAGGCATTTCAGCACTACAGGAGGAAAATATTAAATATCATCAGGCATTAACAGGAAAAACCTGACAAGCCAACATTTAACAGTGATGATGATGAGCAGGGGCGGGAACAAGAGAGAAGACAGCAGTATTAAAATGGCAAATATACTGTATGTTTATCTACAAAAATTTCATTAACTATATAAATAACACCATCCATTTAACAGAAGCAGCATCAGTCTGAGAGCTTTTAAGGAAAAATCTGCTACAGCACTTCCACACGGTCACCCTGACCTCGGCTAAGTTCCCTCCCTTGAGCTGAAACTAACAACACCTGAGATATAAATGAAATCTGCACAGTGTAAAATGACAAATACTGATCTCTTCTTACATAATGCCAATGACACTACATTTTTATGTCAAGACAAATAATAGAGAGTAAAAACAATGTTGCACATAGACAGTTCAATACATTAAACTTAATATTTAGTATGTATTTTTCTTTAGAAATTAATAGGTAATACAATAAGTATTGGTTTTGGGGATGCTGGCAAAGTAAATTATGGTCCACTCACATGAGTGAAACGTGGTCCCTCTCATTGTGAACACTGCAGGATTTGGTAGCACAGACATGCATTCGTATTTTTTTTTTTTTTTTATAATCGCTGCAGACTTTATCTTGACGTAGTTAAACACCACGCAGTAAATACTGCAACTCAAGGTGACACGAGGTGGAAAACTGTGTCACAGCGGCTGTGCTTTTGTAAATAAAGACAAAGTTGATGCAGCATATCAAACACTCAACCGTATGTATTTCAAGATTCATGCAACCAAATTAAGTGGAAACCAGACCAGATCTATAACAGGTGGAAAGTCTTAAATGCCACTTAGCTGAAACAGCTAAGACTCTAGAGTAGAGGCCCCGGTGACATTATAGCCCCGTGTGTTACCTGTTGATGAGGTCACTGGGTTGACTTTGGTGAGGTCGTCATAAGTGTGGAGTTGGTCTTCATCAACGAGGAAGGCCTGAATCTCTCCTTCCAGTGAATCATTCAGGGACGGCTCAGGAGGATGGACTTTCAGTCCTTTCACCTGGGAGAAGGAGGCAAAATGGGATGTTGTGTTTCACATATGAACTGACAGATTGGAAGTCGTGGCAAGGAAATGTCCATGGTGCTTGTTAAAAAAGACCTTTTTGAATATTACAGATAAAAAAGTGCAGGATGATTATACAAAAGTCAGTGAGAGGAGGATTATGTTTTTACGCATACTGTATTCGTTAATCGCACAATCTAGGGCACAACCGCTGTGTCGACGCCTCTGATATCACCGTGAGGTCAAGTCTGACCACAGAGGTAATATTTTCAAAATAAAGACACATTTTCAAGCTCTATACTCATAACAGTATGGCAAAACACATCTTGTTTTGCACATCAAAATTTCAAACATGCTATAAAGCGCTTTTAGCGCGATATTCCATCTCCATGCAATTAAATGTCCACGTTTTCATTCTTGGCTTTGAGAGAGCTGTCGAACATCACAGAGACGACATACTGTATGTAAACCAAGTATTAATTACCTATACCACGTACTGGTACTGTTTTCACTGACACCATGGTTTACTTGAGAGGCCTGAAGTAGTCCTTAGTCTTGTTCTGAATCACTTTGGTCAATGTGTCATGTTTAATTAATTCAGTCATAATCACCTCAGACTGACAAATGGAAGTCTGCTTTATCCTGCCAACATCACATGGCCTGGACCTGCAGCGCGCCTGACAACACTGTCCACAGCTATTTACATTTGTACAGACACATTTAATCCAATAGCAGGTAGCCTACATCCCATCATTCTGCAAGCCCGGGCCATTTAAACCACGTAAACAGTCTTAATGACATTAATTTAATACTTAATCCTACAAGATCAATATCTGAGTACAGAATGCATTCAGCAGACATATCTACCACATACAGTAACCCACTGTACATTTAACACTAGTCACGAGTCTTAGGTCATAGTAGCATGTTATATTATAACGCAGTAAATGGCTGAAGAATAATACTGTGTGTACAGAATCATATATAGGTAGAATAACATTAATAACGGGATTTCTTCAGTTTTGTGACACCTGAGTGGGTAACCCTGGTTTACTGTTCTCACGTCAAACTCCAGTAAAAATCGTAATTTAATAAATGTTATTTTCTAAACTGGCAGACTGGCAACTAGTCCAACATCAGTCTTTATCTAAATATTGTGTAAGAGTGTGTAAGCATGTGCTGCAATCACATAATTACATTTTCTATGTAATGTATTTAATATTATTTATTTATGCTGTTGTAAATTATTGGTAATTATCAGTGTGTGTGTGTGTGTGTTACCTTTTTTCAAGCAAGGTAGAAACACGTTGCCAAATTAAAGTAAATAGGTCTCGAGTCATTTATCCCACGCATTGGGACTATTTCATCTGGCGCATTAAACTCCACATCACCGTGTTGTTATTCGGTCCCAGGTTCATAAAACATTTTACAAGCGTCTGAATACCAACCAGCCAATCAAAACGAAGAGCCGGTAACGTTACATGGTCATAAACATACACGAGGTGAAGTTATCGAGTTAACTTATCATTAACTTTTATATTTTACAAACGGAATAGGAACATGTCTGAACCACCAGCCCGGGGAGCAGCGCCGGGTCCTCCCGCGTCCTGACTCACCGTTCCCCGTCCACGTCTCTGTCCTCTAACGAGACGTCGGTTGTCCGCAGAACTCATTGATTTGATCGGTACCGTCGGTCTTCAGAGTCTGCCGCAAACCTAGAGAGGAACTGCGCCTGTATCCAGATTAAGATAAGTTAAGGTTATTCCGCGCTACAGCGCTGAACCTCAGAGTTTCCATTACTGTCAGTGGCTCCTGCGGGACAACTCTCCGGTCTGCTGCCTGACCGACTGCCTCCCAACTCCCAGACACTCACTTATTCCCGCCCTCTTCCCGATGCTTCAGGATCCCGGCGGAGAACTACACGGCTGATGTTTTCCGTTAAATTACTCTCACTTTAGTCTCTCTTTAGAACTAGTTGTTTTAATCTCATTTACCTGTAGTTGAAATTCGGCCTTTTATATTTTTTAAATTTTTATCTAGTTTTCCCTTTGTATAGTCCGAAAGTGAAGACATTAAGGACCATCCTACATTTGTCAGTTGCTTGAAATAGACAGTAAACCAGAGCTCTTTGACCGTCATATTCGTGATATATTATAAGGGTAGTCTAATACAGTAATATTTTTTTATAATAGCACATTTTTCATGCTAGAAACTTAGTTACGTTGGAAGTTTCCAGAAATCCGAGTTGTCCTGAAAGCGTCATGAGCGGAATGCGGAAGCACGGAGCTCTCTGTTGCTGCCAGCAGTCGTGTGTTGGTAGCTGGAAGCAGAGCATGCTGTGAAACAGGTATTTAGTGAACCTGCATTTCCGACGAATAAAAGACACATCCTCAGTAAGTATTGATAAGTAGACACACAACTACCTTACTAATGTATTAAACGTAGTGGTATAGATTAGAGAGCTACTGTATGACTTAATAATGACCGTGCTGGGTGCTAGTGAAAGACTATCTGAGAAAGTGAAATTTAATCCTATTTACAATGTTTTTTTGTGAGGATAAACCAACAAAGACTAGCAGCAAAAGGCAGAACTGGGGCAGTATTACTAAAAGAGGGTACTTTTATAAAACGGTCTCTATATCCTGACAGTAGTGAATAAGATAGGTAATCTGAAAAACAACCAGTCAGAGCCGAGCTGGAGTCTGCCGCCAAACTGGGCAGCCTTATCAAATATGAATCAATATTCTGTTACTGTAATGACTATTTTTCACATAAAATGTTTTCAGAAACATCTTGTAGTTACTGGGACCCAGCTAACCACCAGCCAATGGGAACACTCTCTCTGAAATGACCCGTGATTGGCCGAAGTCTCCCATCACAGGCTAGATTTGTTTTAAATCCTGAAAACAGAGCAGGGAGGAGGTGCAAAAGTCTAGTCTTCTCTCCGAATACATGAATTACAACACGCTGAAAGGTTATTATGGATTTTTTTGCCCAATGATGCCAAAAACATTCTGCCCACTGCAGGATTAAATCAGAAATAGTACACGTAGGCCTGTCAGTTCCTTGTGGGTGCTGCCAGTAGACGTTATGGTGCTGCCATAGTGTCCTAAAAGTTGTTCAGTTTCCCAGTGTATATTGAACATGTTCATATTTATTTGCCTCTAAACACAATCCTGGTTCTCTCATGTTTGCAGGCCATGTCTCAGAGGGGCCTGAAAGAAGCTTTTGTCAGCAACCTCAATGGGACCAGTCTGCATGAGGTGGCACTGGGCTCATTCCTCTCCCCACTATGTCTCATCAACAGAGGACTGATTCTGACCCTCTACTATCAGGCCAAAGGGACTCTTCCGCTGCCACTTTCACAGATTTCTCACCTGCTTTTGGACTTCTGTGTGCTGATCCTTCCCCTTGTCCTGTCCTGCACTGTCCTGAGCAGCGTTCTTTACCAGGCCATCCTGAGCCTGACCTTTCTTTCGGCTTGTGTGTTTTGCTACATTTGTCGTTCCGCCCGGCAGCCACAGAACACTGTCAGCACCTTCCTTCAGAGTCACGTTCAATTCAACCAGGTTCCCTTTGTGACGAACTTTCGAGTGTTTGTGAACGTCAAGACCGCCATCAGCATTCTTGCTGTAGACTTTAGCGTCTTTCCAAGGCGATATGCTAAAACTGAGACCTATGGCACAGGGGTTATGGACTTTGGTGTTGGAGCATACGTCTTTGCAAATGCCATTGTCTGTCCAGAGGCGCGAGGGAAGAACATCTCAGGATCCAGGATGAATCACATCACAAAGCAGCTGCTGTCTGTGTGGCCCCTGGTTGTACTTGGTATGGGAAGGCTAGTGAGCCTCAAGATGTCCGGCTACCATGAGCATGTGTCAGAATATGGAGTCCACTGGAATTTTTTCTTCACACTCGCCATCGTCAGAGTCGTGGCCTCGGTGCTTTTGGCCGTTTTACCAGCCAGTCGGTCGTGTGTCATTGCTCTTCTGATCAGTGGATTATATCAGCTCACTCTGGAGACCTCAGGGCTGAAGGATTTCATTATCCACAACAATGACAGAGAGAAAGACTACGTGCATGCCAACAAGGAGGGTATATTCTCTGTCGTGGGCTATGTGGCCATCTACATGGCAGGAGTTCAAGTTGGACTCTATGTGATGCAGCAAAGATCCCATGTCAGACAGTGGCTCAAAACGCTTTTCAACCTCTTGTTGGGAAGTTTTGTCCTGTACGCTGCTTTGTACGCTTGTCAGACACTCGTGGAGCCGGTGTCTCGCCGCTTGGCTAACTTACCTTTCTGCCTCTGGAGCGTTGCTCAGTCTTTGTTTTTTATGTCCTGTCTCGGTATAGCCGACATGGTTTTACTGTTTTCCAAAAGATCGTCGGGCTGCCACTTTGTACCCTCGTCGTGGAATGTGTATAAAAAACAGTCAGACTCTGACAAAAAGACAGCTGAGACAGAAAGACACTGTCTGGTTCAAGCTGTCAGCAGGAATCAGTTGTTGTTTTTCTTGCTTGCAAATGTTGTGACAGGATTGACCAACTCAGTGGTGGACACACTGGGTTGCAGTAACTCATTTTCAGTGTGCATTTTGCTGATGTACATGTCTGTGAATTGCTTTGTAATATACGTTTTACATCTTTATGGAATTACAGTGAAATTCTGGTAAAATTGCATTCATAAAACTTCAAGGTGCATTTGTGAATTTTGAAGGGTTTTGTGAGGCTGGAGTGACAGACATTGAACAACTGAAAGGACTGGGAAGATTAAATGTTATAAGATATGATCTGTAATGCCAAAGATATTCTACATGGTGTGTTTATTTATGCAAATAAGTGCTTTTCATAATAAAATGGTGACTCCCACTAAATGAGGTTTTGGACTACAATTTGTGTGAGTGTTCTTAAATCATATACAGTACAGACCAAAAGTTTGGACACACCTTCTCATTCAATGAGTTTTCTTTCTTTTCATGACTATTGACATTGTAGATTCACACTGAAGGCATCAAAACTATGAATTAACACGTGCAAATATGTACTTAACAAAAAAGTGTGAAACAACTGAAAATACGCTTTATATTGTAGTTTCTTCAAAGTAGCCTCCTTTTGCTCTGATTACTGCTCCACACACTCTGCATCCTCTTGATGAGCTTCAAGAGGTCGTCACCTGAAATGGTCTCCACTTCACAGGTGAGCCCTGTCAGGTTTAATCAGGGGGATTTCTGGCCTTATAAATGGGGTTGGGACCATCAGAAGTCAGGTGGAGACACAGCTGATAGTCCTGCTGAATAGACTGTTAGAATTTGGATTATGGCAGAAAAAAGCAGCTAAGTAAAGAAAAACGAGTGGCCATCATTACTTTAAGAAATGAAGGTCAGTCAGTCTCAAAAACTGGGAAAACTTTGAAAGTGTCCCCAAGTGCAGTCGCAAAAACCATCAAGCGCTACAAAGAAAGTGGCTCACATGAGGACCGCCCCAGGAAAGGAAGACCAAGAGTCACCTCTGCTGAGGAGGATCAGTTCATCCGAGTCACCGGCCTCAGAAATGGCAGGTTAACAGCAGCTCAGACTAGAGACCAGGTCAATGCCACACAGAGTTCTAGCAGCAGACACATCTCTAGAACAACTGTTAAGAGGAGACTGTGTGAATCAGGCCTTCATGGTAGAAGAGCTGCTAGGAAACCACTGCTAAGGACAGGCAACAAGCAGAGAGACTTGTTTGGGCTAAAGACCACCAGGAATGGACATTAGACCAGTGGAAATCTGGGCTTTGGTCTGATGAGTCCAGATCTGAGATCTTTGGTTCCAACCACCGTGTCTTTGTGGAACCAGAAAAGGTGAACGGATGGACTCTACATGCCTGGTTCCCACCGTGAAGCCTGGAGGAGGAGGTGTGATGGTGTGGGGGGGGCTTTGCTGGTGACACTGTTGGGGATTTATTCAAACTGAAGGCCTACTGAACCAGCATGGCTACCACAGCATCTAGCAGCAGCATGCTATTCCATCCGGTCTGCGTTTAGTTGGACCATCATTTATTTCTCAACAGGACAATGACCCCAAACACACCTCCAGGCTGTGTGAGGGCTATTTGACCAAGAAGGAGAGTGATGGGGTGCTGGACCAGATGACCTGGCCTCCACAGTCACCGGACCTGAACCCGATCCAGATGGTTTGGGGTGAGCTGGACCGCAGAGTGAAGGCAAAAGGGCCAACAAGTGCTCAGCATCTCTGGGAACTCCTTCAAGACTGTTGGAGACCATTTCAGGTGACGACCTCTTGAAGCTCATCAAGAGGATGCAGAGTGTGTGGAGCAGTAATCAGAGCAAAAGGAGGCTACTTTGAAGAAACTACAATATCAGACATATTTACAGTTGTTTCACACTTTTTTGTTAAGTACATATTTCCACATGTGTTCATTCATAGTTTTGATGCCTTCAGTGTGAATCTACAGTTTTCATAGTCATGAAAATAAAGAAAACTCTTTGAATGAGAAGGTGTGTCCAGACTTTTGGTCTATACTGTATATATATTTTTTAAAGACCTGAGTCGTTGCTGCTGAATAATGCATTCTGCTAATATGGGAATGGTCTACTATTAGGGCTGTCCTCGACCTCTTAGACAATTACAGTACAGGGCTGCAACTAACAGGTATTTGTACGCATGTCAGACCCTCGATTACTCTGTCCATTATTTTCTTGACAAGTTGTTTGGTCTATAAAATGTCAGAAAATGGTGACAAATGTCAATCAGTGTCTCCCAAAGCCAAGACGATGTCCTCGGCTGTCTTGTTTTGTCCACAACGCAAATATATTCAGTTTATTGCCACAGAGAAGGAAAGAAACTAGAAACTTTTCACATTTAAGAGGTTGAAAGCAGAGAATTTAGACAGTTATTTTCTTAAAGAATTACTCAAACTGATTAATTGATGATCAAAATATTTGGCTATTAATTTATTAATGGACGACTTAATCTTTCTTGAAGTTTCTTTGAAAGATATTCAGCATGAAAAAAAGCATTAAAAAAATAAATAATCTACTAAACGAATGTTAGTTAACTAAAACCAAAATGACCAGTTAGTCGACTAATGTACTCAGAGGGGGCAGCCCTACCTACATCAGCTCACTAGGCTATAAGGCTGGGTATTTTTCTTTCAGTCATTCTGTGAACTGGATGGAGAGGTGAACTGTCCCAACCAGACTCTTTGTTATTCTGTTCAAATAAAGAAAATATATCCACAATATATCCACAATATACAGTATACTGTATATAATCAGTACTTACATTTCAAACCAGAGCTGCAATACGCTGGCAGAAATCATGGAAGATCACAACTGTGTGGGCAAATCTCTGAAAAGTGAATGAAAAAAAACCAGTAAATGTACATCCGCACATTTTCAAAATAAAGATTTGCCCTTTTGAAACTGAAGTCTCAACGTTTCAGACCTTTTTCCCCAACATGTGTGCACCAGTTTTCAGATCAACATTTACAAGTTTCCAAAACTGTAAAAACATGTTGGGGAAACTGAAAGAAGAGCGCTGCAGCTGTGAAGAAAGAAAACTCAAATATGAAATCTTGTCTGTTGAGATTTGAAAGTTTTGTCAGCCTATCAAGCATCATGCAAGCATTCAAAACTTCTTTTTAGCAAAAGCATTTTTATTAGAATTCAAACACCGACTTTCTGTCTTTCAAAGCTTTTTTTTCAGTTTTGAATTATGGTGTTTAGGCCTGAGACTATAAAAGAGACAGGTGCAATGTACATTAGTACATGTATCGTAGAAATATGTACACAAAGACCTCAGTGGACTCAAAAGTTTTTATTTGTGACAAGACACATCCACGTTAAACTTTTGGGCAGCAGGAACATTTCAAAATAAAACATCCAGTCTAGTGTGAAGTTAGACAGGCACTATGTCAGTATGGATGGTATGGCATAATCACATCATTTGGCTCTGTCCACTCCCATTTGACAGAACTGATTGTGTGTGAAAGTATTTTTCTGGTTGAATTAATGCACAAACACAAATACAGTATGTGTGAAATAAGGTTGGATGAAATAACCTTGGTTCACACCTGACTACAGGTGTAATCAGCCACGGCTGAAATCACCTGTGTGCTGGTGCAGAGCTACCTGTCAGATAAATGTAGTGATGTACAAAGTACATTATTTCTCTCTGAATGATCATTGAGAAGTATAAAGTAGTTTTTAATATAGCCTGTACTGTATATTTAAGTAGCCTACAGTGGGTCTACCACAAAATACTGCTTAACATTACTTGAGTAAATGTACTTCGTTACTTTCCACCACTGATCCACAGAGGTCACTTTGTGGGAACACTGTGTTCGGAGGAAGAACGTGCTTCGCAGCTAGATGTCGCGGCGCTTTTTGATGACGTCAGATATGTACAGGCGAAAAGCCGGCTGGGCGGAGCGGACTGTTGCCGGGTGCGGTGGCGCGCGCCTGTAATCCCCGCTACCGGGAGGCTGAGGCTGGCGGACCGTTTGAGCTCAGGAGCTCTGAGCTGGAGCGGACTATGTCGAGCGGGTGTCCGCGCTAAGTTCGGTAACGATATGGTGCTCCTGGGGGAACCCGGGACCACCAGGTCGTCTAAGGAGGGGTGCACCGGCCCAGGTCGGACACGGAGCAGGCCAAAGCCCCCGTACCGCTCAGTGGCGGGATCGCGCCTGTGAATAGACGCTGCAGTGCAGCCTGAGTAACACAGCGGGACCCAGTCTTTTTACACTCTCTCTGCTGGTCGACACACAGCTGGACTACACACACCATCAACAGCTGTGTCTGTAGATGCTACAGCTGCCTCTTTATTTCCAGGTTCCCATGGAAACCTTCAGAAACCAGCTGCGTTGGTTTGTCCTACAGCGCCTCCACCTGGAGGAGAGGAGCAATGAATCAGTCACACCAGTCAATGCAGCTCCACACTGCCAGAAAAAACAGCTTTTCCTTCATTCAGTGAGCCCAGTGGAGAGCTGAAGTGTCCCAAACGGACACCTTTCTCTTTGTTTTTCTGTTCAAATAAAGAGTATAGTCACAATAATTCTTCCAGGTAGAAACATCAGGATCACAATGTCTTTTTCTGTCTTGTAGGATTGTTGTCGTCATTGAGGGAGTCTTATACAGTATGACAGCGAGCTTAGTTACTTCTCTTTACAGTTGTAATCTCAATTTAATTAGTTAATTAAGTTACTTAAACAAACAAATAAAACATCAGTTGATAAAACTAGTGAGTGATCAGTGTAAGGCAGATGCTGGATTAAACGCACAGTAGCAGGTAGAAACAAACAGCTGGATATTTGCTTGATATGCGCATGTCAGCGTCCGTGCTACGTCAGAGGTCAAAGGTCAGATCGCTGCTAAGAGTCCGCTGTCGTAACAGCCTCGCTCCGCTCTCACTGTCGCACTTGGTTATTTTTAAGGGGAACTTTCAGAAGCGGGTAAGAAAGCGCATTAATGGCTTTTAGTCAGAGGTCTCTTTATATTGTCATGGTGACATATTCAACCACTTAGTGGTTAGTAAGAGAAGCTGATGAAAGTGACGGTTGCTAAAAAGCCAGTTACTAGTTCAACTTTATATTAGCCGTATTCAAGCATGCTAACGTTAGCATTGTAGGACAGCGATGCTAACTAGTAAGTTAGCCAAGTTTGCTGGTACCGACAGGGCGAAGACAAACTATATAAACACTGCAGTATATTTATTATTGGCTAAGGTATTATACACACCAGTATATAACGTTAGTAATAGCTTTCAACCGTTGTGCTTAGATTACACTAACCGGCTTCTGAAATCGTACTGGTAAATGAAATTAGCTAGCAGGCTAACGTTAACTGGCTAGCTGCCGGTTACTGCTTTATCCTGCCCAGCTCATAACGTTAGCGTTATTAAACTTGTCGGCATAACTTAAATAATTTGAGCCAAAACAGCTACAAACAGTTTACAAACTAAAACGCCATACCAATCACTCGCTCCAATCTGTCTTTATCTAGGTTGTTTTGCTAACTTAGCTGGTTAAATCTGGGTCAAGACTGATCTGCATGTACTTCAGCCGTGTTGCTAACATTAAATATGATGTTATCAGCGCTAGTAAATGGTTTGCTCTTCTACCGTGTTTTATTGCCTGTTAGTGTATAAAATAGCTTATAGATATACTGTGATGTTGCAGTTAGCACTCAATAACCTGCTGTAGATTAGCATTAGCCTGGTGTAGCCTGTGCTGATGTGTCTTGTGTTTCACCTGCAGTCGAGTTGCATCGCAGCCCAACTGGAAGAAGTCATGGCACGTCTGGTAGCAGTTTGCAGGGAAGGGGAAGAGGACTACCCATTTCTGGCCAGACAGATTCCCCTGTACATCGATGATACTCTCACGGTTAGTAAGCTTTACCATATATATGGCCACCTGCTACTGAAGCTGGTGCATTAAAAAAAATCTAATAGCAACTCAGTAGGTTGCATTTAGCTTTTGGGGGGCTGGTGAGTGGAGTAAATCTAGCATCCATTTGCATATTTGACCTGCATTTGGCTTGTGCTGATTTAAGATAAGATATTCTTTATTGTCCAGCAGGGAAATTTGTCTTGGGCTCCAAGCCACTGCATCACACAACATAACAACAATTTTCAACTCTGTAGATGACCTCAAGGAGAGTGTCTTTTCAAGCCTGTTTGGGTCAGGTGTTAGTACCTGTTCACACCACCAAAGTTCTCTAACTGATTTAATGTCCAGAAGTAAACGCTGAGTTGTTACCAAGCACTGATCATTATCAAAATGTGAAGTCCCAACCTGTTTGAGTTGTTTTAACAGTCCTCTAACTATAAGAAAAACATGGCTGTTAGGTGGAGGCTTCAAATAAGCCCAGTGGGGTCTTTTGTCTCTTCCTGCACTGTATATTATTTATTTTTGTTATGTTTGTATAGTTTTAATTTGTGCAAAATATATAAACCTTAGTTTACTAAGGTGGCTGTAGCTCAGTGGGTTGGGTGGTCGTCCTTTTACTGCAAGGTGGGCTGTTTGATCTGCGTTTCCTACTGTCTGCATGTTGAAGTGTCCTGAAGCGACACGCTGAACCTCGGCGCTTTGCACCAGCCCACTGCAGCTGAGGATGGGTTAAATGCAGAGTTCAAATTTCATGTGTGTACCTGTCTGTATGTGACGAGTCTAATAAAGTTAGTTTTAGCAAAAGCTAAGGGTTTAGACAAATAAGTACATTCCTATTGCTGCGTTGGGATGCAAAAAGGCACACTTTATGCAATGTCATTGCAAAATGTTCAACCAGTGTAACTTTCTTAACATGCTTTGATAATGGCAAATTAAAACCATCTTTCTTTGTTATTTCAAGACATATTAGAGTTGAACACCTCAATGTACATGTCGAAGGTTATTGTTATACATAACGATTGTGTACATAAACTCAAAGATCTCGAGCTAAACAAAGCCACTGAAGCCTTAGTACTGATAGTGATTTACAGTTACAGTAAAATGTGCACATTCATTCAGATTGGTAAAAAGAGTTAGAGGTGTCTGTTTATAGTGTATAGTGTGTTCAAGAAAATGATGAATAGCTGCCAGATGATCAGAATTTTTTGTGGCATTATAATATAAACTTAAACAAACAAGAAGATGAACTTGATCTGTGACAATTCTCAACATGGCTGAAACAAGTCCCTGAAAATTTCTATAATGTGTATTAACATCATCTCTTGTTGTCAGATGGTGATGGAATTTTCTGACAGTGTCGTGGATGTTGACAACCAAGAAATAAACTCGGCTCATTGGAAACAATTCTCTGAGGTGAGTAGTTTCAATTGTCTGTACTCAGGAGCTGATAAGTGGGTAGTTTGTCTTCATGTGACTAGTCAGCACATTAGTAACACATATGACCGCTTGGCCTTTAGTATCACTCCAAGTTGAAGCAACAGGACTTGAATATCGCCCTGATGGTGACATCCAGAGAGGTGTACAGTGCATTAGCTCAGCTGGTGCCATGTGTGGGCTGCAGACGAAGCGTGGAGCACCTCTTCTCACATTTAGTGGAATCGGGGAATCCAGCCTTGGAGCCCCTCACAGTGAAACCTACGGGCATGCTCTCTGTCACCAAAGCCTGTTTAGCAGACGTAAAGAAGCTCTACACCCTCTTCTACGACCGCGGGTAAGATACAGAAAAGCCTGGTTCGTTCATTTTCACTATGAACAAGTGCTTTTGTTAGTGAAAGAGGACCTATTATGCTTATTTTGGGTTTCGACTAGAACATGTTTACATGCTTTCATGTTAAAAAAGGTGTAACTTTTCTCATACAGACTGTGCTGCAGCGTCTTTTTTCACCCTCTGTCTGAATCGCTCTGTTTGAGCTCCTTGTGTCATGTGTTACTTGGTGACATCACCATGTCACGGAAGAAAAAGCAGGACTTTTCAGGCAGTTCAGGAGCAGTGTTTCTGTGGGGGAGAGTAACTCTCTTTGACGTGGACTTTGTAACTTTACAGACCTTTTACATGCACAAAAAGCAAAGGGAAAAGCACAAATGTTAAGCCCCGTTCAAAAACAGAGAAAACACTCCAATATATGATGTCCCAAAAAAATGCTCTCTGGGTTTGTTTGAGACAAGGATGTGACAAAGGGGATTAAATAAATTAAATTTGAAATAAATAAATTATGTTTTATTAATTGTTGAAAACAAAACTGTTTTTTCTTTTACAGGTCCAAGTTGAATGACATGATTGATGCCATTCCGAAAAGTAAGAAGAACAAACGCTGCCAGTTACACTCCTTAGACACACACAAACCTAAACCTTTGGGGTGAGTAATGGCACCATTTTTATCTGTTTTCCTCATCAAACTGTTGTATCAGTTGTTTCTTTCTCTAAACAGCATTCAGGATGTTAGTGTTTACAGGCTGCATTTTAAGAGTGTTGTGTACAGCTTATTTCCACTACATCCAAGTTGCCAGAAAAGATCAGCAGTTTCAGGTTTAAGAATTATGACTACTACCGGCTATAATAGCTGTATGTTTGCTTACAGGGGAAGCTGGATGGATGTGTGGGAGCTGATGTCTCAGGAATGTAGGGACGAGGTGGTCCTCATTGATAGTGCTGGTCTCTTAGAGACACTGGAGACATACTTGCGTAAACACAGGTAAAGTGTGACCATCATAGCCTTTATTTCCAACAGTTTTTTCTCAGTCTTTTACAGTTTGTGTCAGAGATTTAAAGGGTAACTTCGGTATCTTTCAACCCTGACCCTATTTTCTCATGTTTTTATGTCTAACTGGGACAGCAGTTTCTGAAACTGGTCCAGTATTGAGAGCACTGTAGATGATAGTTGCTCACAGGCTGCAATCTGTCATTTGCAACCACTAAAAGTGTTTGTTTTTGCCATGACAAGCTCTGATTGTTCTAAAAGTGTCTGACAACATTATGGAAAGGGTCTCACTCAAGGACAAGTCTCTGAAATCTTGTGAGGGGTGCCAGCCAGGCAGAGTTTGTTGTGTTGGAGTACAGAAAGCGTAGCGTAGCCTTATCTAAAAGATAAGAGATTTTCAGTGCCATGGCTAAACATTTACAATTGCAAGAAAGTCTGTGAAGCCTTTTGGATTACTTGGATTTCTGCATAAATTGGTCATAAAAAGTTTTCTGATCTTAGACAAACACAGTCTGCTTAAACTAATACCACACAAAAAATATGTTTTTATGTTTTTATTGAACACAACATGTAAACATTCACTGTGCAGGGTAGAAAAAGTATGTGAACCCCTAGGCTAATGACTCCCAGAGCTAACTGGAGCCAGGAGTCAGCCAACCTGGAGTCCAGTCAGTGTGATGAGATTGGAGGTGTTGGTTAAAGCTGCCCTGCCCTATAAAAACACAGCAGTTTGGAGTTAGCTGTTCTCCAGAAGCATTGCCTGATGGGAACCATGCCTCGCACTAAAGAGCTCTCAGAAGACCTACGATCAAGAACTGCTGACTGATATGAAGCTGAAAGGGTTCCAGAAGTCTCTCTAAAAGCCTTGATGTCCATGTGTCCACGGTGAGACAGACTGTCTACAGATGGAGACAGTTCAGCACTGCTGCTACTCTCCCTAGGCGTGGTCGTCCTGTAAAGATGGCCGCTAGAGCCCAGCGCCGAACGCTCAATGAGGTGAAGAAGAGTCCTAGAGGGTCAGCTAAAGACTAACAGAGATCTCTGGTACATGCTGACATTTTAGTTGACTGATCTCCAATCAGTGAAACATTAAGAATGGAGCTGATGGAGGACACCATGGAGGAAGACACTGCTGTCCAAAAACCACTGCTGCAGGTTTGAAGTTTGCCAAAGAGCAGCTGGATGCTCCACAGCACTACTGGCTAAATACTCTGTGGACAGATGAAACCAGAACTGAGCTGTTAGGAAGGACCACACAACGCTATGTGGAGGGAAAAAGGCTCAGCACACCAACATCTAAACCTCATCACCACTGTGAAATATGGTGGAGGGGCGTCATGGTTCAGGGCTGCTTCGCTGCCTCAGGGCCTGGACGGATCGCCGCCATCGACGGAAACATGAATTCACTATTTTATCGAGACGTTTAGCAGGAAAACTTCAGACCATCTGTCCTCCAGCTGAAGCTCAGCAGAGGATGGTGATCCAACAGGACAACGACCCAAAGCAGAGAAGTAGATCACCAACAGAAGAAAATAGGCCTTCTGGAGCGGCCCAGTCAGAGTCCTGACCTCAGGACCTCCAGAGAGAGATTCACACCAGACATCCAGAACATCACTGAACTGAACCAGGTTTGTAAAGAGGATCGGTCCAGAACTCCTCCTGACCGCTGAGCAGGTCTGATCTGCAACTACAGGAAACGTCTGGTTGAGGTTGTTGCTGCCAAAGGAGGGTCGACCAGTTATTAAATCCAGAGGTTCACATACTTTTTCTACCCTGCACTGTGAATGTTTACATGTTGTGTTCAATAAAAACATGAAAACACATCATGTTTTGTGCCGTATTAGTTTAAGCAGACTGTGTTTGTTGTTGAAACTTAGATGAAGATCAGAACACATTTTATGACCAATTTATGCAGAAATCCAAATAATCCCAAAGGGTTCATAGGCTTTTTGTTGCAACTGTAGATGATTTCCACAATGTGGTTGATGTCTTTGAATTTGATGGTCACCCATATTTATTTGAACCAGAGTATATTTGGATATTAAAATTTCACAACCAGACTACCTCTTGAGTGGGACACAAGAGTAAACAGACCGGATAATGTGAAAGGTAAGAAAAATGTTTAATTTCTCTGTAGGATTCTTTCCATAATGTTGTCAGACACTTATAATAACAATCTGAGCCTGTCAGTGGCAAAAACAAGCACTTCTAGCAGACGTAATTTTACATTAACGCTGCTCACTTGCCCTCTCAGCTGTTTTTGCGGCTGCCAGTTACAACGTTGTAATAATTAATATTTGGCCACTTTTAAAAAATGTTGTCCCCATTAGTCACTTGGACACACAAACATGGGAAGATAAGGTCCAGGTTGAAAAAATACCAAAGTTACCCTTTAAAATTCGCTCAATTAACTGTGTAGTACTTTGTTGTCCACAGGTTTTGCACTGACTGCAAGAATAAAGTGCTGAGGGCATACAACATACTGGTGGGGGAGCTGGACTGCAGTAAAGAGAAGGGGTATTGCGCTGCCTTGTATGAGGGACTATGCTGTTGCCCCCACGAACGCCACATCCACGTGTGCTGTGAGACTGACTTCATCGCTCACCTCCTTGGCCGGGCAGAGCCTGAGTTTGCAGGAGGCTATGAGTCAGTAACTATTAACACTACAAAGCTCACTTTTACCATTGATAAAGTCAGCTTCATTTGAGACATTTTCTATCACACCATTTTCCTTACAATGCATTTATACTTTCAATTGATGATATATATATATATATATATATATTTTTTTTTTTTTAAGACGCAGAGAGCGACATGCCAAGACCATTGACATTGCACAAGAAGAAGTCCTGACCTGTCTCGGTATTCACCTGTATGAGCGGCTGCACAGGATCTGGCAAAAACTACGAGCAGAGGAGCAGACCTGGCAAATATTGTTTCATCTGGGAATCGATGCACTACGCAAAGGTTTTGAGGTACACAACTTAGTAAGCCAGCATGTGGGTGGTTTCATTTCAGGCTGATTTATCAGATGATAAATGCATTATGACTGTGTGATAATGTATTTATCGCCATACACCTAGATGGCTGTGGAGAAGATGCAGGGGATCAGTCGGCTGGAGCAGTTTGTCGAGAAGCTGTCTGAGGAGGAGCGGGCCAAGGAGCTGAAGCAGGAGAAAAAGAGGCGAAAGCGACAAAATCGTCGCAAAAACAAGTGTAGCTTTGACATATCTGAACAGGAGGGAGAGGACAAGGAGAAAAATCTGGATGAGGTAAGCCTTCATCAACAGTGAGGGTTTCCTGTTACGTTTTTTATGACATCTGTTTGCCTGTATTTATTTAATTCTGTCCCGTTCGGTGTGTTGCAGGCTTCTCTGAAGTCTGTGGAGGGCACTTGTGAGGTCTGTGGTAGCCACGATGAGGAGGAAGAGGAGGCCAGATGTGATCAAGGTGTCGCCGCCAGTGGAAGCAGTAGCTGTAGCTGCCCAGACAACAGCAAACAGGGTAAAATGCACACAGACTGACAAGGCTGCCACAGTCGAGCTCGAACGGATCCAAAGTAGGGCTGTAGCTATCCATTATTTTAGTAATCGAGGATTCTGACAATTAGGTCATTGATTAATTGGGTAAAAAGTACTTTTGCTTTGAGGATCAATAGTAAATATACAAAAGAAAAAAATAAGACACCTTTTAAAATGAACAACCAAGTGGTTTCCTTTTTAGAAAAATGTACATTTTCATTGCATAAAACATTGTTAAAACTAACCCTATTTCAGAGCCATATCACAGCCTGACTTTTAAATACACCATTTTCTGAAATGCAAACAAATAAGAATATTAAAAGAAAAAAATATCACATTTAAAAAAAAAAAAAAGGTACACGTTTTTTGGGCTACTGCTATATATCCTGGTGGAATAGCTAAACGAAGCAGAATGTAGTATCAAGTTAGTCGAGTTACTTGAGGAATCATGTCACCACCACTAGCTAGCCAGTCATCATCCTGAAATAATGAAGCAATGCCAGTGGGCCAAGTATCCTTCATATAAATCATGCTATCTCATCAGTGATAGCTATTTTATGAGCTTCTGGTGAGGCTGAGTGTAGCGAAAAGTAGGCAGTCAGACGATGTACAGTTGATGTTGCTCCACTCGTTTCTGGTTGCTCCTCTGTCCGCTGCAAACCGCCTTGTCTTTGTCGGTGGTTTTGCCTTTAAACCTGAATTTATAAAAATTTTTCCGTGTGTCGCTCCAGATTTGTCTCCCCACTGCCATGGCAGTGACTATGGCTACTCCTCAAGCATGGAGGGCAGTGAGATGGGATCACGGGAAGGTTCTGACATTGCCTGCTCTGACGGAATATGCAACCATGACGATGCAGGTCTGGTTTGCTCTAAGATGCAGAGGAACCATTTCAGGGACTTAAAAACATACAGTCTTGAGTCTTTGTTTTTCCTCTCAGCTTGTCTCCATTTACCTTCTGCAGGAGATGACTCAAATGCACATCGCTGTACAGCCAGCTACGTGGACTGCTGGCCACACTCCGTGGAAAACACTCAATGTAAGAGTAAAAAGAAGAAAAGGAAGGACAAGGGTTTATGTAACGACCAGGTGAGAGAACAAAATGTCGAAGTCGCATGCTTTGTGCAGAATATTTAACGCTGTGCATCAATCAAAGTATGCGCATTTCTACAGGGCCAAAAAGGTGAAGATTGTACATCAGATGGGAACACAGCAGGCCACAGTCCACCGTCATCACACACTTGCCGAACCAAAGAAATCTTTTCCTCCTTGTGTGGCGATACGTTGGCCAGCATTGCACTACGGTTACCGTGGACAGTAAATCAGAATAACCTCAGCCTTGATGCGAGGCCTCCAGAGGCAAACGCAAGTCTCATGGAACTTCTGGTCAGTGGGAAATGTAGTTTTAGATACTCCAGTATTGACCTTTCTCACAGGAGACAGTTTGACCTGTTACAGTAGGTTGTAACTAATAACATTAGTGATAGCTCTGCCATTATGCACAGTGGCAAGGCCCTCGAACTGGCACAAAATATCTGCTGTGTCAAAGGTCTAAAGGCTTGTATTCTTTATATTGAACTACATTTCACTTTTTCTAATGAGAATGAATTAATTCACTGGCTCTGTGTTGTGGTTGTGTTGTTAATACAGGACGATTCAGAAATGACTTCAGATGAAGAGAACTGTCTGACACAGGATGAAATCCAGGCATTTCTGCAAAGAAACCAGTCCTTCTACAACAACCGCCACCAGTACCGACAACTCCTGAAGGAGAAGTTCACCAACTACTGCCGTGCCACCAAGCGGAGTAAGCCAGTCTGTGGAAAGTGGTTTACCACCACCAGTGTCAACTAACTGCACTAATGACATCTTCCCTGAAAAAAGAAAACACTCGTGACCACTGCTGCAACATCTTTAGAAAAGATACAATTCTGAAGTGCATTTGATGTCTCGTTGAGTCGTTTCTCTTTTAAAGTAAATGTGATTCTGTTGATCATCTCTATTTTTTCTCTCTTTTGCAGTACACCAACACACTTTGCCATCTCATCTCATGGCCACTCTCTCTCCTGTAATTGTTCTCTTTGACCAAGGCTAGCTGTGTTGGTCTTCTGTAGGGGTTGTTGTAGGGTAAGAGCACAGTGGAATCAGTAATCATACGTTGTAAGCTGTGACATTAGGGATGTTTTAGGAGTCTTATTTTATGTTGGTTTTTTTTTTTCTATTTGTTCACACTTCAGTGTAGTTGAAAAGGTTGTACCATTAAATGTGTACAGAAGTTCTACATATGAAGATTTTACAGAGAATAAACATCCATTTGTAATAAGGATTTGGGTGTGAAGTTAAGAGCGCAATGTGCAAAATTTACTGAATAAAAATATTTATTAATATGCATTATAAATGTATTGTTTTTTTCTTGACCATACACGTTTCATGTATATTTTGATATTAGAAGATAGATAAATACTAGAGGTCTTATACTGTGAGCTACTTTTTCTGGCCTTTACTGTTAAAATACAAACACAGGGCCGATAGGACTGGTAGTAACCTAGTCCTGAATTTAGATTTATTGTTAAATGAATATTTACATTGAAGTCTGACAGTCCAGGACCAGTTTTAATCTCTGCAAAGGAAACTGGACTTCAGTCTGTAATATAATAATTTTAAACTAAAGAAGCTTTGTAGCTAATGTGGCTTTGTTAGCTGCTTTATCAAACAGCTTAAAGTCATATGAGGAATATAGTTTTTATTTCTCTTGTGTAGATTAGTGCTGTAAACGTTGTGAATGGTTCGAGTACAGTGGAGCTATTGCTACCTTCAAGTCTATCGGAAATATTAGAATTCTGAGTTAAATTAATTACAGTGATCAACCAGCAAGAAGTTAAATTAAGTCTTGATAAACGTAATGCTGTGAAACGGTGAAATCTGTGACTTACAACGCTTTGCTTTGCTTTTATGTGTGTAAATGTCACAAGTGTATGTTTCTGTTTTAATTATTCGCATTTTTTTGGTCTGAAGAAATCTTTTAAAATATCGGTGTGATTGGAGCGCACTAACGGGATATGTGTCTCAGTAAGGGTTATTTAAAAAAAACTGCTGTTATTTTAGAACATTCCCGACCGAAGCCCGTGATTACGGGGCACCCTGAAGGCACCATGAAAACCACCCCGTGTTACTGTGTTGGCTTCCAGTAGGCGGCGCTAGTTAACCACACAAGCAGCGCACTCCGGGCACCGGGGCTCAAAAAGAAAGTGGGAGGTGATGTGAACCAAACATTTACCCACGCCACGGCTCTTCATATTTCATCCAGAGGAGCGCGTGGATCCGGGCTCAGGCACACCGGCCGCCGCTGTCCTGGATGCTGGACCGACTGAGGAGGTGGTCGCCGCTGCATCCCTCTGTGAGAACACACCGATAACACCGAGAGCTACCGCGGAGACAGCTGGAGCCGAGCAGACAGGAGCAGCGCGGAGCTGTTGTTCGGTGAACGGTACCGGCGTAGACAGGACGGCGGAGATGGAGCGGTGGAAAGGCAGAGTGGCCCTGGTGACGGGAGCCTCGGTGGGCATTGGAGCGGCTGTAGCCCGGGCACTGGTCCAGCAAGGCATGAGGGTGGTCGGCTGTGCCAGGAATGTCGACAAAATAGAGGTGGGTATGTAATTTAATAAAACGAGACAGTCGGTGCGACTCACAGGAGGAGCTAGCTGTTAGAGCAACAGCAAACTAGCTGTTAACTGCTAGCTAACATTAGCTGTACAACTTCAGCCAGAAGCCTTTAGCCGCGGTGCCGCCGCCGTTAGCCGCGGTGCCGCCGCCGTTAGCCGGCGGGACCGCGGCGTGTGAGGGCGATGCTGCGGTAACGTCAGAAAGTAGCCCAATAATCCTAATAATAGTTCTACAAGGCAATTAATCCAGAATAACTATAGACAACAGGAAGTGTGGCATCATCAGAGGTATAAACCACAGCTAAATCCCGCCTCGCTATTGTTAGGGGTTTCTCATATGAATATTACTGGGTTATTACTGCACTGATCTAATTATTATACACTCCTCAACCAGCATCACTCTCCATATCCCACCACCCCCTAATCTGTTATAATCTCTAGTATTAATCCTTGCCGGAAAACACACCTCCTGTTGGTTGACCTTCTCCAGGGGGGTCAGAGGTCAGAGGTCATCGGACCAGCGTTGAGAGCTGGCAGGGATTCAGGCTGTCAGCAGAGATCCCTGCTAGGAACCGGCTGTTAGTGGGACAGTAACTCGTAGGTCACATCTGCTGCCAGCGTTTCAGTAATAAAGTGCCTGCTCAGGTGGAGTCGGTCTACCTCAGCACAGTGGCCCTGGTCCTGGAGGGCCACGGGGCCCAACAAAGTGTCGTCTATTTAAAGTGTGTAAAGGTGTGTCAGGCTCTCTGCTGACTCCAAACCAACAGGTTTACCCCAAAAATATCCTGATAAAAATGACCCACATTTCTAACTTTATATAACCATGAATATATTTTAGAAAGCCCAACCCATGTATATCTCAGTTTACAAACTGTTCTGTTGATATACTTTCATTTTGTTTCTTTCATTTTGTTTGGTTTGTAACAAATATGAGTGTCGGTAATGCTAAGAAACTAGTAAGAGCACGCTAGATTTAAAAAATATCTGACTGAAACGCCCAGCCCAGTGTTACCAGCTCTTTTCCAGTAGCTAGCAGCGCTAGCTCCAAAAGGCCCTACATCTCCACAGAAAGATGCCAAGTCTGCAGAACTGACAGCCCAGCCCTTCAGGCCTCCGTCCAAAGTCACTCCCTCAAACTCTTAATTATGAACATACACATATAATGAACATAAACAACAAACATGGCTATTGTTAGTACTCACAGCTGTCAGGTAAAAAGCTTGTGGAAGACTGCTGTGACGCACAGTGTGTGCACGGGCAGAGTGCATGCAGGCAGGTAGCCCGTCCAGTCATTGAACGGGTTTATTACAGTCCCATGACCACCAGAGATACCATATTTATTTACTTGCTCTATGGATGTTAAGAGAATTTCAACAAATATGACAGAAACATATTTGAACAGCACCACCAACCCTGCCTTTAAATCACACCCACCATCATAATAAAAGACAGGTCCAATCAGTATTTTAGTCTCACTCTCATCATGACAAGTGACTACTGTCTGTGGTGATTATGCTTCATCTGCATGTGAATTTCTTATCCACATATTAAAGCATTTACAGCTGTAATTATAAATTAATAAATTACTGGGAGTATCGACTGGAAGGCAGAAGCCAAGGCAGGTGTCCGTGGCCCCACCCCGCTAACTCATGCCCAACCATAAGCCATAAGGCACTGCACCTTGCTTATCTTGTCAGCCAATCATTAAGCCTCCGTCCACACTTGGCCCAGCTTCAGCTGCAGAGGGCCTCCATTCAGCCACCTTTTATAGGCAGCTAATGTGTTTTTCGTAAAGCAGAGTACTGTAGCTTGACAGGCCAGTGGTTGTTCACGTATTTGATAAGTTTTGTTCTGTTAAATGTCACTCAAGTACATCCATGTGTGTATTCACTACTGTGAACACACACCATCACATTACAATACTAATGTATTTTTACTTAGAAGCAAATGTTGTCTCTGCAGTTAGCCTGAGTTTAGACAAATGTGACGACGTGGAGTAAGGATGGAGAAGTAATTCTGCCTGTAAGAAGTGCATTTTAAATGAATGCCTGTTTAGGGTAGTGAATCATTTAGATTAAGGCTGTCAAAGTTAATGTCATAATAACGCAAAATTGTTTTAGCACCACTAATTTCTTTTAATTGATCTTTCAGGAGTTGTAGTGGTCTCATTTTTAAAGCTCCAGATGTGTGGATGTAAATGGGTTCTCTGGGTCCCCACCAGTCTCCCCTTTACAGACATGCCCACTTTCTGATAGTCCCAGTCAGTCTGGATCAAGTCCTAGTCAAGTCAGCACTCTGACACACTGACAGCTGTTGTTGTCTGTTGGGCTGCAGTTTGTTCTGATTGGAGCAGATTGTTGATGCTAAAGTCAGAACCTGGGAGGGTTTCTGGACAATACCTGCCATTGATTAGTGTTGTTATTGATTTATAATAATAGATATGTACATACATTTACATAAAGAAAGGATATTTGTCCACTCCCATGTTGATAAGAATATTAAATAATTGACAAATTTCCCTTTTGAGGTATGTTTTGAAGAGATTAAAAATGTGCTCACTGTTAAATAGCCCTGCTTTTGGATACAGTGCAGTGGCTGTTAAACCAGTTCATGCTGCTGCAGTAACCTACCGTAGTTTAGCACAGCTTGGCAAGAGCATGGGAGCAATATCAGGCTGAGAAACTCTGCTCAGCGTCGTGTTGTGAAAGCATGAATTACAAGCAGGTATAAGTTTAGTTTTTTCTTTCTGGTGTTAAAAAAAGAGAGAAATCCATATTTCACTCAGTTTTTTTTTTTTTTTTTTTTTTTATATGCAGGCATTTTCCCCACCTTGACTGCACATACACACCCATGTCCATACATGAGTGTGAATTGTGCAATAGCTCACCTCCCTCCATTCATACTCTGGTCACATGGCCCCTCCAGTCAATAGTTAACTGCAGCAGCTTGTTTCAGCCCCATATGTGACTTGTGCAAGGCTAAAACAAGGTCACAACAACATTTCAAATATTTATAGTACTTTTACATTATACAATCTCTCAGCATTAGAGAGCTAACTGCACCGCAGCCAGCGCAATCAGAACTGTTCTTTATTATGGATGATGATTAAAACGAAGCTTAGATTCGGCTAACTAAATATTTGGCCAAGCTAGAGATTGATCTGAGGTTGTCTGAAGTGGCAGGTTTTTATCCCTCCCTTTCTGTGACCGAGTTGTACTTGTACAAGACCTTAGAGAGTTGTCATGTGTGAATCAAGGTACAAAGCCAGTATTGTACTCTCTGCAATATAAACTGGGTTTTTGCTGTTGCTGTGCCAAACCTGACATGCTGCTAGTGGGGGATGTAAGTGTCCATCTCTAAGTAATTGTTCTTGACTTCCCTTTTGTTGTTTATGTCTTTACTTGGGGTAATAAAGCTTTCACAGCCAGTACTGTCCAACAGCAATATTCACACTGATAGTAGACCAGATGAAAGTCAGTCAAAGCGAGAAATGTATTCAGATGTTATAGATTTCTGCGTAAATAAAAGAGGGAGAAAGCAGAGCGGCGAGTTGTGGCTGCGGTATTGTTGAGTTGTCTGTGAGACTATGGAGCTGGCAGTGGGGGAGCAGCGAGCTCGACGGAGGCGTGTGGTCACCATGGGCTCTGTGCAGGAATGGAGGCGACAGCGTCGCGTCCAAGCAGCAGCAGCACAGCTTCTCATTAACTCCTGTGAAACTCCTTTTATTTCACTGGAAGAGCATTCACAATTTATCGTTTGGGGATATAAAAGGTGGCTTCTGTGAGAAGGACAGTGCAGTCTGAAAGTGTGCCATTGAGAGCCCCATGTAGTGAGATCCCCATCGAACAGAGAAAGATCCTCTCAGAGACCTAATAGAACTAAAAGTTTGATCGAAAGTACTCAGTATCGTGATACACTCTTGCATTTTGTGATGCTGTATGGATTCTCGATAACACTTTTGATTTTTAATTAATATTCTACATGCAAATATTACCTCAGTCAATGCTTATTTCATTAGCAAAGATATGCCTCCTCTCGTTGTATGTGTCCTCTCAGATTAGAGCTGTGATCCTGGATGTTACAGGGTCTGTGATAACTGCTCTGACTGCATAAAAACGTTCACCCACTCAGAGTTTAAGCATAATGTGCTGTGTTCTTTACATGACTGTTTTCCTAATATTCAGTTAAAAAATGCAATATATCACCCTGCTGACAGTACTGTAATATATTACCCCTATATCATGATAGATATCGTATCAGCCCAAGTTTATTGTGAGAAGTCTGTCATATTAGAAGGGTTTAAGTCTGAGCTCATATCTGACTCATAAGAGGAGAACCTCTACTGTAGTTACTGCTTGATATGGGCTTTTTTTCCTCAAAGCGCTCTGCCCACATAGCCCACATGTTGGGGTTATTATATCTGCTTACCTAGCACAAGGTGATGCAGCAGTAAATACACAGTTGTGGAAGTATGAACTTCAGTTCACCACAGCTCAAATAATTCCCCCATTTAAAACACAAATATTAGATTTAAGACTACTATTAAGGAGGAACCATTTTGCACATTTTCAGGTTCATCCTTTTTGTGTGTTTCTAGTAGAACATGTTTAGACTTTAATGTTCAAAAAATGCTTTACGTTTCTTATAACGCTGTGCTGCAGCGCCTCGTTTCATCCTCTGAAATGCTCTTTGAGCTCCTGCCCCCCCCCCCCAGAAAAAAAAAAAAAAAAGCAGTTGTATTATTTACGGCAGAAAAGGCGGGACTTCAAGTAAGGTGTTTTTGTGATCAGTGTTTGGTGTGGACTGTGGACTTTGTAACTTTTACACACACACACACACACACACACACACAATATACACACAAATGAAACTTTCATTACAACATTGAGTTGTAATGAAATGTAGACTTGCTATCTGGGTGCTAATATGAGTGTCATGCCTACACCTTTCCAATATAAGATAACTATAAGTTGCACTTATTGTTGTTGTTTTTTTTTTGTGCAGGTCAGATTAGTGTCAGTGCTGCTGTTGCTCTGGGGGAGGAGAGGCAATGGATGGGACGTGGTGGGCTTTGTCAAATAATCAATGAAGTTCAATGGTCATCTATGCGTTCAATGATTCCTGGAAAGGCCACCAAGAAACAAAAGAACATAATTCTTCACTGGTCAGTTAAATCATCACCTGAATTAGGGCTGAGAGGGAGAATGTATGTATATATTTACTTTTTAAAATCAATAACACCACTAATCAATACCAGATATCATCCAGAAACCCTCCCAGGTTCTGACTTTAGCATCAACAATCTGCTCCAATCAGAACATGACAAACTGCAGCCCAACAGGCAACAACAGCTGTCAGTGTGTCAGAGTGCTGACTTGACTAGGACTTGATCCAGACTGACTGGGACTATCAGAAAGTGGGCATGTCTGTAAAGGGGGGACTGGTGGGGACCCAGAGAACCCATTTACATCCACACATCTGGAGGTCAGAGGTCAACGGACCCCTCTGGAGATGGACATGCCAGTTTTAGTTCAACACAAATTAGCTCAAGTTTGGAGCTTCATTCAACCTCCTTCATGACGAGCTGGTGTCACACGGTTTCTAGTTTCCTCTGATACCAGTATCTTCACTCTAGCTTTAAACTGAGCCTGCTACACCCTTAAAAACTGTTAGTTGTGCTAATGTGTTAAAGAAATTAGTGGTGTTAAAACAATAATGTGTAATTATTGCGTTAACTTTGACAGCCTCAATCTGAATTTCTTTTTACAGGGCAGAATCGCCTCTCTATCCACACTCTAAGTAGTCCCATTTGTCTTAACTCAGGCTAAAAGAACATTTGCTTCTGAGTAATAAATACATCTATTTGTACTGTAAGTCCATTTCAAAGTGCTCCAGTGAAACTGGTGTTTCCTGGGTGCTTTGAGGCTACCCACAGTAGAGGCATCTGTCAAAATTCAAAGCTTTGGCTGCTGCAATTTTAAATCAGATAAATTTAGCCAACATAATTTGGGGGTTTAAGTGCTATTTTGGGGTTTTAGTGCTGAACAGGTTTGTGGTTGGTACACAGAGAGCCTGTGGGCAAGAGACTGGGACGAGATTCTGTATGAAATATATCCAAAGATGATGATTTATGTTCGGTTATTGTGGTCAGCCATAAAGAAAAACACAGGAAAACTCAAACCAGGAGCACAAGTGACAGGCATGTTGAGATCTGGACTGACAGTGCTGATGGCCTTTTGAGATCATTACATTTCATAATAACATTATTTTGGTCAGATTCTGTTTCTGGTCTTTGTCATCTTGAAGACTTTGTCTTATTTCCAGTGGGCTTGTATCTAACAGTGCTGTTAGTGCAGTTCTGCAGAAAGCAGTAGCCTCAACACTTTGTCTGACGAGTCTCAGCATCTTGGAGTAAACTCTATTTTAAAACTTGAAGCTCTTCTTGCAGTTGAGCCAGAAGGTTAATTTAAGACCCTGGCTGACCAACTTCGGTTTGGTGCCCATTCTGAAGGAGGGGAAAGGTGCTCAGTCATGCTTCACAAGTCAATCAGCGTCTCTGGGACTGCAAATCGGACACTGTCTCAACGGCCTCCTGCAGGTTATGTGTCTGGACAGCCCGCCCTGTTATCTCACAGTGAATAGATTTCACTCCAGAAAGGATCTGAAGTGGGTCAGGTCAGACAGCTTTACTCGCTTTGTCTCATAGCCTCTGTCTCGCTTTGTCTTTCTGTCTCTCTTTTAGTGAGCGCTCTCATGATTCTTTGTTTTACAGCTTTGGTCTTCATGTTTTGTAATTTTCATGATACGTCTGATATGAAAATGCTGAATTGTTTTTCAGTATTGTAAAGGGGTGCTGCGGGGGTGACGTATTTTTGTGAAGTTAGCATCTCCCTGGTTCCCTCGACAAAAAAACAATGGGATTTTTCCATTGGCTTTTGGATAAAATAAAAATATAAAATAGGCTCTGTGACAAACACACACTATTTACATTTTTTGTTCAGCAGCATCATCTTCACAAATGAACACCACTATAATTTCTGAAGTGTGAATGCAATCACCAGAAGTAAAACGCTAACGAACACAAGAATATACAAAGAGACTGTAAAGGTGGACCAGTCGGCATGGCGACCTGCATGCAAAAAAACTGACTGTTTTTGCCTCAAAGTGACTGGGACTATCATAAAGTGGGCATGTCTGTAAAGGGGAGACTGGTGGGGACCCAGAGAACCCATTTACATCCACACATCTGGAGGTCAGAGGTCAACGGACCCCTTTGAAAAAGACCATTCCAGTTTTTCCTCACCAAAATGTATCACAAGTTTGGAGCGTTATTTAGCCTCCGTTGCGAAACGCTAGTCTGACGTGGTTGGTGGCGACAGATTCATTAGGTTTTCATATGCCAGTATCTTCCCTCTGAACGACAGAATAGCGTCCAGCAGATCTTTATGAGGTTAATTAAAATGGTAATATTTTGGAGAATGAACATCTCACATCAATCTCACAAAGATAATATCATAATATTCTGGCTTATCAATATTTTCTTACAACCCTATAGCCTATGTGCATTAAATCCAGTATAAATAGTCCAGTCATCATGTCTGAACATTGTTGTTTTTGCTGTGTCACTTGTCGTCGGCTGTCAGAAATCACAGCACCGCCGTCTTTACCTGCACAGTCGCCATTTTATCTCCCGTGTCAGTTTTCTCCTGAGCTCATCGAGTTAACGTCACGGCTTCTTCGGCTCCCAAGCTTTTGTCTTACCCATGCAGAAAGCTTTTTCCACTGACTGTGTTTTTTCCACTTGAGCTGTGGGCTGACAGAGACTTATACCAAACTAACTAATAATCCATCACGTCTCAGTGGTTTCTTGGATTCTTGTCACTGACAGCAAATAAGAGCTTTTCCTCATAGATGAATCCTCCCAAAGCAGCAGGCCAGATTGTTTTATGGATCTCAGTGACTCATGGGTATGTCGACACAGATCTGTGATCGAAGGGTGGAGGATGCTGATAAGAAATCAGTCTTTTTCATCACTGTAATGTTCCCAAGTATGTAAAACACTACTGAAACAAAGTTTGGAAATGTGTGTTTGTCTGTTGTTACAGTGCTAAGTGGCATCGTTGGTAAATCTGTATATTTACCTTTGAAAAAGCTGACTGTTCAGAATGAACCGGATCACGTTGTGGTCCTGTGGTCTGGTCTGGTCTTGTGGTGCCTGACTGGCAGCACCTGGAGCTCAAAACCAGAGTCAGTACCAACAGAAGAACACACTGTTTAGCATTGGTAGAGGATTCTAGAACGGTGCCGGCGGTGCTGCGTTCACTGTCTCCGGTTCACCGTCAGGAGAGTTTCTGTAGTAGCCATGGTGCTGCGTTCACTGTCTCCAGTTCACCGTCAGGAGAGTTACTGTAGCAGCCACGGTGCTGCGTTCACTGTCTCCAGTTCACCATCAGGAGAGTTACCGTAGCAGCCACGGTGCTGCGTTCACTGTCTCCGGTTCACCGTCAGGAGAGTTACCGTAGCAGCCGCGGTGCTGCGTTCACTGTCTCCGGTTCACCGTCAGGAGAGTTTCTGTAGTAGCCATGGTGCTGCGTTCACTGTCTCCAGTTCACCGTCAGGAGAGTTACTGTAGCAGCCACGGTGCTGCGTTCACTGTCTCCGGTTCACCGTCAGGAGAGTTTCTGTAGTAGCCATGGTGCTGCATTCACTGTCTCCAGTTCACCGTCAGGAGAGTTACTGTAGCAGCCACGGTGCTGCGTTCACTGTCTCCAGTTCACCATCAGGAGAGTTACCGTAGCAGCCACGGTGCTGCGTTCACTGTCTCCGGTTCACCGTCAGGAGAGTTACCGTAGCAGCCGCGGTGCTGCGTTCACTGTCTCCGGTTCACCATCAGGAGAGTTACCGTAGCAGCCGCGGTGCTGCGTTCACTGTCTCCGGTTCACCATCAGGAGAGTACCGTAGCAGCCGCGGTGCTGCATTCACTGTCTCCGGTTCACCGTCAGGAGGACCGAGCAGCCGCGGTGCTGCATTCACTTCTCCGGTTCACCGTCAGAGAGACCGTAGCAGCCGCGGTGCTCATTCCTTCTCCGTTCCCGTCAGAGAGACCGACAGCCGCGGTGCTCATTCACTGTCTCCGTTCCCGTCAGGAAGACTGAGTAGCCGCGGTGCTGCATTCACTGTCTCCGGTTCACCGTCAGGAGAGTTACTGTAGCAGCCGCGGTGCTGCGTTCACTGTCTCCGGTTCACTGTCAGGAGAGTTTCTGTAGTAGCCACGGTGCTGCGTTCACTGTCTCCGGTTCACCATCAGGAGAGTTACCGTAGCAGCCGCGGTGCTGCATTCACTGTCTCCGGTTCACCATCAGGAGAGTTACCGTAGCAGCCGCGGTGCTGCATTCACTGTCTCCGGTTCACCATCAGGAGAGTTACCGTAGCAGCCGCGGTGCTGCATTCACTGTCTCCGGTTCACCATCAGGAGAGTTACCGTAGCAGCCGCGGTGCTGCATTCACTGTCGTGGACATGCAGCCAGTTTCCCAGTAAAAGTCTCCACCACATTTAGTTTAGTTTAGGTTGTCAGCTGTGTGTCTGTCTGCATTAACAATAGCGATTGTCTGACAAACAGCGTGTGTGTTTGTGCTACGTTAGCAGCTGCTAGCGATGCCGGTGGCGTCGTTCCCGCTGTAGCGTAACTTCAGCTAGTTTCTGACAGACGGCGTGTGTGTTGGTGGTGTTGTAGCTGTGAATGTAGCTGTAGCAGACAGTGTGTGTTCAGTTAATTTATCCATGAATAAATGCTACGACGCTACAAGCTAAAACTCCTCCGCTGAAGTCCGGAGCCAACTTCCTGTATCTGCGCCGACTCTCTCTTAAGGTGGACTGTTAAGGTGGACCAGCTTTTCCCCTTAGAGTGACGAGCTTCTCCTCTGCATTTTTCTCAGCTTTTTAATTAATTATTAATATTTCTGTTAACCGACAGCGTTAATCGGTTAAAACACTTTAAATGTCAGTTATTGGTTAAATGGTTAATTATTAGCATCCCTACAACAACAGCAACTTACCCTTGACCGTTATCTTTTGGAGGTTGTGTCAGGCTCAGTTTAAGCTGGAGTGAAGATACAAACCTCACAAGGAAACCAAAGGAATCCAGTGTAAGGAGGTTAAATTACGCTCCAGACTAAACTACGTTTTGGTGAAGACACTGTCATGTCCATCTCCAAAGGGGTCCGTTGACCTCTGACCTCCAGATGTGTGGATGTAAATGGGTTCTCTGGGTCCCCACCAGTCTCCCCTTTACAGACATGCCCACTTTCTGATAGTCCCAGTCAGTCTTGATCAAGTCCTAGTCAAGTCAGCACTCTGACACACTGACAGCTGTTGTTACCTGTTGGGCTGCAGTTTGCCATGTTCTGATTGGAGCAGATTGTTGATGCTACAGTCAGAACCTGGGAGGGTTTCTGGACAATATCTGTCATTGATTAGTGTTGGTATTGATTTACAATCATAAATATGTCCATAAATTTGCATAAAGCAGCATATTTCCAGCTCCCATGTTGATAAATTGATAATGTTGACAAATCTCAGATTAAGGTACATTTTTATTTTGCCATTAATCACGACTAACTATGGACAATCATGCAATTAATCATGATTAAATATTGTGATTGATTGACTGCCCTAGTGAGAGATACCCCTGACTTTGTCCATAACTACAGTATTACTGCAATACTGTAAAAACACCTCCATCATTTAAATTGCTTATGTCAGGAGTGTTTTTAATTACTTGTACTAAATCACTGGGGATCCATGCAATTACCGGTGCGATTGGTCTTGACAGCCCAGTGACCCCTATGAGCCGTTCTCCTTGTGCCACCGCTGTGCCGTCCTCTCTGAGCTTATCATCTTTCAGGGTTTACTGGCACTGACGTTCCCTCCCTGGGCCTCCTGCTATGAGAGGTGGGGCGCTTCCCGTCCTGTCCTGTCCTGTCGAAGACTTGCTGGAAATCTCTCCTCTGAGTGTGCAGTCAGTGAGAACGAGTGTGTGTTTCTGTGTGAGGAGGCCTGATGTGCACAAGGGAGGAAGACGTCACGTAAACGCTAAGTGCAACTAGCAGGAGCAGGCCAGCACTTGTTATTGAATGGATGTCTGTAGCAGAGAGAGCACAGTGCGAAGGAAAGCACTTTGAGGTGAAAGCATTTTACAAGAGTCTACAACAGAAACACAGAGACGACTCGAGTTCGCCAAGTTCAGTGTTCAGTGTTGACGAGAAAGAATGCAAATTGGATTGTTGTCACTTCGACAGCGGCCAAATTGGATTTGTTGCTGGGTGTTTGTGTGATTCTGGACCATTTTATGGCTATTCTAAGCTCACATGCTGAATAGAGCCAGCTCCGGCTGGCCCAGTTTGAAAGGTTTTCATTCTGGACGCGTCGGATCAACGCCGTCTCCATGAGACTCTCCTGTGTCTGTGGTTTGTTGTCTGCTCTGGGCTGGAGTTATCATCCACTTATCATGCATAATGATGATATGGCTCATACCTAGAACCAGCTGTGACGAGAGCAGAGTTGCTGCGCCGGTGGCCGGCATCAGGTGCAGGAATAACTCATCACATGAGCTGGAGGAGACACGTGATGCATGCTGGGTCACTAGAGGGAAGCTTCAGCCCTCAGCATGTTTCATCTACAAACAAGAGAACTGGAAGGCACTTTTTTATCATATGATGCCCATGTGAATATGTGACTAAACGCCGCTCTGTCCTCTCCCTGTAGTTAATCTAGTATTGAAGTATTGCTGACAGAAATGCCATCCCTTCACTGTTTTCTGTCTTATTTGAAGGAAAGACGTGCTGCTGCCTCTTCCTGATCTGTTACTTTGTTTGGGAAAATAAAATGCCACCACACTGGTTGCACCAGTCTGTTACACAACACCTGGCTACCTGCTCTGTCTCTGCGCTAAAGATTATAAAAGCCTTTTTTATTGGTGCCAGATACTCAAATTGTCATGTACTTATGTACTTGTTAGCACAACCTTCTCGTTTACTCCTCAACAGGCACCGTGTTTAGGTTTAAAGCTCTTTACTGTACAGCGAAAACTTATTCCTTGATTGTAACTTGTGTCAGTGAGTAGTTACTAAAGGAAGAAACACTCATAGTCATGATCTATTACTTAAATACCCTTGTTCCTAGTGGCCTATGTTAGTTAGTAACACTGCTCCTGAAGTACCTGAAACGCCTCGTTTGAAGTATAGATATGAAAATAAACATAGTAGGTGCTCTTTAAAATCCTGCCGTTGTATAGAGGTCATCATGATACACAGATATTTATCTGCCCTCTATCTCTGTCCTTCACCTTTTCTGCTCAGTCGTATTCTTACTATAAAAAAGTTGTTTTCTCAGAAATATTCTTCTAATGCATCAATGATGCTTCTAATATAGTTATTCAAAGTGAACCGGTGATATTATGTCCATCCCTTGAGTTCTCCTTTAGGAACCCAGTCGGAGAACCCAGTCGGAGAACCCAGTCGGAGAACCCAGTCGGAGGTGTTCTGTTGTTTCCTTAAGTAGAACCGTTCATCTCTCCTGGAGCTGTGTGTCTTTATCAGGATGAGCTTTTCTCAAACTAATATACAGACTTTTTTGATGATTGTACAACCTAATTTTTTTTTGTAAAGTAAGGATGGGAACAGTTTGGCTAAAAATCCAAACCGTTCAGTTCTCTAGTCGCGGTTCGGGTCGTGTGTTTACCGTTCGGTTCATCTGAAAGAGGTTAGGAGGCCGATTGTGTATTTTTTTTCATCCCGTTTATTGTCACATTAGAAATCAAGGCCTATGAAAGAAGCTGGGACACGGCGGACAGGAATAAGAGGTATAACACAATATGTGCATGTGATTGATGACAGTGATAGACCCATGATTGATCCCCTATCTGATGCCTGTGCGGAACACTGTCACGTTGAAACGTCGGTGAATTATTACATCTTTCTTTGGATTGTGTCTAAGAGCGTACAACTATTTTTTTCTTCACACTTGTCTTTTCACCGTAGTCAGCACCTCCCCAGCACTAGTGAGCCGTGTCCTCTCTCTCAGCCAATGACCAGGAACCAACAAAGAGTCTAATCATAGTCTTATCTTTGACTTAATGAGACAGTGCTGTAAAACCTCCCTGTTCAACCTTTACACCTTTTTGTGGCAGTCTTTCGGTGTGTGAAGAAGAGGTAATTGCACAACCGTCCCCTCTACCCTGCTGCAGTAGTGTTATACAGCCTACTATCACCTTTGACCCCCACATTCGGTATGACCACATGACACCATAGTAGATCAGCTGGATAAGGAGTGATAAGGCTTAGCAGAATAAAGTGGACGTGTTCGCCAGAGAAGAACTAAATAATAATAATAAGAAGAATTTCCCTTCACTTATCTATCCTGTGTGGCGTCTAGTGAAAGTTCATGCTATCTCTAAACACCGTTTTGGCTCTTCTGAACATGATTGCACTTAAATATGTGAATTTGTCTATTGGGTGGATTTCCCTGTGCTGCTGTTCTCCTTCTCCTAAAAAATAACAAAAATATTGAGTATTGCGATTATATTTTGTCATACCGTATCGATTCTCGAAAACACGTTTTATTTTTAATTAATAGTTTACCATCCTGTTTTACCAGACAGGCTTCACTAGATAAATCTGTCTGGTTTTTTTTGCTCCTATGGAGTTTGTGCTGGAGTCTGGGTTGTGGTGGAGGCTGGTCATTTACTAACTGAACGTTAGCCGTGGTTGAACGCCGTTTGCCCCGTAACGGAGATGAAGAGAGTAAAAGCACATCCAAGCATTAAAAGGAGTCTACAAGCTGATGGAGGAAACCCAGAAAGTCACATTTTTCAGGTTAGGTTACAACAAAAATGAAACCAAAACAAACACAAACATTTATTTGTGTAAAACTGACATACAGTCCCTTTAACTTGCTTTAATACTTCACCCTCTCAGTGGATGTGTCCTCTCAAAGTAGTGCGATGAGGTTGGGTTGGTTGGTTGGTTGTTACAGGGACCCTGCTAACTGTTAATCCAGATCCCACTGATCTGATCGCATAAAAAATATTTTTTTACTCAGGTTTTATAAAAATCCCAATAAATGGCTTTGCTTACTGTATTGCAATATCTATATATCTATATAGATATAGATATATAGATATTCTTGTCAATACACAGCTCTGATATAGAGTGAAACATCCTGATATCTGAATGCATTTTGATCAGCTTTAATACAGTATGCGTCAGGTTTTGTTTCTCCTTCTCACTCTCCTTCTGTTTCACTCTCTGGCTGCCAATCCTCCCTCCTCTCCTCCCTCCTCTCCTTCCTCCTCTCCTCCCTCCTCTCCTCTCTCCTCCCTCCTCTCCTTCCTCCTTCCTCCTCTCCTCTCCTCCCTCCTCTCCTCCCTCCTCCCTCCTCTCCTCCCTCCTCTCCTCCCTCCTCTCCTCTCTCCTCCCTCTCTCTCCTTCCTCCTCTCTCCTCCCTCCTCTCCTCCCTCCTCTCCTTCCTCCTCTCCTCCCTCCTCTCCTTCCTCCTCTCCTCTCTCCTCCCTCCTCTCCTCCCTCCTCTCCTCTCTCCTCCCTCCTCTCTCCTCCCTCCTCTCCTCCCTCCTCTCCTCTCTCCTCCCTCCTCTCCTCTCTCCTCCTCCTCCTCTCCTCCCTCCTCCTCTCTCCTCCCTCCTCTCCTCCCTCCTCTCCTTCCTCCTCTCCTCTCTCCTCCCTCCTCTCCTTCCTCCTCTCCTCTCTCCTCCCTCCTCTCCTCTCTCCTCCCTCCTCTCCTCCTCTCCTCTCCTTCCTCCTCTCCTCTCATCCTCCCTCCTCTCCTTCCTCCTCTCCTCCCTCCTCTCCTTCCTCCTCTCCTCTCTCCTCCCCTCTCCTTCCTCCTCTCCTCTCTCCTTCCTCCTCTCCTCCCTCCTCTCCTTCCTCCTCTCCTTCCTCCTCTCCTCTCTCCTCTCCTCCTCTCCTCCCTCCTCTCCTCCCTCCTCTCCTTCCTCCTCTCCTCTCTCCTCCTCTCCTCTCTCCTCCCTCCTCTCCTCTCTCCTCCCTCTCCTCTCCTCTCCTCCTCCTCCTCCCTCCTCTCCTTCCTCCTCTCCTCTCTCCTCCTCCTCCCTCCTTCCTCCTCTCCTCTCTCCTCCCTCCTCTCCTCCCTCCTCTCCTCTCTCCTCTCCTCTCTCCTCCCTCCTCTCCTTCCTCCTCTCCTCCCTCCTCTCCTCCCTCCTCTCCTTCCTCCTCTCCTCTCTCCTCCTCTCATCTCTCCTCTCCTTCCTCCTCTCCTCTCTCCTCCCTCCTCTCCTCCCTCCTCTCCTCCTCTCCTCCCTCCTCTCCTCCTCTCCTCTCTCCTCCTCCTCTCCTCTCTCCTCCCTCCTCTCCTCCTCTCCTCTCTCCTCTCCTCCTCTCCTCCCTCCTCTCCTCTCTCCTCCTCTCCTCTCTCTCCCCCTCCTCTCCTCCCTCCTCTCCTCCCTCCTTCTGCACACTTTTTGTGATCGCTGGACAACGATCTCAGTAATGGGGATGAAAATGCATTATGACAGGCAAAGTAGTTTTGTGTGTCATAGCAGGTACTTAAGAGATGGGAGGGGAAGGATTAGGAGGGGAGGAGTTTTTTTTTGGGCTGAATTATGGCTGCATTACATCTTCTGATTTTTTTTTAACCAGCTACCAGTCCTTTCAGAGAATAAGCAGGAGTACAGTGGCCTATAACCGGATCCATCTTTTGTCTGCGAGACCTCCTGAGTCAACCTGAGACGAATCCAATCTCTCAGCTCTCGCTGCTCACGGCTGCTGCCTCCCGCCATCGATCTGGCTGGCTCACCACTTAGAGCTCGTCTGCCTTTTAGCACTTTGGCATCTGTATTTTTATCTCTTTCCTCCTCTCTAGCGCGTTCTTTCGCCGGTCCATTTACACCAGTTCCATGTGAGCGGGTGAATGATTGATGAACATGGCGTGGGACAATGATGTCCCTTACACTGTGGCGCTTATGTAAGAGCCCCCTGCAGGGGTTACTGGCCGTGAATGTGACCATGTAGGCATGTACACATGTGCTGCGTGGGTGTATGCACACCATTACTGTACATTTACTGTACATGGAAAGGCTTTATGACCTGTTGTAACATCATTTGTCTTTTTGTATTGTAAGATTTTTCTTTTTTTTTTTTTATCTCTCAGGGTTGGTCTTATCAAGACTGTCTGGGTGATTTTATTTGAGCTGTGTGTCTGCAGTCTTCAGAACTGCCCAAGAACAAAACCATATGAAAGTGCAGGTTTGTACGTGCAAAATATTTTAAAGATTGTAAATCTTGTCCAAAGAAAAACAAGATAATTTACTAATAAAATTTGTTTCCAGTATTGGAAATACATCTGATAGTGCCCAAAATCTGGTACTGGCAAGTACGCCACTCTATGCGCCTATCTGATACCATTATTTTTTAACCCAGGAAAAAATCAACTTGTTTAACCAGAAATCAATAGTTTGCCACCCCAAAACGGTAGCCTTCACTCGACTGGATGTATCATGGCTGCCACTGGCAACTACTGTTTTTAGAGCAGCAAAGAAGAAGTGGCTGCAGGTAGTTTGTCGCACGACGATGGGAAACAACAAGAGCGCGGTGCTAGCGGAGAGCGTAACGCTAACCGTAGTCAGAGCGAGGAAAATGTTTCACAGTGGTAAAACGGCGATATGTACATACAGTATAGAAGCTTTCATTTTTAGAGATGTTCCAGTACCATTTTTTCCCTCCCGATACCGATTCAGATACCTGAATTTGCGGTATTGACTGATACGAGAACCAATCAGATACCAGCGTGATAAATATAATAATATATAATATAATATCTTTGTGTCTTTTGGGTGATCTTTGTGGAATTTATCTCATCGTTGGATCGCAGTTTTCAGGGTCTGCTATTGGATTTTGGCCTCTTTCCTCCCTTTGCCTTGGTGAAGTTGCTCTTTCACATAATGCATCTGCACATGCAAATGTTTTATAAGACTGCTGGCTTGCCGGTTTCAAAGCCAGCAGGTGTATAAGAGCTCTCAGGCCTGGGTTCGTATCTGTGGGACGGCGTGGCGGTATGAGGGCTGGTACTGGCCTTGTCGGTACAGCTGGTGCCAGAACTCACCCACACACATACAGAGATTCACAGCCTGAGACTTCCTGTCGCTGGACCAAGATCACAGCCGGTTTGCTCCCACTTAAACCTCAGTAACAACTACTTCTACCCCTCCAGCAGAGGACTGGCATAGCTTCCCCTTTACATTAGCCTTCTGAATAAAGAAGAGCCTCTCCAGCAGTCTGCCTGACAGCCTGTCCGTGGCTGTGGAGTGTGAAGCAAAGATCTTCAGTCTAAAGGCGGTTGAGATACTTAACTTTAAAGGCATCACCGTAGCTGAACAGATCGCAGCTTCACATTTAACATAATGAAAAAAAGGACTGGTTCACTTGTCTACAACACGGGCAAAAGAGCTGGTTTTAAAACTTTACAGATGAGACAAGTGTTTTCAGTGTTTTAGTGTTTTGACAGCTTTATTCGGGTAATGCCTTCTCTCTGGATAATCCCAGTTAAACAGCTTAGAGGAAGAGCAGGGAAATCTGCACACTCCTAAGTGTGAGATGGGCTGCATTCACTCTATTACGCGTATTGTTAGAAAAAAAAAAGCCAAAATCATCCTTCCATCCAATTTCATCCTGATTATAAAAAACAGGCTTCACAAGTATACTTAGTGCAACAGTACGTCCAGCTGTCAGACATTTAACACAAGTGTGGTCACATTGATCCACTCGACTACATATGATGATGGATTACCTTTCATCACATGTGGTAAATGTCGCAGCTGCTTTCTGCATTTATACTCTGGGTGTTAGATGTCACAAAATGTCAGGTACTAATGATATATACTGTATATACTGACTGTCTGTACAACACGCCTCCCTCAGCCTACAAAGCAAGGTCCAGTACTCAGCAGCCAGGCTCAAAGGGAGGTTTAGTGTGGATCGTAAAGAAATAGGTGGAAGGTTTGGGCTTGGTGCAAGTCTATCAACTGTAGGGTTGCGATTATTTTCATTGTTGATTAATGAATTAATCAATTAGTTGTTTGGTCTATAAAATGTCAGAAAAATGTCAAAAAATATTCACATTTAAAAAGCTGGAATTTTTTTCTTTCTTTCTTTTTTTTCTTTTCTTAATTTCTCAAACCGATTAATCAACTATCAAATTAGTCGGTGATAAATTTAATAGTGTGCAACTAATTGATAAATGGATTAATCATTGCAGCTCTAACTGCGTAGGCACAGTTTGACTAGGACTGAAAAGACCAGCCCAACCCTCTCAGATACTCCTGCCCAAGTAGATATCATCAGTTTCATGAGTGATGATTGGGAGTGAATCACGTTACTGACCACAGATAGGTATAGATACATAAATCCTGACCTTTTTATACTGAGCTGGCTGAGTTTTGGGGTTGTGTATATGCTCATGGTCAAACCCTCATATGTTGATGGAGAAACCTGGAAAAAAGCCCTTCCTGTTTCCGTCTGTCCAATCAGAACAACCTGCAGCCCAACAGGAAACAGCTGTCAGTGTGTCAGAGTGCTGACTTGACTAGGACTTGATCCAGACTGACTGGGACTATCATAAAGTGGGCATATCTGTAAAGGGGGGACTGGTGGGGGCCCAGAGAACCCATTTACATCCACACATCTGGAGGTCAGAGGTCAACGGACCCCTCTGAACATGGACATGCCAGTTACTCCTCACCAAAAGTTAGTGTAAGTTTGGAGCGTTGTCTCGCTTCCTTCTCAACTAGCTAGTATGACCTGGTTGGTACTGATGGATTCCTCAGGGTTAAAATGAATTTGTGTTAATGTGTAATGTATAAACAGATGAAATATTTAGCTCAAAGTAATAAATAAATGGTTGTGATGTCCAGTTTCTGCCAACTATTGCCAACTCTGCCGTTATTACAGGACACAGATGCTTTTGTAAGGTGTTGAGAGTTCAGAGGATATTGATATTTTTCTCCTTTAGTACTTGTAGATGGTTGACTTGCTCAACGTTTAGTTGTTCTGGCGTGTTTCAGTGCTGAGCATCCTCTCCGTTTACCAGCAGCCCCGTCTGACTGGCACCCAGAGGGATGCATCAGGTGACTGGTGCAGCTGTGATGGCAGCACAGCTGGATGTTTGTCAGCTCGTATCAAACCCCACAGTGGTGGACACAGCCGGCTGACCTGGTTGGAGTGTAGCCCGCTCGGCCGGCAGCGGCCTGGCCCGGCTCTAACCCGGAGGAAGAGGCGCCTCATCAGCGTGAAAGCGTGCTTCTTCTCATCCTGATTCATGGTTTGGATTTGGTAGATTTAACATGTTTTTTTTATTATCAGGTAAAAGACAGATTCAGACTGGCTGCACTAGCGCTGACCTGTTGCCTCTTGCCCTCAGCGGATGTGCTGTTGATTTTATGGCTGCATGCTCACTGCTGTGTCAGTGTGTGAGTGGGTAGGGTGTTCATCATGGCACTGCCTCTATCTTAATTATGGCGCTGCAGGTTAATCATCTCTAGCTCTTACCCAACACCGTCTCAGTCCAGATACGACATTTATCGGCAACCTGCGGTGTTTCAGTTTGTTGTTGAATTTTGTCTGATTTGTGTTTTTCAGAAGCTGGCAGCAGAATGTCAGAGTGCAGGCTACAGCGGCACGCTCATCCCTTACAAGTGTGACCTGTCCAACGAGGAGGAGATCCTGTCCATGTTCTCAGCAATCAAGACGCTACACAAGGGCGTGGACGTATGCATCAACAACGCCGGCCTGGCCCACAATGAGCCCTTGCTCAGCGGGAAGACGGAGGGCTGGAGGAACATGATTGACGTATGTGGATCACAGACACACAAATATGAAGACTAACGCTGACAGGAGTTGTATTTATTATTATTATTATATTATTATTTATTTATTTAGAGTAGGGACGTTCTGAGTTAGGTTGTCTTGATTTTATGGTTGCTCTGCTCACACAGAAAAGCAGGAGGAGGAGCTGAAAGGGTTGTCCAGTGGAAGCTCTTGTGTTGTTCAGACAATAAGAGTTAAAGCAGAAATGTGGACCCCCCCTCCCCTCCCCTCCCCCTCTGAGGCACAGCAGAGGCCCACTCATGAAAGCCAGCACTATTTCTCTTGTTTGGACCTTACAGTGTGATTCATTGAGCTCTTGACCACTGAGGACCCCTCAGTCTCTGTCTCCAGCGTCCCGCATTCGTAACACTCGTCCATCTGTTGTCATGGCAGCCACACATGAATGTGTACAGCAGTGTATTTTTAGCCTGTGTTTAATCTGTACGCTGACCCTGTTTGGTCACTTCCCCCTATCCTGCCACCACGTTGGCTTTAACCTGCGTCTGTCAGTGTCACTACGGGAGCAGCTTAGAGGCCTCAAGCTGGACAGGAACAGCAGGTTCAGCTGGTCTAACAGTGACCCAGCGCACACAGTTTCATCACACGGCATTCTTAAATGCTGTGAAATCACATTTCAGTTCTGCAAATGATAACTCATGTTTATTTCCAGCGTACTGACATATAAATGATGCTGGTTGCTGTCCTCACCTCCCCTGCAGGTGAACGTCTTAGCCTTGTCTATCTGCACCCGTGAGACATACAAATCAATGAAGGAGAGGAATGTGGACGATGGCCACATCATCAATATTAACAGGTAAGCTGTACAGACACCCTTTGAATCTTATATAGATTAATCTGAAAATACCCCAGCCAGATTGTTCAAGGTGATTTTAATCTGCCAGGCATTACGTAAAGCCCATTGTGAGCCCCACCTGGCTCCTGTTAGACCTGGACCTTATTATAATCCTGTTCTATCAATCTATCTATCAATTGATTTAACTATATATACTATTTTTGGGAACTGTTCTGTGCCTGTGAAGACCATTAGATGCTGTATATGATATTAAACCATACAAATACATGTGGCTTGTGATAAATCTTTCTGTATAAGTCGAGGCATTTAACACAACAAGTAAATCAGACACTGTAGGGTTTAGTCATTTATTACCTTAAAGAGGACCTACTATGCGTTTTTGCTTGTTCCCCGTTTCTTTAGTGTTATATAGCTTTTATGCCTCTGCGCCGGTGACAGCCATGGCCACGGACATAAAAACTACAGTATTTCTCAGGAACGCCTGGATGCAACGTCTTCAAATCTGGTTCAAACATCCACATGGACACAAGGAAGAGTTGATTAGATTTTGGTCGTCAAAGGTCAAGGTCACTGTGATCTCACAAACCGCATCTTTTATAACCTTTCTGCTAATTTTGACAATTTTACACAAATGTAAGATAGGACAAACAGAAAACTTGACTCAAGTCCCGCCTTTTCTTCCTTAACGTGGTGATGTCACCAAGTAACACATAACACCTGCCTAGCGGCTAGTTTGGCACGCCCTCAAACAAAGCTAGTTAGAGCGGAGCTGGAGCAGTCTCTGAAGAGTTTGGCTCAGTTGACCAATCACAACAAAGTGGACCGGCTGACCAATCAGGGCAGACTGGGCTTTTGGCGAGGGGGCGGAGCTCAAACAGAGCTCAGACGGAGGGTGAAAGGAGGTGCTGTAGCACAGCTGGTGTGATTGAAGTTAAGCATTTTTTGAACATTAAAGCAGGCAAATATGTTTTAGTGGAAACCCAAAATACAACTATGCACCTGAAAATAAGCATAATAGGTCGTCTTTGACTAAGAAAAGCACTTCAGTGAAAAACAGCAGTTTTGGCTGTTCTCTGTTCATATGTGGTACGATCGACTTGGCAGTGAAAATGAAAGAAACGGGCAGCGAGTGTTTCAGACAGACAGTGAAACGAGGTGCTGCAGCACAGCTGCTATTTTTAACTGTCTTTGAGTTTCATTAAAACACCATATAAATAAAATGTATTAATACAATGATCATTATGTTTAAAAGTAAAGCATTGTTTGAACATTAGAGCATGTAGACGTGTAGAAACGTGGTTAGTAGTTAATGCATCCCTGTCCTCCCCCACCTGTTACAGTATGGGCGGGCATCGAGTGGTGCCGAGCGCTGATGAGCATTTCTACTGTGCCACTAAATACGCTGTGACTGCTTTGACTGAGGGGATACGGCAGGAGCTTCGAGAAGCAAACACCCACATCAGAGCCACAGTAAGTTAGTTGTTTTCATCAGAGTGGGCGGGTTTTTCTTTGACCTGCGTTGTTGCTCTCATATTGGATCACATAAACAACATACAGTATGCTGCAAGCAGTACGCGGTGTGTTTTTAATACCTGTTCCTCCTCTGCAGTGTATATCACCTGGAATAGTGGAGACTGAGTTTGCCTTCCGGCACCACAACAGTGATCCAGAGAAAGCAGCTGCAGTTTATGAGAGTATGAAAGTAAGAGTCACAAGATGTATTTCACAAAGTCAAGATAGCAGAGCATTGTTGCATTCATAATAACTCTTTTCTCCACTTCTCAGTGTTTGAAAGCAGAAGACATAGCCAGTGCTGTCACATTTGTCCTCAGTGCCCCTCCTCACGTCCAGGTATGTCCCTCCGTCTGTCCGTCTCTAGCTGGTGCACCATCAGTGTGGACTGGTCGCTGCATTGATCTCCTAATTTGTGCCCTCAGATTGGAGACGTGCAGATGAGGCCAGTAGAGCAGGTGTCCTAGCAGCCAAACAGGAAGCTGCAGGAGGAGCAAACAGACGGCGGCCTCGGTGACTTGTTAGCGACCTCTGCTGGGGTGGGGGGGTGGGGGTAAAAAATATAACCAATCAACTACAGTCGGTAGGATCTGCAGGGACGTGGTCGAAGAGGGCTGGAGCCTTCAGGAGGCTGTGTGAACGGAAATGAAAGGGCGTGGACTCTGTAAACCACTACTAAAATACTACTGAATGCAGCAACCTGTCACCCTGAACTGAGCCGACTCCAAACTACAGTAGGAACGAATAAGAAAGGAGCTGCTGCTGCGCTTCGTGGTCATCCGCACAACCATCACTTCAGAGGGAACAGTATGCCATCGATTGCACATGTTTTGTTTTCGTAGGTCATATGACATATCTTTTTTTGAAATTAAATTGAAAGATGAATTGCTGTTTATAAGATTTTTTTTGTTTAATTTTTTTTATAAATATTTTAACTATCATCATCATAGATAGATGTGGTCTCAGACACACTAACCATTGACAAGACTACCCAGTGTAACTAACCATCACCAAGCTGTCCATCGTGCCACCTCTACTCACCGTATGTTCACACACACACATTCAGTTAAGCCGTGTTTGGATCTGTCCGGGTTTCAACCCCTTGTAAGGAATCAGGAAAAGCACAGGTGCCCCTGTCTGCTGAGCACATGGGTTTCTATTCACCTTTTTACCTGTAAGCTGGGATTCATTCACCAAGAATTGTAAGAAGGAAACACTGGCAACTTATGTAGGGAAAGAAACTAACTCTGTGTACATGTATACCCTAGAAATGTGTACCTTTCAGTGGAAATTTCTTCTTAAATGAATAAATAAAAATTGCCCAAAAGCAAGTTATAGTCTGTGTTATGTTCAGTCTGTTACAATCAGCCTGTCTTGCAGAAATAAGACACAATAAGACAGCAGACTTTGGGACAGGTTTTTCAGATAAGATAAGATATTCCTTTATTAGTCCCACAGTGGAGAAATTCACATTACAGCAGCAAATAGTGCAATAAACAAGAAGCATAGACTTTCTGCACCTTACATGACATGAGATAATATAGCATGACCCGTGTACCCTGGTAACGCCCTGTTGCATTTGACCCAATTAATGATTCAGCCGTGAGTTGGTCCACAGTGGTAAAATGTATTAAAGTAAATCTGACCTCAGATTTATCAACACTCGTGCTTGCATCAACAGACGTGGCCAAAAGATGGCAGTCTTAGCAAAGCAAAGGGGAGCAGGGGCGTGCACGTGGAGTCCTGAGCCATTTGGAGCTCTGTCACACAGAGGAAGTGTTGGCCGGATATTAAAGTACACAACAATAACAGATGCTAGACGCAGTCTTTCCACATCTTTTCACATTAAAAATCAGCAAAATCTCAAACTTCCAACAACAATTGTAATTAACGGGTTTACAAAAATGGGCGTTTCAGCGTATCTGCCAAGCAGAATCATTTTCACAATCATTTAAATAATTTTTGTCAAAGATTAAAAAATAATGACAAACAGTAATTTGTGATTAAATAAAAAAGACACTCTAGGTGGCTGAACATGAGGATTGTGCAAAGCACAGATGCATCACATGTTTGTCTGTATACAAGGTTTTTCCGGTAGACGGATGTTGGAGCTGATGACAGCTAAGCCTGGATATGCGTCTCCTCCTCCCCTCTCATAATACGCCATTTTTGACTTTTCATTCAGGGAGTTTGGTGTGATGGACAGCTTCAGTTTCTGTAGGAGAAATGTACCAATAATAACATGTAGCTTGACTTTATATGAACATGACGTATTGACACATCAGTGTGGGTCCTGCAATGTCTTGGATGGGAAAAAACAAATTGTAAATATGCATCACCTGCATCATTGTGCCAGGTAGCACCCACAGCGTGTGAACAGCACCCAAAGGAATCCAGATGATGGAGCCCATGGCAATGACCCAGCCGACCCCCTGAGCCCAGGGAGGGAAGATGTAGTCCCCATAGTGGGCTGGTTTGAACTGGATGATGGAGAAAATCAGAATAACCTGCAACAAGAACAAAGATGTCAGATTTATTGTTAAACTTTTGGGTGGCCCGGGGCCTCTGTTTCTCCGGTTCCCCCCCCCCCCCCCCCTTTTTGGGTTTATTTTTTGGGGGGGGATGGTGGGGGGGTGGTTGTTTTTTTTTTTTTTTTTCTTTTTTTCCCCCTGGAGGCCTCGGGGGTCCCCCCCTCCCCCCCCTCCCCCCGGGGGGGCCCCCCCCCCCCCCCCCCCCTAACGGGATAAGCGGTTGACATGGATGGATGGATTAGATTCAACTCAATTTATTTTTATATATTGTCAAATCATAACAGGTTACCTCAAGATCTCAGTTTTGAGAGTCTCTAAGGTAAAAACTCCCTTTTTCAGTCTGTGTACATACATTTTGGGTAGCTTGAGTGGCTACCAACCCATAAACTAAAATAAGACAACCCGGTCAGTTTTTGTTGGGTGACGGGATCAGAAAAGGTGATTCATCCAGTGGGTTACCTCCAGTGTGGAAGAGCCGTAAACCTGCATCCTGTCTACAGCCAGCAGGGGGCGACGCCTCTGATCTATAGCCGTCTATAGAAAATGATCCTCCTTCTCTGATTGATTACCTCAGTAAACACTGTCAACACCAGTTTATGGTCTCAGTCTCTAGTTTCAGTCTTCTTCAGTACAGCAGGATGTTCATTTAGTAGATTATGGTCCATTTAGAGTCCCGAATTTCCCTCCGGGGATTAATAAAGGTTCATCCTATCTTATCTGATCTTAGATAGACCATAAAGCAGGGGAGGCTTTAGGGCGGGGCTACGTGGTGATTGACAGGTCGCTACCATGGCATTCTGGGAATTGTTTGTTCTCCTCTTACAACTTTAACCCTTTCACAGTGTTTTTAGTTCATGAAACATTTTTGATCGGTTAAAATGTCTGAGTCAGCGTTAGGTTGTACTTAGCTCCGCCCTCTCGTTTCAGTTCTGGTAGCAAATAACCAAGATGGCGACATCCAAAACGCTGAACTCGAGGCTAAATAAAAAGGCAGTCCACAAACCAGCGAGTGGCGTCGTGGTGACCACGTCCACTTCTTATATACTGTCAACGGTGAACCATATTTTTCTCACAAACCAATAAGAGCAGAGTTTGGAGGGAACGACACAGGCGCTAAAACTGAGCGTTTGAGACACACGGTGAATACAGGTATATTCAGACAGACAGGATGAGAAAAATAACATTAAAACTCATAAACGTTCTCCAGTAGAAACACAAAATACAAGAATGGACCTGAATATGAGCATGATATGACCCCTTTAAACCTAAATCATGTTGATGAAAAACGACTTACGGTGATCAGCACAGGAGCAACTATTAGCCAACACAGTCTGAAGAAGATGTTTGCTCTTTTTCCAGTCATCTCCTCCAAGTTGTCTGAAAGTCGATTCACCCCTGCACATGGAAAGCTATTTCAATTAACAACCATATTTTATTTGCACGTTGACAGACATTTGCTGCTGAGAATGAAAGAATATTCTGATATATAGGCTGCAAATGGTCTTTAAAAGATGTGTCTACCTTTGGAGTAAATTACATTTAAAAACAAAAAAAAAAAGCTCAGCTGAACATGTTTGCTCACCATAAATCCAACAGATGGCTGTAACCTCAAAGAATGCCAGAAACATGATGGACACTATGGCAGTGTAATGGTCCATGAGCTGGAACACATAGATACCCACCTGAAAAGAGACACAGCCGTCAGAGCTGCTCTGCTGGACAGACTAATGATTTCAGTCTGGACAGACTTCGGTTAGAGTTCATCCAGTCTGTACCTGCATGACACAAGGAATTCCCAGAAGACACGCTGCACCGCAAACAGCAAGAACAAACAGCTCCTTCCGCTTGAAGAAACTCATCAGATGCTGATAGTACTCATCCATCAGACTGGTCACCATCACTTCAACCATTGCAAACTGGCAAAAAAACAAAAACAGTCTCACTGTCGCCCTGCAGGATTGCTGAAAATAATCCAACCATCATCACCGAAGCCACAATGTTTTGCCCATGAACTACCTCACTGTCGAGTCCGAGGCAAAGCAGCATGAAGAAGAACATCACGGCCCAGAGCTGAGGCACTGGCATGCTGGCGAAAGCTTGAGGGTAAACAACATAGACCAGTCCTGGACCTGGATACACAAACACACAAGACGACAGCGCAGCACTGCTGATTGAAAACATGCATCATGCCTCTTATAAAGAAGGAAAACTGACATGAAATTATGAAAATTGTGATATATGGACAACATATCAACATCTCAGTGAGACTTCAAAATGTGTCCTTGGAATGTGAGCTGTTGGTCACATTAGTGGGACGACGGGGACGGTTAGCCAGACTGCACACATTTCAAAGAAGAGCGTATAATGAATCACGCCATTTGTTTTAAAAAGTATATTTATAGTTATTTATTAATGCATTTAATCTCATGTATAGTTTTTTTTAAGCTTATAGCCTTTTATTGTCTTGTAATTTTTGTTATTTTTGTTGTTTCGAGTGTGAGCTGAGGGGCTGCATTCAATTCATGGCTTTAATTAGCTATTAAGACTCAGGGCTGTGGTTAGGCAGTGGTTAGCGCTGCTGCCTCGCAGCCAGAGAGTCACAGGTTCGATTCCGGCTCGGGTTCTCCCCGTGTCAGTGTGGGTTTTCTCCAGCTTCACAGTCCACAGACATGCAGTTGACTGTAAATGAATGAATGTGAGTGTGAATGGTTGTCTGTCTCTATGTGTCCTCTGATGGACTGGAGACCCGTCCAGGGTGAACCCGCCTTCTCCCAGAGCCAGCTGGGATCGGCTGGTTGAAGATCGATGTAATGCAGCTCTGCTTTGGTTTTCCCGTATAGAATGACCTTGAATCAATGCCTTGCAAGAATACTGATTCATAACCCTACAAATAAACGCAAAATATTTCATTTTGGTTAAAGTGATATACTATATATCGTAACTACCCAGTGACACTCAGTATTATTGGAGAAAAGGCGACACTCTCTAAACCTAAACTGAATCAAACCAATCCTTCTGGAGCTGAAGATGTTTGCTGGGATTTGCTTGTTGTTTTCTTACCATCCACAGCCAGATCGCTGACGGGGATGCCCTGCAGGTGGGACATGTATCCAAAAGCCGAGAAAATGACAAAACCTGCCAGGATGCTGGTGAGGGAGTTGATGATGGATATAGTCAGGGTGTCCCTGTGGGGAGAACAGATGAGTCCTTACTGCCCAGTGATCATTATTGTGGGGGGGGGGGGCTGAGTGATGTGAGGATTCTGCTTGATTACTTCAGGACGTTGTTGTTGAAGGAGTTGTAGCTGGACATGGCCAAGAGGGAGCCGAAACCAATCCCAATAGAGTTGAAAATCTGAGCTGCAGCATTCACCCACACCTGCAACACACATGCCGGGACCTATCATCAATACCCATGCCAATACAGAACCGGTCTCCAGTTCCTTGTCTCCTCTGTGTCTTATCTCTCACCTCCACCGAGAGCAGTTTGTCCCATTCTGGCACAATGAAGAAAGTTATTCCATCTAATGCTCCAGGAAGCTGCACATTATTGATCAGCAGGGCAATCAGGATAACATAGGGGAACAGAGCCGTGAAGTACACCACCTGCAAACAGAGAGCTGTTATTCGCTGCCTGTCTCCTGGTCTTTGTCCTCATTCCTCTCTCCTGTTCACTCACCTTGCCTGTTGATTTCACTCCCTTAAAGATACACAAATAAATGAGGATCCAAGCCAGAAGGAGAATGAGGAGAAGCTCCCACCGGACCACTCCTGCCACATCTACTCCACTGGTCTGCTCCAGCATCTTATATCTTTAAAGAGAGGACACATTACTGCTGTAAAACGATTCTACATTCATCCTGGCATCATTCCACTATTTGGCTCCACAATTCATTGCTGTTGTAATAATGGACAATGGGCAGCATTAACATGTGGTGAACCACAGGGGATTTTAATGTTTCTGATCCATCCTGGAAACTGTGTCATCATCATCTGACCACCGCTGATCACTGACCAGGTTTATCAACCCAGTAGGCTGCTATCTTTGTCTCTTTATAATATGTCGGTTATCTTTGGTGCCCAGTAACCTCCCTACACTGCAAGAGGACGCAAATGGCTGTATGATGGTGGGACATTCTGATTTCAGATGTGCAACAAGGAAATGAAACAAAAGGTTGGAGGTGTCGGTCGGTCGGTCGGTTGAACTGTACTTTCCATTGATAAAAACCTGGTACTATACATATGATAACAGTTCATGCCCACATATTCAGATAAGAAGGCTGTTTCTGACACCTCTGTTGCCCCTTTTTATCCACATCTCTGTTTGCCAAATACTGCAACTGATATAAAATCACAAGTGACATTTTATGAGATTTTTATCTCACAAGTGACAGATTGGTGTCCTTTCTGTTTATCCTCAAACAAATAAGGCCGATGCAATCAGCAACCAGGTCTCTGTAGCCAACAATGTTATTTGGACCAAACTCAGGCAAACCAAGGGTTCTCAACCAGGGGTCCGGAGATCCCCAGTGGTCCTTGAGGCAGCTCCAGGGGGTCTCCAGAAAAATAAGAAATAGTTTATCTTCACTATTTAATTCATTATAGAAGTGAGCCCAGTGTAAGTAAGTAACTGATCACAGCTTTCACTTCCACCGTGGTTATAACTAACGATAAAAGTCTAATCTTAATCATCTAACAACCCAAATCTTTTCAGATGGAGTGAAATTATGAAATGAGGGTCTGTGACCTAATGTGTATTCATGTCAGGGTCCTTGACATGAAAAAGGTTGAGAACCACTGGCCTGAACGTAACCAAAGCAGAAGACTACCTAACTAACTCAATTCTTCCCACACTTCCTGAAGATAAGACCTGTTATCTGTTTGCCAAACTCTTATCAATAACCTTCACTTCAGCTTCTCCTCACATGACTAGTTAATGTCATGTTGTGCATGATAATAAAATAATTAGTTCACCTCTGATATAAGCAGCCCATCCTCTTAAGCTACAGGGATTTTGTGATCTACTCATTATCTAGTCTGGTTTTGCAGTTCAGAGCACTGGAGCTGGTTTCTCCCACGCAGTGAAACGTACTTGAAGAACTCCTGGCTGGCTGTGGAGGAGTAGCTGCTGTTGGTGGTGTGACTGGTGCAGTTAGGTGTGTTCCAGGTGTTGTTGCAGTTCTGCCAGGGTAGCGGTGCCTGGAAGGAGCTGAAGAGGTAATAGAGGGCCCAGGTGATGACCACGTTGTAGTAGGTGCACATGATGAAGGAGATGGCTACTGATGCTATGCCCACGCCTGAGGACACACACATGTAATGGCACAGTTTTTGTTTGGACGTCATTACAAAAAAAAAAATACTTAAAGGTTATTTTATGAGGTAAACTTACTGTATGTGTACAAGTCTTCAATACTTAGCCAAATATACTTACACTTTTCTGTATACTTGCCAAGTGCCCTTAAATTTTTCTTGGTGGTATAAGCCAAGTATACTTAAGTATAATAATTCATCTCTGATAAGTATATAAAAAGTAGTCTGAAAGCATACTCTCTTATTTTGAGTTTTAAAAGAAGTCCACTAATGGCATACCTGAATAAACTATATACCTTTCAGTGGCTGGGGAAACATTCCAGCATTCATGCCACCATTTCTGTACCTTTTAACAGTGGGCAGACGTTGGCCAGAGCATGGACGGGTCCCCTCCGGGTGTACTGACCCACAGTCAGCTCCATGTAGAGCAGAGGGATCCCCAACACCACCAACATGAGCAGGTACGGCACCAGAAAGGCACCTGACAGGAAGTGATGGCAAATCAATAAATGCACGCTTACTGCTGACACAGGAGGTTTCCACTGTCCCGATTGTATCCTCTAATATTTAACTTTTGGGAATGTTATCCTGCCCTAGCCTTTCAATCTTTATATCTTGGGTCAAGTGAATCACCTTTTTATTGTAAACCAGTGTTTCTTCCAACTGTGCATGCAGAGTTTCAGAGTCTAGTACAGGCTTGTAACATGAAATGCACACTTTCCCAACACAGCATCACAACAGTTTTGAGACCCAGTGTATAAGTACAGTTTCATAACTCTGTTTTAGGATGTCAGCTCCGTGTCTCACCTCCTCCACTCCTGTAGCAGAGATAAGGAAAGCGCCAAACGTTGCCCAGGCCCACAGCACAGCCGATGCCAGCCAGGGTGAACTCTATCTGCCGGCTCCACGTCGGTCTGTTGAGTCCTTGCTCCATGTCGGCTCCCTGTGTCTCAGCTGTCGGTCGTCTGGGCCCAAGCTCCATGGAAAGGTTGGCAGGGATCTCAGTGACTCGGGGTGATATAACCTTCCTTTTATTATCCTTAATGATTAGCTTAGCAGAAACACCGCGGCAGCCCCAAGGCTCGCAGAGAGAGAAATGTTTGTGGTGTCATAAACTTGGCAGATTTTTGTTTGAGTAACAAGTACACTACGGTTAAAGATTTTCTATTTTATTTTGAAAAGCTAACATCATTATTTTTTACCTGTTTGGCCCACCAATGAGCACAGCCCATTTTCCCATCTTAATAATTTTAAATAACATACAGTTCAATAACTCACCTTACAGACAATATTATCTACTCTGTTGAAGGCCAGATCAATCATTGTTTAAAATCTGGATGTTTTTCAAGTTAATGCTATAACATGTTAACAGAAATTTGTTTTAACATCACTAATTGCTTTAACACATTAACCAGTTCGATGTTTTGGAGGCTGTAGCAGGTTCAAGCTAAGGACCCACTGGTACCAATCATACTAGCTTGTTGCGAAGGAGGTTAAATATGCTGTACACTAAATTTTATTGAGAAAAAACTGTCATGTCCATCTCCAAAAGGGTCTGTTGAGCTCTGACCTCCAGATGTGTGAATGTAAATGGGTTCTCTGGGTCCCCACCAGTCTCCCCTTTACAGACATGCCCACTTTATGATAGTCCCAGTCAGTCTGGATCAAGTCCTAGTCTAATTGGAGCAGATTGTTGATGCTAAAGTCAGAACCTGGGAGGGTTTCTGGACAATATCTGGCATTGATTAGTGTTGCTCACTGATTTCAGCTGGTTGTATCTGGAACACCTCCCTAGGGAGGCACCTCGTTCCATCGTGCTTTCACTCTTGAACAAGACTCAGAGGTACTTGAACTCCACTTGGACTTGTCTACTCCTTACCCGGAGTACCATGCCCATTTTGAGGTGCTGATCTTCATCCCAGCTGCTTCACGCTCGGCTGCGAAACGATCCAGTGAGTGCTGGAGGTCGCAGACCGATGATGCCAACGGGACCACGTCGTCTGCAAAAAGCAGCAATGAGATCTTCAGCACACCGATCTGTAGACCCTCCTCCCATCGACAATACCTCGACAGGATTGGTGACCAGGCGTGACCTTGGCCAACCCACACCAGAAACAAGTCTGATTTACTACCGAGTGCCGAGAACCCAAACACAGCTCTCGCTTTGCGAGTACAGATATTGGATGGCCCGGAGAAGTGACCCCTGACCGCATACTCCCACAGCAGCTCCCAAAGTATCCCCCAGGGGACCCGGTCATACGCCTTCTCCAAGTCTCTCTCTCTCTCTCTCTCTCTCTCTCTCTCTAAAAAAAATATATATATATATATATATATATATATATATATATATATATATATGCATTTCATGGATTCCTTAAGCTCTGCCTCTGTAACACTAATATCTTTACATCAGTGAGAAACCTAAAGCTCAGAGGTGAAGAAAAGGGAGCATGTCTTTTATGACTAGTAGGTTACACATGTGAAATATGCCACACATGAAACGAGTGTTCTGAGTAGCGCGTGCTGTAACACAGATTTCTGATGGGGTCATCGCTGTTGAGCAAACAAACCACATGCCTATATAGCTATAACCTTCGCGATAAGCAGAGATATGGCTGGTGGCGCTTTGAATATGTAACCAAAAAAGCCTCACAGCAGCTTTCCAATGAGCTTTCATCATTCATCCTGCTTTGTTTGCGCTCGTCTTTGCAATTAGGCTCATGTCCCAGTTGGATATTAATTGATTCCCTTTACTGTCCCAGATCACTCAAGAGAGATCAATACATTTATTATGCTGATGTTTCAGAGAAAGCATTTACACAGATTGACAAATGGGAAAATAAAGATTATCAAAGATGATTTATTATGCTTTTGTGCTTTTCTGCATTTCCTTTGGTATGTTATATAGCTTTTTGTGCATAAAAATGTCTGCAAAGTTACAGAGTCCAAGGACTTCAAGTCCCGCCTTTTCTTCTGTAACGTGCCGATGTCACCGCCATGTTACATAACTGACAGTTTGGTACACTACAACACAGGTAGTAAGAGTGGCGCTGGAGTGGAGTCCGTAGAGTTTGGTGCGGTTGACCAATCACAACAGAGTGGGCCAACTGACCAATCACAGCAGATGGGGATGTAAACATGTTCTGGTAGAACCCAAAGGTCAAATATGATCCTGAAAATAAACAGAATTGGTCCTGTTTAAGTGAACACCATCACAATAAAGATCTTACAATATACACACAACTCACAGCAGAGTGGCTGCAGTCAATCTAGCCACAGGAAGTCAACTGACTGGGTGTTGGACACATGTAATGCTGACAGCAGTATCAATACACAACTAGGTCTGGGGGTGAAATGGGCCAAATTTACTGAGTCACATAAAGGAAGCTTGGAGGAAACCAATATGAAGCATCCCCTAGAGAGTCAACACCGCTGACCAAGAAAAGAAAAGGCAGAGGGGCGAAGTGGTGGACATCACAGGTCGACAGACATGCCCTCAGTGTGAACATGGTGGTGTTCTGGAGTATGGATGAGAGGCAGAGGATGGAAGTAATGCGGTGGGGCTGTGGGGGTATTGAGACATCAGATAGAGAGGAAATGCTGTAATCCACTTTCTGTTATGAGGAGTACATGACAAGTTCATATCCCTTTTTAAACTGAACAATCCACAAACCTCAAACCTGATGTGTTCAGCAGTAGTAGAGATGACCTGGCCCATTGGTCAGTGGTCCAACAGCTGCAGTCCTGGCCCATTTAGACATGTAGACAGGTCTAAACCTCAAGAGACTTTTCATCCCTTCTAAGCTATGTAGAGTTACCCCAGTGTTAAGTGGACTGTATATCATAATACCAAAAGACATCCCCTACTTTAAGGAGCAAATTTTAACATCTGTACAATATGAAGAAAGCAGAAAAATTCCTGGTCACTGTGGCACTTTGGTGGTTTGTGTCTGTGGGCCACATGTTGGATAGAGTAGGCGCCTGGTAGGGGGTGGGGTTTGGATGAAAGTCAGTGCGTTCCTTTAGTAACTGTCATACCTTAATGCTATACTCAAAGTTAAGGGTTTACTTGAATTTGAAGAGATGATGTTGAATTAAAGTTTGGATACTGTTCCTAGACAGTAGACAGTAGACAGAACGGAGCAAAAATGATTTTTAAAAAGGTATTTTTATAACGGTTACCATATCCTCACAGTAGTGCATGAAACAGTTAAAACATGTTCAAGATGTTTCTGACAACATCTGAGGAGAGAAATGGTCATTACAGTAATAGAATATTGATTCATATTTGATCAGCGCTGCCTGGTTTGACCATTTGGAGTTTGTAAGTGATTGACAGCTGCCTCTGTTGATGATCTAGACATTTTAAATCCTGGAAACAGAGTCATGAGGATGAGCAGAAAGCTATTTTTCTCTTACAACACTGGAATTATGATATGCTGAAAGGTTATTATGGGATTTTTGCCCAGTGATGCCAAAACTAGTCTACCTACTGCATTAATCATTAATGTGGTTGTTCTTGAGGACCCTCGTCACCACCCTTATCCAGGCCTTATTAGCTCCTGCCCTTATGAGAGATCAGGGCTCCAAAGGTGCACAGGCAGACTTGTAAAGTGCAGCTGGATTTGATGTGATTTCACCTCAGGAATGTTGTGAATGCAGCTTTACGTTGTTGTGACAACTTCGCGAGAAGCGCCTGCAGAGTGGGTTGTAGAGGGCCTCAATGGGTTGTGGTCCAGGTCCAGCCCCAGTTCGTTCCTACCCCGAAGAACGAAAAACATCACATCACAGGGCAATGCTATCACAACAAAGCTTCAGGACCTAGAAGATAAGATATCATTGCATGGGCATGATATGGAATTATGAAACATTAAAGAAGAAGACCATGTGTTAGCTCAGATTTATCTCAGAGAGCACTGTTAGTGGTATACTGTTGTGGGAAGAGATATTTGCCCCAACATCCACAAATGAGTTATCATTAAGCATCATCTGACTGGTGAAAGCCAGTCCAGTGCTTTGACTCTGCCAAGGTCGGGATTCTAAATGTGGGCCAGGTTTGTGATGTTTCTGTGTAACTGACACCCCACCTCAGAGTTTATCATCATGCACACAGAGCCAAGCGCTAATATACAATTAGTGGCATTCTCTCAAGTGTGGAAACTAGTCACGCCGGTCTGTGTTGATTATAGTGTTGACGAAGAGCTGTCTCTGCAGGAAGGCAGGATGTGCCACGCCTTTTTTGCACTACTATAGTCCAGCTAATATTTTGGTGATGAAGGTCAAAGATTGTGATTGTGCAGCTCTGCTACTGTGAATTCACTCCTTTGATTAAGTGGAAATCTGTACAATTATTCCTTTGAATAGTCATGCTTTTACTCCGCCTGGGAATGAGTGGAAATACAGACTGTGACAGCATGGTCAATATGATTGTCTGTCTTGGTCTGCCTGTTTGACTCGTTCAGTTCCCCTGATTGCTCTCATCAGGACCAAGATGGCCTCTCTTTCTCCCTCGTAGAAGGCTGGGGCCTTTCTGCCCCCCAATGTGGTTCATTTGGTTTTCCTTGCATTTAGTTATCCTTCATGTTAAAGGTACCTTCGTTTAACGCTGTAGTTTCACATCACCTATTCCTCAATACTCACTACTGGAAAACGTATTTGATTTATTTAGATAGGAGAAAGGGTAAGAGTTTAACATTTCAGCAGATTTTGGGAGTTTTATGTGCTCACATTAGGCCGGGCCCCGCTCCAGAGTAACACATCTTCCATCTGCTTTACACAGAAACTGTCCCAATCTATGACCATGTTAATGAGTGATGGGGTCACTACACACATGGCCGAGCACCACAAACACACACACACACACAAACACACCTCTGAGAGGAGAAATTACAGTGAATCCTGTTTAGGTTACTTCCATGACAGAAAATGTGACCAACCACGCCTATTTGATTATGGCTGCGTATCTCTCCACGGCAGAGGAGGGCGGAATAGAGGGGAGGGGTAGCTGATCAGCTGAGTCAAGTGACTGTGAAACAAGAACAAAAACATGGCAGCGTAACCGTCAAAATATAACCCAAACGGTTACACGTTCATCAACAGTACCCTTATTTTGAAAGTGAAAAGCGGATGTGCGACGTCATATTGCAGTCGACTTGAGGCACTCATTGCTCAACTGCAGCTGGAAAAAAAAATCATCGATTATTGAGTTGGTGGGGAAAACGGGCAAACGGCGTTCATAAGTGAAATTGGTTTTGTTATTGTCGGGTAGGTTTGGATACGTGTTGTTTTCTATCGGTAAAATGGGGAACTGCCACACCGTCGGACCGAACGAGGCCCTTGTGGTTTCAGGTAACGTTGACGCTTTTTGGGCGATGTGTAGCGTTAGCCGTTAGCTGTTAGCCGTTAGCCGTTAGCCGTTAGCTGTTAGCCGTTAGCTGTTAGCTGTTAGCTCCTCGGACTCCGTCCAGGCTCGTCGAGCTCCATGAAGTGTTTAATGCGTATAAAGAAACCGCTGGAAAATAGCTAAAACACTGTCCTCACCTTAATTCAACGTGTAAATGTCATATATTAAACAGTATATCAGGAACTAACATAACGAGTAACATACAGCAAACTACATAACATTAGCCATATATTTACGGTACTTTAGTAACGTTAGCTGCAGGAGAAAGTAGCATGCTCCAGTGTTTGTGTATCAGGAGAAATCTGTCTTTAGGCTCTGAGCTCCTCCACATCGTAACAACGTGGATGGGTTTCTCCTCAGAAGTATGTCTGTTGTGTTCTCATACATCCACCTGTTGTCCCTGCTTAATATTCATCTAAAATGTGCTGTGTGTTTGCTGTGCTCATGTTGGGGGTTAGTTGGTTAGCGGGGTTGTGGTTCTGCATCTGTTCTTATTTTTCTTCCTTAGTGCAACGTTTGCACACGGAGCCGTGGTATTATGATAAAGCACTAGATGTGGGGAAGCTCATTTCATGCGTATTTTCTATATTTGTTCTGTGGGAGGGTAGGATGGCTGTCTGCGCAGAAGGAATACAGCAAAGTTAATTCAATTAATGGGGCTGATAAATGATCCAGGCTCCACACACCATCAGCTGATGTTTTTCAGTCCTGAAACGGGACACTCAAGACTTATCGTAACCCCCCAATATAAAAACCCAGAGATCATGGCCCCCTTTGGTGTCAAAGTTCTGGTCCCACAGACTGGCAGTGGGTTTTCGTCTATTCACAACACTATACAGCAGATCACTAATCTCTTCTATGTTGTCAAGTTAGTAAAATCAAGACTGCATTCTCCATTGATCTGATATGGATCCCCAGTGGGCTGGTGGAATTACTGACCTTTGTCTCTTTTTGAAAATCTTGCCTTACTTTAGAAATGTGGTTTGGCAGCATAGTACATCACATATTTCCAGCAGGCTTCTGTAACTGAATCAGGGTAGTTTTTCTCTTTGACCCACATGTGGTGACAAAAAAGAGAAACAGCTTTGGGATTTTCCGCCGTGAACAAACTGAGAGCGTGTCAGTCACCACACGTAGACGTGAGTTACACAATCTGATTCCAGGTCAGATTAATTCAACAAATGTGAAAAGAGAGGAGTGCATTTTTTTTTTTTTTACAAGGCTGGGTGTCAAAGCACAATTTCCTTTTCTGGGCAAAGGTAAAAAGTGAAGTAACAATAGCACCATCTTATTTGTTGTAAGTAAAGACTTTGAATGAACAAAACCCTGCATCGAGGGAAGTTGGCAGATTGTTTCTGTTAATCCTCATTCATTCGCGTGGAGCCATCCCCCTCCACTGTGGAGTGAATGTGGTCAGGAATCTCAGATATGTTGGTGGAAGACTGGGACCACTGGGGTTATTATAGTGTGTTGCTGCAGTAGGTCCTCAGCCTCTTAGTTTGCTATGCCATTTGGCTGGAGTCAGGTGGGATTTAATCATAATCGACTGTCCTGTACACTTTCCTTCATTAGAACAGCACCTCTATTCTGCATGAATTACAATATGTTGGAACAGAGCATGTCCAGAAATTAGGGCTGTCAATCCATTAAAATATTTAATTACACATTTTTTTATCTGTTCAAATGTACCTTAAGGGGATATTTGCCAAGTATATGATACTATTATCAACAAGGGAGTGGACAAATATGATGCTTTATGCAAATGTAGTATACATTTATTATTGGAAATCAATTAACACAGAACTGCAGCTGTCAGTGTGCTGACTTGACTATGACTTGCTGCATGTCCAAATTGTATGTGATTAACAAAGTGGGTGTAAAGAGAGACTGGTGGGTACTCTTAAAACCCATTTACATTCACACATGTGGAGGTCAGAGGTCACAATGGCCATTACAGTTGCCAGTCAAGTTTGGAGCTTTATTTAATCCTCTCAAGCTAGTCTGACCTGGTTGGTCTCAGTGGGTTCCTCAGGTTTTCTAGCTTCATATGATGCCTGTATCTTCACTCTAGCTTTAAATTGAGCCCACTAATCAACCAACCAAGTTGCATTAAAACAGATTTATGTTAACACCTTCTGCTTGTCGTGGTCAGCCTCTGGTTCAAAGGTTCATGAACGCAAAAATGAAAATAATTGATTAATTCAAGTCATTACCTTTATATTGAAACTCAACATTTTACATTTTCTCAGATATTGTTTGAGGAAAGACTGAGTGAGGTTAATGTGGCAACATAAAGAGTCACAAGACAGACTAGCTCAATAGGTCATCATTATGAGCTCCAGTTGAGAGTATTGCTCAGTACTGTCCTTTTCCTCTTCTCTGCACATTATGCTACTGTTTCCTGTGGGAAATTGTTCAGCTACCCTCCAGGAGGAAAGTCCATTATTTGTGTAATGCGAAAAATGGGAAACGGATGTAGCCACTGTGTCAGAGTAAGATTTCTCCGTATAGACGTGAAATTTTAATATGACCCAAAAATAAGTTTCATTAGTAACCCTGTTGATGGAAAACACACCAGTAGAGAGAGAGAGAGAGAGAGAGAGAGAGAGAGAGAGAGAGAGAGAGAGAGAATGTGTATGTGGGTAAATATGTGCTGCGTTAATGGTTGGATGTTGGGCGTATATAAAGATAGTCCAGCTCCTCCCCCTCCACTGTCTGTCAGTTAACAGTGTGACAGCTGGGAATGTCACACTCAGCACACCAGATTAAACTATCAGACTGAGGCCAGAGACTGGGACTAATATGTGTTTCTTTACACCTAACTTACATCTGGAAATTCACTAACGCAACTGTAATGTTGCTATAATTTCTGAGGTACTATGTTGGAAGGGGGCAGATGAAATTGTTAAAATGGGATCTTTCTGCAGTGGTCTGCATTTAGATAATTTCCCCACTGGAAAATTTATAAGCTTATTGTTGAATATTGTGTAGAAAGAAGGGTTTGTTTTAGGTGTTAGGACAGTTTATTGTGATTTTTATGGTTTGCATTAAATCACATGAACCACCACAATCAGAAAAAAACACCCAAACCATTTATAATATCTTAGGAACACACAGGTGTTAAACATCTTCCCTGCCCTTAAGAAAATAAGGATATTGTGTTTGTTTCATAGAAGATCACAACAACCTACTAGGCAGTATTTTAGTGGGAGGGTAGCATCAAATGAAAAGGACAGCTGAGAGGAAGTGCATGCTCCTAGTGTAACCGGAGCAAACATTGTGGGCGCCGTGGTTGGAAGACGGAGTGGTGCTTGTTTTTGTGACTTTCTGAACAGAACATGATCATCTTCCTGAGGAAATGTGAAAACTGGGTCACCGTCTATAAGAGTTTAAAGCCAAATCTGCTGCTACATGTGGGTCTACAGGCCTATCGTATGTATTATTATAAATGCCAATGAACCAATGAACTGTATAAATTCATGTGCTTTGTGTACACGTATGCATCATGTGGAATGGATATGCTAAATGAGCTGCAAGCAGAATTATAATTATCCACAAAAGTAGTCAGTTAAGGTGGTATTTTTAACTGTTAGCTGGTGATGTGAAACCTGCAATGATAGCTTTTTTTTATAGCTGCTTTATAGGTCTAAACAGTCTAATTCAAATTTCTGGCCATTTGATTTGGGCTTGTCCCCTTTTTTCTGACTGATGCTACTACAGTTTTTTCTGTGTTGGTTATAACCATGTGACATCCATTTCATCTGTGTTGTTTCAAAGGTGGCTGCTGTGGCTCAGATCACAAGACATATGTTGTGGGAGGCTGGGCCTGGGCCTGGTGGCTCATCTCTGACATCCAGAGGTAAGACGTCGCCTCTCTGCTCTGGCTCCAAACCAAGGAAAGCGCTTAAATGTCCCTTAGAGCCACAGTCTTTGATGCACATCTGATCCAATAAAAATAACTACTGTAGCTCAGATTGCTGAAAAAGTAAATGCTTTTTTCTGATAGAAAGGTCCCAGAACACACAGAGCATCACAGTTTGCTGCATATGAGGCTGCGTAGCCGCAGACCGGTCGAGGTGTGTTATGGTTGTCCTTTTTCCCTGCTGTCCAGGGGGAGATATCTAAACAACTAGTGATCAAATTGCCATTGCACAGAGCGCAATTAAGTCCCGCCCAAACCGCTGGGAAAGACTATCCATCGCTCTCCATTGATTTTGCACTGTGTGAAGGTGAATCCTTGTCACTTTTGTCTGCTAGGAAACAACAGAAAAAATCCTAAACGCTGCTGTGTGGTAGGAAGCACTACCGACAGGGTAAAGAACCCAGAACTAAGTTTTTATAAGCTGCCAAACCAAAAAACTGAGGATACAGGCAATAAGATGTGAGGCATCAGCAGGAAGAATAGGAAAACCGTGGGATGGTGACACAGTATACCTAAACCTAAGTTTGCAGCAAACATGTTGTCCAAATGTCACTTTTAAGATAATGATATTTCTGCAAGTTGACAGTATGCAGCTTGTGTTAAAGTGTGAAATAAATCAGAATGTTATGCACTATGATGTTTGCAAGTGCCATAACTAAATACAGTAGCTCACTAACACATAACGGCTAACTTGTCCCATCGGTATTAACTGTAACCCTGGTAGACAAAGAGTACTAAAATAATCCTCTGACATGCTGAAATGTGATGTTTTTATGTAGCTACAGGCATTTTGTTAGCTTTTCACCCGCCGTTTGCATATTGTGGGCGTGGTTATCAGAGTATTACACGTTGTGTTGTGTTGCTATGGACATTTGGTATGACTATTTAAGACCTCCATGTAAACTAAAGTTTTGGTGATTTCCTCACCTTTCTTCTAATGCCATCACCAGGCCATATATTTCATTATGTGTGAAGAGATTTTTCAAAATCTATCAGCCAGTTTGTCATTAAGTTTAGTGAGCACATTAAAACACACAAATGAGCCACACTGGTGCAGTGAGCGTTACTGTACTTTTAGCCAATAGCATATACATTGTCCTGGTGCTATAAATACTTTCTAGGACAACAACTGTGTTAATCCACGGCTGGAAGTAGACACAACAAAGGCACGGTTTAATTATTGTCATGGATCCGTTGACAGTATGAGACATTATGAATAATGCCATATCTGTACTTTTTCATTTAGATAATTGCCGTATTTTCCTAGGCAGGTCTGTGTATTAGAAATATTTTAAGTTTATCTCTGCAGATACCCTGAAAAGGTTCTTTTGTTCATTAAGACTTTCCTACCCTTGTACAGTTCAGTGAATAATACAGAAGTTATTATGGTAAACTGAAGTATCAATATTAAAACCTAATGTTTATTAAATATGTAAACATAGGGGCTCCCTGCTGCGTGCCGCTGTTAAATGCAGCTCCAACAAACCAGCTTCCGGGAAAACGCTGGAAAGATAAACAGATGGTGTATAATGACGAGGTCGGGGAAAGTTGCAAGTACAACATTTACAAAACTATACAAGAAGAATAACCTCGCAGTGTGTTAAACTCCCACACTGACACCGAAGCAGAGGAGTTGAGAGTAATGGAAAACATTTGCATGTGATATTCACTTGACATTAAACAAATGGAGTTCGTGTTTCTCTGCCAGAGCTTAAAACCAGAAAAATATTTAAATCAAGTAAAGCTGAAAACACTGACTGAAGATAGACTTTGACCTGTTTGATATTTAACCCCCTGTGAAGCTGCCTACCCTGAATTGTGCCCATGTATCCCTGTAAAAGCTCAGAGTTGTGGCGCAGGGCTGCTTTAATGTCTGATGCAACCTTTATTTGAAATGCTGAAACTGTCCACAGTGGGGGCTGCCGTGGGGCCAACAACTCACATCTGAGTAGACTGAACAGCACCTTCTGTATCTGTACCATCTGTAGAAGATAGCGTACAGTAATCCTAACCAACATGAACTAACAAGTGATTGTTAATGTTAAGGCCGTCAAGGTTAGCGCATTAATGCGACATAGGATTTTTAGGTTGTAGCAGGCTCCATTGTCACCAACCACGTCACACTAGCTTGTCGGCAAGGAGGTTAGATAACACTCCGTTTTGTGAGGAAAAACTGTCACGGTCATTTCCAAAGGGGTCCGTTGACCTCTGACCTCCAGATGTGTGGATGTAAATGGGTTCTCTGGGTCCCCACCAGTCTCCCCTTTACAGACATGCCCACTTTCTGATAGTCCCAGTCAGTCTGGATCAAGTCCTAGTCAAGTCAGCACTCTGACACACTGACAGCTGTTGTTGTCTGTTGGGCTGCAGTTTGCCGTGTTCTGATTGGAGCAGATTGTTGATGCTAAAGTCAGAACCTGGGAGGGTTTCTGGTCAACATCTGCCATTGATTAGTGTTGGTATTGATTTCCAATAATACATATACAATATACAAATACATTTAATAACAAATCTCCCTTTAAGGTACATTTTGACTAGATTCAATTCATTTGTGATCAATCACGATGAACTATGGACAATCATGCAATTAATCCGATTAAATGTTTTAATCGATTGACAGCCTTATAACTAACTTATGATTATTAATAGTCCTTGTCTCTGGTTTAAACTTGTATTATTTGGGGTTTGCATGCGTCTTTGTTTCTTCTTTGCTAACCTGCTTTGCTTTGTCTGGTTTCGATCTCACCCTGTCTGATCCCCAGTGTGTCTCCTGCAGGTTAGCCGTTCCACATTAAGTGCTGCTCTTTGTCTTTAGTTGCTAGGAAACAAAATGGTAGACCTCGACAATAAAAGTTGATGCATTTAGAGACCGACTGTCCCAGGAATCTTCTCTCGCCTATTTCTATTATGCACTTCGGTCATGTACAGTTTGCTGCACGTTTCAGTTGCGTCTTGGATGATAAAAACAGGAGAGAGTAGTGGCCACTTTGCACACAGCTAAAAGCCCTGTGTGCATAAGGCCAGGGTTATGAAAACGGGTGGGGGGGGCAGCATGGCTTCCCGCTTGTGATGCAGTAATCATGTTAATGTCCAGGCCTGTGACTCATTGATCCAATTCATCTGGAAAGTAGAGGGGGGAGGAGCTGTTAACCAGAGACTCTCCTCCTCTAAGGGTTGCTGCAATCAGCCTCCTGTGTCTTTAACTCAGACAACAGTGATTTTGTATTTATTGTAAAAGAATGGCTCTGACTGTTTTTACCCACTCTGAAACATAATCTCACATTCTTGTGTAACCTCCATACAATGTGATCTTGGGAGAGGCGCTTGGCTTATGAGTCCCTTCAACGTGGATCTTGCTCTATGTCCCAGATTACTGAAACATTTATTAACAGACAAGAGAAGCAGTGTTGTAGCTGTGACGATCCTGGTTTTGTAAGAGGTGTCAGCAGCACCACACCACACACGAAACAGCCCTCTGGGCCAAAACCGGCAAAACAGGAGGTCTGGCCGTGTCTTCCACCCCCTCCCTCTTCCCTCTTTCTCTTGACCTTGGTTACTGACATTCCTAACAGCTGTTGTCCAACTTACTGTTTTGCCTCTGCTATTCCCGCCTGCCTGCCCGCCTGCGTAGAATGTCTCTGGAGGTTATGACCATCCTCTGTCGCTGCGAGAATATCGAAACGTCGGAGGGTGTTCCCCTGGATGTGACAGGGGTGGCTCAGGTAATGCACTTCAAAAGACCCCCAAAAACAAAGCAGTGGCTGGTGCTGGAGGCCGAAGGACGACCCAGGGAAATGGTTGAACTAACAAGCTAACGTTGTCTTTGTTTGCTTTTCTCATCTTCATGGCTTTTTTTCCTCTGCAGTGGAGGGGAGACAGTCATCTGTCACTAACTTCGGCTGAACTCTGAGTCACCTTTTGGCAACGGGGTCAATAAATGAAGGCTATAGAGAAGAGGATTTGAGGAACCCAGTGTTAAATACAAATTGGGTTATTTGAGTAAAACTGCATTTGAAAATAATTTCAGCAAAAATCTAAATCTGACTGGTTTTGAATTGTGGATAGCATCTCATTTTGCCCCGTTGTTAGTGATCTGGAGTCCTTGGGTGAATGGTTTCACTGTCCTGTTTTTTTCCTTGTGTTCTGGCCCTTCCCTTCATTTGCTTTCCCTCCGAACATGTCAATTTTTATTTTATATTTTTTCCACATTCTTCAACAGGATAACGCTTGAGATTATGACCCTGCAGCCCAAGTGTGAGGATGTAGAGACAGCGGAGGGTGTAGCTATTACTGTCACTGGGGTGGCTCAGGTAAATCACTACACTTTTCTGGGAATGCCAGTTCAGACTCCACTACCCCCCCCCCCCCCAAACCCCTCCTCCTTTTCTCTGGCATCACCCCATAATCACAGCAGAGGTGGTATTTCATTCAGAGGGCTCAAGTTAAGATGCACACCTGTATTTTTGATTAGGACACTGAGTTAGATGTGCATACAGAAATGTTGAGTCATATTGTTGTCTGCATGATGTACCCTCATATCTGGGCAGAGTGCACCGAGGTAAACCTGTCTGACGAGGCCGGCATTCAGACTGACAGCAGCACTGAGTCAAAAAAACGCAGCCTGCTTATTCATTTCAATGAGGTATCAGAATTGGTACAATTCAGTCGGCACGGTGTCTGACAAGCCTTCAAACTGGGCTTCCTGCTTTGCATGTCATCGCCTCAGTACCTGTAGCAGCACACCACACCAACGAAGCCCCATGCGTCTCGTTGACGGTGTTATTTTCAGTCTGAAGCTGGTCCTAATTCCTAATGTGACTGGTGTCACTCTGTCAATCTTGATGTGTTTGTTTTTTTTTGTTTGTTTTTTTTTAAAATTATGTCTGCAATTTGATTGTTTGCTCCTGTATATATACATGTATGTATATATATATATATATATATATATATATATATATATATATATATATATATATATATATATATATATATATATATATATATATATATATATATATATATATATATATATATATATATATATATATACATATATACACATATATATATATACATATACGTATATATACACGTGTATATATATATATATATATATATGTATATGTTACTTTTGTTTTTGATTGAAAACTTTAAGGTGTCAAAGAGAAAATCCATCTTAAAATAAAACTTGCTATATCATATCTTAGAGTTGTGGCGATATCAATACCAGTATCAGAAATACGGCTGATACTGCCCCAAATTGGGGATTGGGTATCAGCGAGTATGTTATGCACAATCTGATGCCATAATTGATTAACTCAACTTGTTTAACCAGAAATCAGTTCTTCTTCACGGCCCCAAAACAGGAGCCTTCACTGTGCCGTCGCTGGATGTATAAGGCTTCTGATTTGAGGGTTGGCACTAGTGTTGCTAATTTCAACATCAGCAATCTTATAAAACATGGAAGACATATCACACAAAAGAGATTTGTGTTCCCCATGACCCTGAATAGGATTAAGCGGTGAAGGATAATGATTGAATGTATCAGATTGGTTCTCAGTATCAGACAATACCACAAGTTCAGGTAGGCTGTCGCTCACCATAACAGGGTTGTAGTGGTTGTATTGATGCCAAAGTTGCTGAAGTACAAAACCTACACTGCAAGTATCTGCTGCGGGACTGTTGTCTCTTGAGTTCATTATAAATCCACTTTGTCTTTGAACACCAGACTGAATCCCTACCTCCTCTTTTTATGCTGGATTTTCTCTTGCAGATCTTGTACCATAATATCCCACTGGTTTCTGTTTGCAAGTGATATTCTGCTCGTGTTCATTTCCCTTTTTTGTGTCTGCATGACAGTATTGTGTTTTGGAGATGCCTCATTATCAGTTCTGTATTTTAACCACAGTCATGCCAGTGTTCCTCTGCTCTGTTTCCCTACATGCATGCTGACAATGAGCCCACTGTTTGGAGCTGAGCAGCCCCTCACTCTCACACAGTTCACTTCACAGAGGCTCTTCATGCCACTGTTTGATTGGTCCAACTTAAACCAAAGCCTTTGTGGAGCGCGTGTCCCGTAGCAACAGGAGTAATGTCCCTGTTAAATTACAGAGACACATGTTTAGACGAAGGAGGAGGCACCCAGCAGGGTAAATGCAAAGGGAACCAGGGCAGATTGTTAATCGAGGATATTGTTTTAACTATTCCAAGTAGATTTCAATCTAGGGGTGGGCACGGTTTGGGTAAAAATCCAAACCGTTGGGTTCCATTGTCACGATTGGCTCGTGTATGTATCGTTGGGTTCATCTGAAATAGGTTAGGAGGCTGATTGTGTATTTTTTTCATCCTGTTTATTGTCACATTACAAATCAAGGCCTATGGAAAGAGGCTGGGACACGGTGGACAGGAATATGAGGTATCACATGCTCAGTGTAACTGAAGCTGAGGTCGTGCGTTGTTATTGGCTCAATTTCGGCGAGGGTGGATCTGATTTTACTGCATGTGTTGAACCACCAAAGATACGAGGCGTTGACGAGGCGTGACCCCGCCTCCTTCCTTCTCAGACTCTCAGTTGGCAGAGATGTTGATGAAGAGCAGAGTCCGGCTGTGATTGGCTCAGGAAACAGAGAGAGGACACGATAAAGAAAACAGCCTCTACATGCAGACTCAGAGCAGCTACACAACTAAAGCATCGTGAGGTTTATAGCCAAAGATCTGCAGCCTGATGCCGTCTGGAGGACGCTGGATTTCAGCATGTGATTAGGGTGTTTGAGCTGTGCTGTAATACGACGTACTGTACCGAACCCAACCGAAAACTGTGAATTTTATGAGCCGGCCCACCCTAATTCAGTCATATACTAACTTTGACAGCCTAATGGTCAGCTGGCAGTAAGACCACATCAGTTGATAGATGTGACAAATCCATCACCTTTTTAAAACAAAAAACACACATTAAACTTTGGCCTTAAAGGAACAACGTGAGTTGAGGAAATGGTTGTCAGGAGAGGTTTAGTTGACATTCTTCTATCACATTTCCTGTACTGGTTCAGTGTTGTATTTTAAAGGAGCTGTGGGCTTTGAGGAGGCAGGAGGAAGGGTGGTGTCTGGAGGGGAATGGGGAATGGGGAGGAGCTGGGTAGGAGGTCAGGAGGAGTTAAGTCCTCACAGATTACCTCTACACACTGTACTCCAGTGTTGGCACGGCTCCCCCTGCTGACTGTGTGTTGTGTGTCTGGCTTGCAGCCTTTTCCTGTTTTCAGACGTGTTTCCTTGGAATGACGTCCATCCTCCGACTTTGTGTTGCCCTCATTCCTGGTACGAGTGCATGTTGCAAAACAAAACCATGTGCAGACCTCTCGCCTAAGGACCCAGCTCACTCTCTTTTCTTCCAGCTCCAGTGGAGTAAAATATCACCCAAACCTGCTGTCCTACACCATTTTTTTAAATTTCCTGACTGCGATCTCTCTCACTGTCACTGACTGTCATTGTGTTTATCTTGTGAACCTCAGGTCGTTACCATTGATTTTTCTTTTGTTTCATTTTATTGTAAATTATGCCACTAATGATTTATTTTGACATTTATTTCTGTCAGCTGTAAACTATCCTGTCCATTGTGTTTAACCTTGAAACAGGAATAAACAGCAGATTGCTGAGCTGGGATGGGAACTACATTACCATGAGTCTAGTTTAGACGGTGGGATTTTCTTCAGTGTAATTATCACCTGAAAGTAAAACTTCATTAACAGGGTAAATCATGAAGTTATAGAGCAGTGGTCTGATTATAAGTATATGCTTTGCTTGTCATAAGCCCAAAAGCAACAGATTGTGAAGTCAAACTGTTGTGTTCGCTGTAAAGCTTCTAATAGCTGATTACTTATGATTAGACTATCTGACGGTCAGGCATGCCTACAATGTCACTATAATCACTATGTTGTGATATTATCTATGAAATAAGGGCGAAAAATGATGGTGTATGTGTATAGGGGTTGTATAGTAGGGCTGGGTGATACGGCCAACATCCTCTAGAAATGAGGTCGTTTCATATCTCAGTACTGATATACAATATGACTCAATATAGCATATATGAAGTAAACACATGGTAAACCATATTTTTGTGTACTCCTGTGTGAATTAAATATTTGCCAAATGAAAAGAATTGAGTATTTTTTAAGAACTTGAGTGTAAAAGTGTTTACTGAAATCATAGAGAAAAAATAAATAAAAATATAGGCCTATATCACGATAAAAATATAGATTATTATTTTTTTAATATCATTATATTGCCCAGCCCTCATAGCTAGTATGGTGTATTGGAAGATATGGAAGCATTTGGATTTAATTTAGCACATGTAGTTTTGGTTTTTGGGAAACGTAAACTCTTTAACATGAACTGTTTATTAATTCTGAATTATGTGGCCATGTACAATCTGGCCCATGTCAGTGTTGGCCAATATTTTATAAACCCTTGTTTAATCAGGCCTACCATTTCCATTATCAGCCCTGAATGTCCAGTATGTGTCCTTCATCCACAGCACCTGCTGTGCTGCTCCAGGCTGCTGGTTTAGTATTAGAGTCCTTTTTCCAGTGTAAACAAGAATCAGCACTAAAACGCCAAATAGCAAGAATGCACAATCATGAGTTTGCTGCAGATGTACCCAGTTTCCTAAACAGCTTGGCCTGTATGCATCCATGTCACTACTACATTGCAGACTTTGCAAAATGTTCTCATTCTAAATGTCATGCTTCATTTTCTATGTGTTTTCTATACATGACTGCTAACATTACTAAGTGTAAAGAATGATATGTGGTAACTGATCAGAGAGAAAGTGATTGTTGGATGCTACCACCTAAGCTAGTATGTGCTGCCTGTGTTCGTGCTTATGGACGTGTTTGTGGATGTGTGTTCAGCTGACGATCTTTGTCCACGTTGGCACCAGGTGAAGGTGATGACAGAAAACGAGCTGCTGGGTTACGCCTGCGAACAGTTCCTGGGCAAGTCGGTCGTGGAGATCAAGAGCGTCATCCTGCAGACCCTGGAGGGTCACCTGCGCGCCATCCTTGGTGGGTAATCTCTCCAAATGCAATGTCACTGCTTGAGTTTTGTAGTTTTTCCAACAAACGTGGACAGTCAATGTCATTTTAAGTCTTTGCTTACATTCTGGGAGAGTAGAGAAGGAGGGAGATGAAGGGATTAACAGACATAACTGCTCCACTGCATCATTTCTTCCTTTAACTTTTTTATGTATTTACTTTAGCAATATCTTTAAGTCAAGGCATGTAAGAAATGATCACAACATGGTTTGCTCCTAGAAGTTTGTAAATGTCTGTAATAATTATCATTATGTAGATGCATTTTGATGAGTTGAAGTCTAGTGTGTGATAAGAACCTCATAACAATTTGCACCGAGTCACAGTTGTGAAGCAGTTTAACCACAAAGGTGGTTGTGGAGTAAAACATGTCATTAGTCGAGAGGTGGGTTTAGTTCATGGCTCAGCTCGCTGCAGTTTCATTTCCATTCTGGTAAATGTGGCTGTGTCAGTACTGCAGCTGTGTGATATTACAGAGCAGGTACCAGTGTGCACAACAGCAGTGATCCGGTGGCAAACAAGAACAAGGTTAATTTGATCAGTGAGCACAAGGAGACAGAATGACACTGAACACAGACGTTATATTGAACGTAATGGAAAGTCGTTGCTTCTGTTTATTTAAATAAATCGCTGTTGCAAACATGCTGTATGATGTATAACTGTCAGAGGAGCAGGTGTTTAAACGTGTAAAGGCTGTCATGAACCGCAGGCTGGATCATCTGTGTTACAACAGCTGATGGTAGAGGATGAGGATGTGGACAGTATATCTGACAATCTTTGATTTACCTAAGACCAACAGAGAGCACTGATGAATCCCAGAAATAACTGGGTACAAACAGAAATGAGATCAAATTTGCTCGTATATTGCGTCCTGCGTGAGGCCCATTGTCACAGATAATTTGCTCTCTTGACATATTGCCCATCTTCGTCAGTGTGCTCGATTTTAGTTAAATGTCTGTAGAAGTAATCATATGAATGGGAGGGCATTAACCACCGTTTCCATCCTTTCAGGCACCCTAACTGTTGAGCAGATTTACCAAGACAGAGACAAATTTGCCACTTTGGTGCGAGAGGTGGCAGCACCTGACGTCGGCCGCATGGGCATCGAGATCCTCAGCTTCACTATCAAGGTGTGAAGCTCACTTCATTCTGCATTTATCTTTTTAACATGTCTTTCTAATTTGAATTGGAATACTTAAATTACTTGATTTATTTGTTATGCTGACAGGATGTCTATGATAAAGTGGAGTACCTGAGCTCGCTGGGAAAGACCCAGACAGCTGCAGTGCAGAGGGATGCTGACATCGGAGTGGCAGAGGCAGAGAGAGACGCTGGTATCAGGGTAAGAGGAAATTAAAACTACAGACAAGCAATTGAATAACATCCATTCTCTAATTGTTAAATCGCTATTAGCTAATAGCTATCACATTAGGAAAGCTCCTAATCCATATCCCTGTCATTATCTTTTGCTCGCATCTTTTACAGGAAGCTGAGTGTAAGAAAGAAATGATGGATGTCAAGTTCTTAGCCGACACAAAAATGGCTGACTCCAAACGAGAGCTGGAAATGCAGAAAGCTGCCTTCAACCAGGAAGTGAACACAAAGGTAATGAGTTGGATAGTTTAGATTGGGTCTTGAGCTGAGTGTTAACAGTCAGAAATGTGAGCGTGAAGTATTCATGAAAACCTGCGGTCCCCTCTAGAAAGCAGAGGCTCAGCTGGCGTACGAGCTGCAGGCGGCCAAAGAGCAGCAGAAGATCCGTCTGGAGGAGATCGAAATCGAAGTGGTGCAGCGGAAGAAGCAGATCTCGATTGAGGAGAAAGAGATCGACCGCACCGACAAGGAGCTCGTCGCCACCGTGAAGAGACCTGCCGAGGCTGAAGCCTACAAGATGCAGCAGCTGGCGGAGGGTCGGAAGTGAGTGGGTCCGCTCAGCTCGCTCTCTTTAGGCTTCAGGGACACGACAGGAAAAATCGTGTCTTTCATGCACTGCTGTGCTTCTATAACTACTACTACTATTACTACGTAAAACATACAAAATACTTGTTTATTTTACTAATTTGTTGATCATTATCTGTAGATTTCTCCTGAATTGTTTTTATGTAAGTAATGAACTGTTTCATGGTGATATCTGTTAGTCCTTTTTTATTTTTTTTGTCTGTTGTCTCTTGCAGAATCTATGAAATTTTACAGTCCATGTCTTTAAAGGCTGTTTTCTCAAAATCACGTTTTCCTCAGACTCTGAGCCCGAAATGTATTCGACAGAACAGTATGTGCCAGACTGTTGATGACAGTTAACACTAAACAGTCCTTTTGATGCTCCTCTAACCCCAACCCCAGAATGAAGACGGTGCTGACGGCGCAGGCAGAGGCCGACAAGATCCGCCTCATCGGTGAGGCCGAGGCCTCCTCTATCGAAGCTGTGGGGAAGGCAGAGGCCGAGAAGATGAGGCTGAAAGCTGAAGCCTACCAGCAGTATGGAGAGGCTGCCAAGACGGCTCTGGTGCTGGAGGCTCTGCCCATGGTCTGTGGTAGTCATTTATACACCGCTGGTTTTAAAAGAAGTCACCAACATTTGGGAAGTTTTGCTAATTGGTCTGATCACCCAGCGTCTTCACCACTGGCGGGTTGAATGCTAACATTTTTGGTGTACACACCGACAGCGTTTACCTTTCATAATGACCATTTCTCTTTATTATAATTGTCATTTATATTTATCGTAGACAGAAAAAGGTTAAGAAATGTGTGCTCAGTTTGAGCGTTTTGTCAACTGATGCTCACTTGTGTTTCATCAGATTGCCAGTAAGGTGGCTGCGCCCCTGGCCAGGACCAATGAGATTGTCATCCTGAGTGGAGAGGGCAGCCGTGTGACCGGAGAGGTGAACCGTCTATTAGCTGAGCTCCCCGTGTCCGTCAACGCCCTCACTGGGGTGGATCTGTCCAAGGTGAGAGGGGCTGGCTCTCCACAGCAGGCCACATGCAGTATTTCCCTCATGCTGTCTTCAGGGCCAGCTGTATGAGCGTTTGAACGTCTTGAACAAAAAAACAGAATAGAGAGCAGCCTCATAAGGCTGCTGTTGATCCTTTTTCAGTGGGATAAACATCATTACAACAGCTGACCAGAGGGCATTTAACAGAGCACAAACACCCACCAACGCTCAGCAGTTCTCCGTCTTGCCAAGCTGCAGCCTCATTCACATCTTCAGGGACTCGTCAACAGTAGCACAAGAGGCAGTGCAGTTTGGGAAGTCACATTCGAATTTTACCACCCACCTATGAACAAAGTTTAACAGTTTGGACTCAAAACTGAAAGTTGTATTGTGTAAATAGGAAACGCAGTCACCATAATAAGGTGTTCCAGTTTGTCCAGCTGCCCCTGAGAAGCTAACACCGTCTAAGAGTAAGCAGAACAATGTATTGCGATAACCTACATTTCTATGGCTCTGCACCGGTAACAGCTGCTTCCAGAGGCGTTACGTTTTCAGGTTGTCTGTCAGCACATAGGCATACAGCCGGTCCAGTCTTAAAAATACAATATCTCACATGGACCACTGGAGGAAATTTCTTCAAATTTGGCACAAACTCAAAGGTCAAGGTGACTATGACCTCACAAAACCTGTTTTTGGCCATTACTGTAGGATTCATATCCTAATGATGACAAAGTCATGCACATCTAATAGTATAAAATGATGAAGTGGTGACATTTTGGACAGACATGAGTGTAAAGTGCAACTTGACTGGTTGTAGGATGAATGCAACTGTGAGGCGGTACTTCTGGTTCTTTTCTCCAGTCCTACAGATTTCATCCAATCTTGATTAGTTTTGAACATACTTGGATGAGTATTTAGTTATTTTTTTGTTGCTTGATGCACCAGTGAGGCTAGAACTGATTGATCAGACAGCACGGACTGTTTTTAGTTTATATGTTGAAATGAGTACTGTCATTACCTTATTACAAACCATGAGCTGATAATAGTTCATTTTAAATGAATGAAAACAACTTACCTGAAAGCTCAAACACTGCTGGAGTTTTCCTCCAGTGCTGCTGTTTCCTGCTCAGGTCGTAAAGTTGAGGGCATTCAGGAAAAGTCTCCACAATGAGTAGAAACGCTAATGATGCCGCTTTTCTGCTCTGAGGTGAAGTTTTTTCAGGGTGCGTCTGCATAAACATGCGGTGCTAAGGAATGCAAAAGCAGCCTTAATAAAACGCCTCAATCTCATTGAAAACAACCACAAAAAGCCCCAGGCTGCTAAAACACACTCCCTCCGACCAGGACAATCTGTCTACAGTTGATATTACAGAAACATGATACTTGAATATAATCATAACTCGAAATAACTGTCCATAACTGGATTGAGATATTCTCCCAAAATGCCACAAGATGTGCCATCAGGAGGCTGCAGCCACTCTCAAATAAGAGTTATGTGTCCAGAAATAAAAATGCACATATATTTTCTTCAGGAAATGGCTCCTCTGGTCTCATATTTTATTCAAAGTAGAAAATTGCTGTGATGGAGAAATATAGTATGATATACTCATTATTAGGGCTGCCCTCTGTTTGGCTGAATGGAGGTTTTGTTCTTGGTCAGCTAAGATTTTTTTCTTGATCAATCGATTTTTATGTGTTTTCACGCTGAATGACTTATTTCCAAGAAACCTATGAGCACATCTCTAGTACCTACCAGATTTAAAGTGGTGATTTGTGTGATTGTTTGTGGGGAAACTCAGTTTTGCAGATCTGTCAATTAAATCAACTAATTGATTAGTCAACAACATTGTCTGTGTTTGGTGGAGGACAGCCCCAGTGTACGGTGTAATATAGTTTCTGTGTGAGCTGGTCCCTAATATTCACCGCTGTGTGAAAAGCAGCTAATGGTCCTGTCGTCCCACAGATGCCTCTGCTGCAGAAGATGATGGGCCCACAGTGCCAAACGGCCATCTGACGAGTCGCACCAGAGACTCGCTCCTCTGAATCCTTCGACATCTGTCTGCCTCAAGCATGAAAAGAGTTTTTCCAGCCTCTGACCCGTTATGCAACTGCCTTTGACCAGAAACACTTGACACCCACCAAGAGTTTTTTTTTATATATATATATTTTTAAGAGGTTTTTCATTTTCTTAAGGAGAAAACAAGCTGGGGCCTTACTTCTGAAGGACCAGACTGTATGTAGCTTCTGTTTTTAGTGTTCAACGCATTGATTCTTATCACACTGCACTTGTCAGCCAGTCCTACTAGTCATTTAAAGCAGATTTGGGTGTTTTTCTCTTCATCCTGACCCACCAACAGCTCAGAGCCCAGGAACTTGCTGTAGACTGAGCCTAGTGTTGATTTCTGTTTTCTTTTCGAATGGCTAATTCTCACAGATTAGTGGACTCTAACTCGGAGAATGTGACGCCACCACTAGATCTTCACCCACTGTGATTGTAAAATTTAGACCATAGTACATCGGTAATACTCTTACCTCGCGATTCACTGTCATGTTGCCTGTCTCCTCATGTGCAGTGCCTGTTCACCACTCAAGTGCCCAAACCTTAGGACCGCGGTTTGGCTTTAGATGGATTTATGTCAGAGTATATCACTGTGTTATATAGATGGATGGTGTTTTAATATTGTTCCTGTGTTTTCATAACACCTGCTTATACTAACAACAATGTTTACTCTTCACTTTTGTCTTGTGTTTAGACACATAGGCAGATTATAAACGCGAAGCATGACACGAAGCCATACTTAGAGAAGATTAGCCTTAATAGATAACCCTGGACGCCTGCCCGACTCACTGAATATTTCTCTATAACACAAGTAGCGAGTAGTAGACGTCCAGGGTCGCAGCTTTAATTCATTTTGTTACTCGTCTCTGTCTTTTCCTCCTTCTCAGATGAGCTGATAGTCGTCCTCCTACTCAGATGTGGTTTTGCCATGTTCACTTTTGCAGATATGCGTTTTGTATCTTTAAAGAGTAACCCTCACCTCTAGGGGTTGAAAGTTGCCGCTGTGTTTTTTCTCTGACCACATGACAAAACAGGAATGTACTGTTACATTCAGTCGGCCCAGACCTCACTGAGTTGGAAGATAAGCCTGTGGTTAGGTTCACGTGGTGCTTGGGCGGTCCCCGCTTTGGTTAATGTAATGTCGAGCAGTTGGACCAGTTACTTTTTGCTGCTGCATCCTGTAACTCTGCGTGGAGCTTTTTATTCTTGTTACTTGCTGATTTGGGTCAATCTAATTACCACATATAGTCTGTTACAATCATTTAAACGTCCAGAAGCTGCAGAATCATCACTTGTAATGTGAGGACACAGTGAGCAAGTTTAACCTCTAGATGGCAGCGTCGGCGCACGATTTGAACCCACAGAGTTACTCTGCAACCTGAATGAGCCTTTTTTCTTAGAAATCTTTATTTTCATATCACACTCTTGTCGTTTTGACATTCAGTTAAGTAGTGCTGCGCTTTTTAGTTGTTTAGCCTCTGGTTAATGGGAGTGAGCCCTTTACAGAATCTGTGACCTTTTGTATGATTTTACCACTGACCGTTACTTTAGTCACACTGTTCTCTTTCATTTCTGTGAATAAATACAAGGCTCATCCTTGTTTCCGTTTTTGACATCGTTACAGTTCCCTCCAAGTTCAAATGCGTTTCTGCGACTATTTTACGTGCTGTTGATGCCGGGAAAACGCAGCTGGCTTGTCACAAATACAATATTATTAACGTACGGATGTGTTATATTCTTTACCATCATTTGAAATGGCCAATATATTAACAAGTGATTAGTTGCATCCAGTGTTAGTCATTTCGCCCTGACAAAGATGAGCTGAGTGAGAGCTCAGTGTGGTCTGTTAGGACCACAGGTGAGCGACATTAAGACCAATGACACTTTTAAATCAGCTCTGGAAATGTAAAGCAAGCCGCCCAGTGAAGCCTCCGAATGCATTTAAGGTGAGAAATCGAACAGATGTAGAATAAAATGTGCTAAATCTTATTCTGTTTTCACATATCTGACATGAATCAGATGTGAGTGTTGGGATTAAAGGTTAAAGCAGCCAAATAAAACTCTGAACAACTTAGTATTATACGTAATAATGCTCCTTTTATTTAGAAAGAAATCTGTTTGTGTACACAGTGCCTTTGTTATATAATGAGGAGGTCATTCAGGTTGTTGACTATTAATCAAACATGAATTTACTATAAAACAAAGATCTTATTTATACATATACAGTGTTCAGCTGTTTCTCTTTATACCTTCCTGTTTTATGTACTTTACATTCTATACTGCAAATGTACAGAGGAACACGTATATATATATATATATATATATATATATATATATATATATATATATATATATATATATATATATATATATATATATATATATATATATATATATATACACACACACACATACACACACACACATACAGCATTGGGTAGCATTGAACAGCTTTGCTGATGGAACCTGGATTCATTATTTTGGCCATTATATTGTGTGCCAAAAATATCTTGATTTGCATCGTCTAATCAAAATGGAGGCAACGTTTCTGTTTTTAGAGGAGAATGTGATTGAAGACCAAACACTATACAGACCTACGCCTTAACTCTTCATCTGTCTTCATCTGAAACATGTCCATCTGTTGTCTGTTATGGAAATCATCTGTAATCTCTATTAAATGTTATATTGTGGATTTATCTGTGGCTTCTCATGTTAACACTGGCCTTTGGAGAACTGATCCAGCATGGCATTTCAAGCACGTGTTCATGTTATTCTGTGTTGTGTGACGCCCTATAATAAATGTTATCCTACTTGGTGTTGGCCTCGCTGTCCGTCTGTTACGACCCCCCAGGAAGAGCATCGGCTGTTGATCCCAATGTGGTCGTAGTGGCCAACGGTGGTGCTCCAACTTCTGTGTCCTTCACTTGAAGCCATTGGGCCCAAAAGACTTTTTCCAGTAGACTTTCAGTGAGAAAGAGACGCCTGTAACACAGCAGATCATTTATTTTGAGGTGAATCAACTCCCCAGTACGAACACTCCAGTAGTCCTTATTTAAATCATCAGGTCCTAAAAGATGTAAAACGCACTAATAGCTGAATCCTCCAGGGCCCAGAAAGACCTGGAAGACCCAGAAGATCCGGGTACTTTTTCAGACCTGGAAGTCTTAGGAATGAACGAGGCCCGGCCTCCAACACTGGATCCAGTTCTCTAAATACACCCGTGACCTCTTACAGAACGACGATGACCCGTTATGCTCATTTTCACGTGCACAGTTGTATTTTGAGGTTCTACTAGAACATGTTAGGATGTGCTCAACTAGCCGCTAGGCACGTATTTTGCTTATGTGTTTGTACTTTGGGCTTTGTAACTTTGCAGATCGTTTACACACAAAGACTATATGACACACTAAAGGAAATGGAAAAAAATAATAGGTTCTGTTTAGATTAGGAAGGCTTGAGTAGATGTGTCCTCTGGCTGGTGATGGACATCCTCATTATCAGAGGGCAAAGGTCAGGATACCGGTGAGGGAACCACGACAAAGCAGTAAAAACATGTTCTCAAATGTTATCCATATTTAATGAATATGACAAACAGTTATCACGCATGGCTTGGGTACGTGTGAACATATTGACTAGTATTTCATCAACTGTGCCTTTCAACTCCCTTATATCTGTGCTTACGTCTGTAGTGTGCATGTTACTATTTCACTATTTCTCTCCATTTTATTAAGATTGCTATCTACAGCTGGTAACCTAGTGTACTTAAAGAAACAGTGTGTAGCATTTATTGACAAATGCAATATAATATTAAGTATGTTTTCCTTAGTGTATAATGACTTGAACATAATAATGAGTCCTTTATATCCAGTTAGGGAGCGGGTCCTCTTCACCGAGCCGCCATGTTTCTACAGTAGCCCAGAATGGACAAACCAAACCTCAGCTCTAGATAGGCCTTTTGTGTTTTCGTGTTTCCGTGTCAGCACCGTAGTTCTTCAGCACGCATGTTAAACAGAAGTTTCAGTTGGTTTCGATCTGCAGCCTCACCGCCAGATGCCGGTGAATCCGACTCACTGCTCCTTTAATGCTGCTCTGCAGGGGCTAATGTGTGCAGATGTGGCTGTTAATACTGTTGCTCAGTTGTGCTCTGTTGCGTCATAATGCTTTACATGGCTCCATATACTGAGTAGTGGATGGCATCATATTATTGCAGCATGGTTTGGCTGCTTCCTGTTCCTCTGCGTGGTTTATGTCCTATCTAAAGAAGGCTGACTTTGTTACTGTTGTTGTCATGTTGTCGTCTCTCGCTGTGCTGTTTGTATTCCTTATTAATCTGTCACTTCATTAGTTGCTACACTTCAGTGGTTCATCTTGCCAAAGGACTGCTGAGCTGAAACTGAGCTGGCACATGGATTAATATGTGTAACCTGTCAGAAAGGGTTTCATGTCTGCCATGAAAGTGATGAGCTCAGAGAGGAGCTACAGCCTCACCTGTGCTGTTTAGAGACACTAGACACAGGTGAGCTCAGTCTGCACACAAGCAGTGCTCCTATAACGAGGAGGGAGGAGGAAGATCAGCAGTTTACCCTGTTACCGGCCAGACCTGTTCCCCCGTCTTCATCCAGTGCATCTAAAGTGAGTGATTCTTTAAGGTTTATCACTTTCATGATGCCATGTCTTTGTCTGTTCACTTTATGACTCAGTTCCCACGTTTCACTGGAATAATGTTTGTCTTTCTGGCGCTGAGTTGATAATGATGATTAGTGAGTAAATACATGTGCAGTGCGGTTTATGTCATGTATTTTCCTTTGTGTATTTAATGCAAACGCACCATTTGATGTTGAAGGGGAAGTTCATCTAAAATAAAGTCCCTTTTCTGGTGGTAATATCTGGCTCTCTGTCCCCAAATCTGGCCACCACGTCTGATACTCAAAGGTCCACAGACTCCAGCCCTCACCGAGGAGGTCACCTAAACATAGCGTGTATAAAGAAAATGAGAGGAAAGGTTTGAACATCAGTCTTCTGTTATCTGGAGTCAGTGTGTCTATCTGGACAGCTGATGGAGGACATGACTGTAGTCTGGTCAGACCTGAAGAGGGCAGTCAAACTGTAAAAGAGGACGCACACACTGCAGCAACACACTCCAATAGTGTTGCAACTACGACAAATCATAACACATTCATATAACTGATCACAAGCCAATCATGCAGCACAGTGGGTGTGGAGGCAGTTATTTGAGATGTTTTCATGTACTGCTCACAGTTTTCCAAGATAATCCGTTCACAGGGCGTCAAATGCCGAGGCTTCATCACAGCAGTACCGAGTGAACCCATCCCCACCAATAATAAACGCTCAGGGAGTGTGGTGACGTAGCCTAGGGTGGAGGTGAATGGGTCCAACAAACACAAGGCTTTCATCCAGTTCGCTGTCCGCGTCCTGTGCATCACGTTACAATCCGTTGTTCGTTTGTGTCCCGTGTTCACGCCCTTCAGTGTCACTTTTACTGTATAAACATAGTAGTTTTAAGCCCAAATACACTGTTTTTCCTAAACCTAACTATAGATGTTTTATTGCCTGAACCTAAAAAAGTGTTTTTGTTTACTTCACAATGTTTAGCATGTTTCGTTTTTAATGTAACTTCTCAATCTGAAAAACAGCTGATTACAGTTGTTGGATAAGTGTAGTGCAGTAAAAAGTGCGTTATCTCCCTCTGAAATGTAGTGAAGTAGATGTATAAAGTATCATATAACAGAAATACTCAAGTACAAGTACTTCAAAATTAAATGTTATAATCGTATAATGTTCTACCACTGCTCATTTTTTATATGTGCTGTGTGGTTTGATACAGTTCAATTCATAAATGCTAAAAAAAAAAAAAAGTCTGAAGCCGCTCTGGCAGAGACTCCACTGTTATTGGTTTCTATTATATTTTGACACTTTGGCAACGTAGTTCTTGAAACTTTCATGCCGATAAAGCCGCAGATATAAAAACAGTTTAATATCCATGAAACTAAACTCATGTACAGCTCTGTTTGAGGCCTCCAGACACATCTCCTCTTATCTCAAACAAATAAAATAAAATGATGTGGCTCACATTACTCCGGGCCAGATGTTTCACGCCTCTGAAAACGGGAACGTGAACCACCGTCACATCAGGACAGATGGATAAAAAGAGGTTCAAATAAGGAGGAAAAAATGAAATTATCACTGTTTTTTTTTAATTTTTAACTCCAGACACTTCTATGTGATGTAATGGCATTGAGCATTTACTTGTCTTTGAAGAGAAACATAGTCTTAGAAATAGCTTAATCCCCCGTTACTCTGAATAAACCGGCCTGCTGCATAATGAGCGCTTCCTGTCTCCACTCGTTGCAAAGGATAAAAAACTTATCTCTGAATGCAGAGGAAAATTCGTAGAAAAGTGTCAGCAGCAGATAAAGAGTTGGAGTGAAACCACCCAGTTAGTCCCACCTCCATCTTTATCTGAGCCTACAGGAGGACCTCCCACACCCTGACTAGGAGAGCGTTACCACGGTAACCACCATGTCCCACCTAACTCGGGACCTTGCTGAAGAACATGTCGCAGTGCATAATCAAAGTTACTGAATTGAATTATTGGTTCATTGTTCCAGATGTGATAAATGAACTTGCCCTTAAAGAGGTGGTGGGGCGGTAGCTGGAGATGTGATCACACTGTCAATGTTTCTGTGCTAATGACTCGGTGTCGCAGCAGCTACATTCATCAGCGCTGCTGGAGAAAACTTCATACCGAACAGAAGAGGCTAAACTGTGTATCTGTGTTCATCCTGAACATGACTGCTCAGTTACTTCACAAACGTTCAAAGGCGTATTTTCCTCAGAAAGACGGTCAAATACGGTCTGAAAAGCAAATATGATTTAGATAAAAAGTCATTTTTATAAAACTGTTTGTATACCCTGATAGTGCACGAGGCAGATAATGTGAAATAAATCGTGTCCTCCGGTGCTCCTGATGGCATCTGCAAGATTTCACAGACCGGAAGAAAACAACCAATCAGAGCCGAGCTGGAGCCTTGCTGTCTCTGAGCAGCTGTCAATCACTCATAAACTCTGATCAAACATTCAAACCAGGCAGCGCTGATCAGATATGAATCAATATCCTGTTACTGTGATGTTGTGTTGCTTGTAGTGGATTGTTGCTGTAAAATGAGTTTGTGACCCGGCAGCCATGTTGAGATCAGTTGAGGAACTATGAAGCTCCGCCCACCAGCAGAGCAAAAGTCCTCATTTTACAGATAAACACGAACAAGATGTTTAAGAGAGAAATAGTCATCACAGTCACAGAATATTGATTCATATATCAGCAGCGCTGCCTATGTTTGACCGTCAGAGTTCAGAGTGATTGACAGCTGCCTCCATTGAATGAAGAAGGAGAAGAAGAACCTTTTTTAGTCCCACGAGGGGAAATTCAATTTTTACTCTCTGTTGTTTTACTTATACACAGTACATGCAGACCTGAAACACACACATGCACAAACAGGACCCATATACCTGCATTAATGGAGAGGTGTCAGAGTGAGGGGGCTGCTCCTGACAAGCGCTCCGTGCTCAGGGGCACCTCGGCAGTGCCCAAGAGGTAAACTGGCACCTCTCCAGCTACCAGTTCACACTCAGTTTTTGGTCCATGTCGGGACTTGAACCGGTGACCCTCCGGTTCCCAAGACAACTCCCTACAGACTGAGCTACTGCCGCCCCGAATGAACAGCCAATAGGAACGCTGTCTGTCTGAAATGACCTGTGATTGGCCAAAGTCTCCCATCATGGTTTAGACATTTTAAAGCCTGACAACAGGATTGTTGATTATTATGGGATTTTTGCCCAATGATGCTAAAAGTATTCTGCCTACTGCTGCTTTAAGGCAGTGGATCCTAACCAATCAGAATAGCACACTTACTGGATAATTTACACTGTGTATAAAACTATTTTTAAAGATTAAGTATTTTATTTAGGCCACATTCTGTTTAAACTCTATGTCTGCACAGCTGCAGATAAAGATCAATGTACACTAATATAATTAGTATTATATTATTTCTGGTGTTAGATTCCAGGGTGGCGGCGTAGGGATTCTTTACAACTCCAGTGAATCAAATATTTCCAAAAACTCAGCTCAGCTCTTTGTAGATATAAATAGGGGGTTTCAAGGAAAATCGGTTGGGAACCTCTGATTTAAGGGACAAACTGTCAGGGATTAAAGACAAACTGCACAGATCTCGCCGACGTGATTTGATGCTGTGAATTTCGATGTGCGATGTCCGTATGACATATCTCTATATCCTGGAATCTGACTGAGTGCATGACGTTTAATAAGTCACATAACATGACATCAGCTGACATACCGCGGCATTAAATCCCAATCCAGGAAACCATCTCTCATAAATCCAAGGAGCATGAGATCCAGAGGACTGAAGATGTATTACCGAGCTCCAGGCCTTTAATAGGCTGCTTTGGCTCGCTGCTCACTTCCTTTAATTAGACAGGTTTGACCAAGAAAGGTGAAAATATTTGGGGGAATGGTGACTGCTTCAAGGAAAGCATTAGCTAAGTAAACTGAATCATACTGTATATAAATATGAACTCTGGTACAAAATGACATTATAAATGATTAAAATGGTAAATGAATGAACCTTTCCCTGTGATAACGTATGAATGAAAGACGTTGTGTGTGCATACATCCTTGTCTCGTCTAAATCAGAGTATCAGTGGTGGAAGAAGAACTCTGAATATTTTAATATTAAATATCCCATAAAAACCTTTCACCATGTTATTCAAGAGCTCTGAGAGAAAACTGGACTTCTGCTCCTCATCATGACTGAAAATCTAGCTGTGATGGGAGACTTTGACCAATCACAGGTCATTTCAGAGAGAGAGCATTCCTATTGGCTGTTCATTCAACGGGGGCAGCTGTCAATCACTCGCGAACTCTGATTGTAATCTCTATTTTGATCAAACGGTCAAACTAGGCAAGAGGAAGATGCTGAGAAAGTCTGCTCCGGCTGGTGGGCGGGGCTTGGTGTTTCCTCAGCTGATCTCAACATGGCTGCCAGGTCACAAAATTTTTCATTTTACACCTAAACAGTAAGATGAACCAAGATGTTTCTGAAAACATTTTACTTTAGAAATAGTCGTCACAGTAACAGAATATTGATTCATATTTGGTCAGCGTTGCCTGGTTTGACCGTTGATTGACAGCTGCTCAGAGACAGCAGGGTTCTCGGCTCTGATTGGTTGTTTTCCTCTGGTCTGTGAAATCTTGCAGATGCCTTAAGGAGCACCGGAGGACACTGAAGGACACAGGAAGGTCTCAGGATATAGAGATCAAGTAAAAGTACTGATACCACACTATGAAAATACTGCACTACAAGTAAAAGTCCTGCATTCAACTTAGTTAAGTAAAAGTATTATCAGCAAATGTATTTAAAGTATGAAAAGTACTTATTGTGCAGTAAAATGTTCCCTGTCAGTGTGTTCCTGTCTGATGTTTCTGGATTCATATTACTGCTGCATTCTGTTGCATTTTAACTCCTTTATATAATGTTGGCTGATTTAATCTACCACAATGCATCATGGTCTATAAGATCATCATATGTCTGTAGCAGCGCTGTCCTCTCTGAAAAGTCAACTTTTCATGTGTACCCATGTATTTCCATAAAGAGTTTATTATCTGAAGAAGTAGGAGGATTTTCATGCTTCAGTTTATCACAAACATGGAAGGGGATGAAAAACTACCTAAACTACTAACTAACTAAAACAAACCTGTAAAGCAACTGAAGCTGTCAGATACAGTGGAGTAAAACGGACAGTACTTCCCTCTGAGATGTAACAGAGTACACGAATAGTTGCATAAAAGGGAAATACTCAAGTAGCACACACGTACCTGGAGGCTGTACTTCAGTAAATGTACTTTGTTACATTCCACCACTGCAGATTATATACAGTAAAAAATAAAAATCATTTTTAGGGCTGTCAAAATTAACTTATTACCTTGTAAGTAGGCTCAGTTTTAAAACTAGAGTATGAAACTAGAAAACCTGATGGATCCATCAGTACCAACCAGGTCAGACTACTACTACTACTACTACTACTACTACTACTACATCCTGGTCTCATCTGAAACTAGAGAACCTGATGGATCCATCAGTACCAACCAGGTCAGACTACTACTACTACTACTACTACTACTACATCCTGGTCTCATCTGAAACTAGAGAACCTGATGGATCCATCAGTACCAACCAGGTCAGACTACTACTACTACTACTACTACTACTACTACTACATTATATATATATTTTACTACATCCTGGTCTCATCTGAAACTAGAGAACCTGATGGATCCATCAGTACCAACCAGGTCAGACTACTACTACTACTACTACTACTACTACTACTACTACTACTACTACATCCTGGTCTCATCTGAAACTAGAGAACCTGATGGATCCATCAGTACCAACCAGGTCAGACTACTACTACTACTACTACTACTACTACTACTACTATATCCTGGTCTCATCTGAAACTAGAGAACCTGATGGATCCATCAGTACCAACCAGGTCAGACTACTACTGCTACTACTACTACTACTACTATATCCTGGTCTCATCTGAAACTAGAGAACCTGATGGATCCATCAGTACCAACCAGGTCAGACTACTACTACTACTACTACTACTACTAGTACTACTACTACATCCTGGTCTCATCTGAAACTAGAGAACCTGATGGATCCATCAGTACCAACCAGGTCAGACTACTACTACTACTACTACTACTACTACTATATTATCCTGGTCTCATCTGAAACTAGAGAACCTGATGGATCCATCAGTACCAACCAGGTCAGACTACTACTACTACTACTACTACTACTACTACTACATCCTGGTCTCATCTGAAACTAGAGAACCTGATGGATCCATCAGTACCAACCAGGTCAGACTACTACTACTACTACTACTACTACTACTACTACTACTACTACATCCTGGTCTCATCTGAAACTAGAGAACCTGATGGATCCATCAGTACCAACCAGGTCAGACTACTACTACTACTACTACTACTACTAGTACTACTACTACATCCTGGTCTCATCTGAAACTAGAGAACCTGATGGATCCATCAGTACCAACCAGGTCAGACTACTACTACTACTACTACTACTACTACTACTACATCCTGGTCTCATCTGAAACTAGAGAACCTGATGGATCCATCAGGACCAACCAGGTCAGACTACTACTACTACTACTACTACTATATCCTGGTCTCATCTGAAACTAGAGAACCTGATGGATCCATCAGTACCAACCAGGTCAGACTACTACTACTACTACTACTACTACTACTACTACTACTACTACTACTACATCCTGGTCTCCTCTGAAACTAGAGAACCTGATGGATCCATCAGTACCAACCAGGTCAGACTACTACTACTACTACTACTACTACTACTACTACTACATCCTGGTCTCATCTAAACTAGAAAACCTGATGGATCCATCGGTACCAACCAGGTCAGACTACTATTACTAGTACTACTACTACGACTACTACTACTACATCCTGGTCTCATCTGAAACTAGAAAACCTGATGGATCCATCAGTACCAACCAGGTCAGACTACTACTACTACTACTACTACTACACTACTACATCCTGGTCTCATCTGAAACTAGAAAACCTGATGGATCCATCAGTACCAACCAGGTCAGACTACTACTACTACTACTACTACTACTACTACTACATCCTGGTCTCCTCTGAAACTAGAGAACCTGATGGATCCATCAGTACCAACCAGGTCAGACTACTACTACTACTACTACTACTACTACATCCTGGTCTCATCTGAAACTAGAGAACCTGATGGATCCATCAGAACCAACCAGGTCAGACTACTACTACTACTACTACTACTACTACTACTACTACTACTACTACTACATCCTGGTCTCATCTGAAACTAGAGAACCTGATGGATCCATCAGAACCAACCAGGTCAGACTAGCTGGTAGAGGCTAAATAAATAAAACTTGCACTAAATTTTGGTGAAGACAAACTGTCATGTCCATCTCTAAAGGGGTCCGTTGACCTCTGACCTCCAGATGTGTGGATGTAAATGGGTTCTCTGGGTCCCCACCAGTCTCCCCTTTACAGACATGCCCACTTTATGATAGTCCCAGTCAGTCTGGATCAAGTCCTAGTCCAGTCAGCACTCTGACACACTGACAGCTGTTGTTGTCTGTTGGGCTGCAGTTTGTCATGTTCTGATTGGAGCAGATTGTTGATGCTACAGTCAGAACCTGGGAGGGTTTCTGGACTATATCTGTTATTGATTTATGAACTGATTTCCAATAATAAATATATACATAGTGCATTTGCATAAAGCAGCATATTTGCCCACTCCCATGTTAACAGTATTACATACTTTACAAATTGTACATTTTGAACAGATGGAACATGTGATTCATTTGCAATTAATGACGATTAAGTATTGACTATCACGTAATTAAATATTTTAATCGACTGCCAGCCCTCGTAACTGTTCTGCTAAGTCCAGCCGGGTGTAATAGGGGTGTGGGTAATCATCAGACCAGAGGCAACCAGGTTGGGACCAGATAAGAAAAAATTGCTGTCTGGTCCAACCCAGATGTCATCACAGTATGATAATGAGCCAGGGGGCCTTTAAGTGTCGGAGCCCCAGCAGGCAGACCAGTTCCAGACGTGGACACGCAGCAGCCATGAAACATGACGACGTGACGGAAAGTGTCGGCGAGCCGTGAAAGATGCCTCGCTGCAGGAGAGCAGGTGAGTGTGTGATTCAGAGAGGAGGTCGCTGAGGCCTCGCCGAGCTTCGAGCCTCTGCAGCAGGTGACAGGTGCTGGTGCAGGATGAAGGGTGGTTTTTGTTTTACAGTACACTTCAGTAAAAGGGAATTTTCTACTGACTGCCATTTTGTATGGGGATGCACCGATTGGCTGCCACCAACGTTTGAAATAACAATCTGGAAGATAGAGATGTTTTAGTTGTAATTTAATCTCCTTTTATTTCAGTGAAACAGACCTCTTCAGTATTAAAGGAAAATAATAATTACTCCGTCGTTAAATGAGCACAAATTCAAGCATACACATGTATGAAACGACCATTACACAGCCTTCTTTCACATGAAAAATATTCTTTTAAATTTTAATAACTAACAACACAAATCTGATGTGACAACAGACAAACACATCAGCCACCGCCATCGAATGTCACCTTATATACAGTGGCAGTCAACAAGGTGACTATCAGCTGATACCCATTTTTGGCCCATAAATCGGCGCATTAACATCATCATCTTCACCATATGATCAACTACTCCACTGGTTGACCTTCAGTGTCCACGCATCACTAATGAGTTGTCAATCTTTGTCTTGCAGATCACGACCACGGCAGGAACTCGTTCCTGGAAGCGTTTTGTCTTGTGCCCCGGACAGGATATCATCTTATACTGTAAGTTTATTAAAGAGACACTACAGTATAGATGATGTACTATCCAGGGTTTCATCCCCCCGCCGGCGCTATCACTACAGCGCACACTCGCCCCCTAACTGACCGACACACTGTAGAGGAGGGCCGTCAAACCGTTACCATTACTGAGTTTCAGTAATGGTAAGGGTTCTGCGGCCCTCGCTCGACGTCATCTGGACCGGGAGGATGAAGACGTTATACATGAGCATCTTTTGAGCCCACTGAGATGTATCTGTGGATGTTAAATAAAGCTTATGACTCCCAAACAAACGAGTACCTCATTATTTTGGTGAAAACACATTTAAATCAGGGTATGAGCTTTCTAAATATCTATATATACAGTATAAGGATTATTTTAATGTGCTGGCTGACGTACATCAGCTATAATATTTTCAAGCAGCGGTTGGCTTGTCTAAGTGGTGATCTCTGCTGAGCAGCCGCCTTATCTAATCACTGGGAAGCAGCCCTGGCAGAGAGCCCCCCCGCCCCCCCCGCCTCAGGCCACTAGCTGGTTATTCATCAAGATGCCCCGGATAGAGTAACCATCGAGTTAACTCTCAGGCAGCAGGAATGAATCCAATCACTATTGTCTGACCCATTTTAGCATCAGGTTAGTGCTCCATTTTGCCATCCATTAGGGAGACAATCCGCCCTCGGGGGCAGAGCTGAGCTTTATAAAAGCCAAAAAAGCAGGAGGAGGAGGAAGACAGGAAAAAAGAAGAAGAAAGCAGCGGAACAAAAAGTGATAGTCGCAGGGACGGATGGCCACACTTCAAAGGCGGCAGAGAGGGCTAAAGTGGTGTGGGAGTGGAGGGAACAGGGGTGGATGGTACGTCAGGGACATCTGAGTGAACATGACTGTGCAGGTCCCGCTAGGCGTGAGGCGCCCGCCAAGTAAAAAGCTCTGAGAGCCAAAGATAAACCATCTTTTCACAGCTCGCCAGACCTGCTCAGCGCTGTCAAACTCGTGTCAAAGCATCCATGTGACGAGAGCCTGTGTCATGTTGGTTGCCTAAAATACACCTTTGCTAAATAAAAACCAATGACTCTATTTTACAGCTTGTGTTAGCTGCTTTTAATGAACGTATTTTCTCCGTTTTACCAATCTGGATGAGCCACATTTCTTCAAAGTTGGGGCACCCCTCAGTTTCTCGCCTCTACAACAGCTAATAATGAGTCAAAGGGAATATCTCTACATAAAAATCTAGATGCTGCTGATACACGAAGACAGAGGATGCAAAAGTCAACATTTAGAGGACACTGTGTGTCCTTCAAACAGGTCCATCTCAGTGGGGGTCCGGGACAGCTCCACGTCTGACTCAGGACCAGATCTCATCCTTTGCAGAGATAAATACAGGAAGAGGCATCTCAGATCCAGCAGGACTCGTTTCCAGTCCACATCTTCGCCGTTAAAGTCCTTCCATCCTCTTCACTTCCTCAGCTTGACGGAGAGCTTCAGCCTTACTTCCCTCAGGAAGATGCGGCTCAGGTCCTCGCCGGCCTCCCGGGCCATTCGTGCTACCATCTGGCCGGCTGTGCCGATCACCATCCTCTGCAGACGGAAGAAACACATCAGGCGCCAGTGAAGACAATGCGGACATATATTTTGTGTATTTGCGTAACACATTTAAATAACCTCAAATATTTCTGCCGGTGAAATATTTCTGTATTCAACTGTGTGATTACAGGCATATTTGAGCGGAAATAACAAATCAGAACGTAGAAAAGGACTTGAAAGATTTTTTGATGAAAGATGCTCAGTCCAATGTTTATTTTCTAATATTGATAATTCATTCAAATACTACTTTCACTCCTCACCGAGGCTTTATGTGAGGCGTACTTAGATTGCCTTATGCTCTCAAACTAAATGAAAAAAATGTCATTGTAGATTTAGTCAAAGAAAACAGGACACATAGCTTCGCTCCAGGAACTCTTCATTAAACAGATGAGACTCAAGCATCCCTGTGTGTTGAATGAAGAAGCTAAAAAATGGTCCGAGTCAGTCTCCTCAGAGGTCACTGGCCTTGAAACATTTCAGCACCACAGACGCAGCTTTTCATATTCTTTGCCATCAAATATGCATGGTCTAGGAATGCTGCTCAAATATTTACAAGTTAAAACCACAAGAAAAAAAGAAATGTGGAGGTAGAGGAGGAACGGCAGCTAAATATCAGAAGCCATCAGAGAGAGAGGCTACAGGTGGAAGCCTTCACTTCCTCCAGCCTCTAGAACCTTGAATCAGACGGTGATATTTCTAAACGGGCTATCTCTGATGGAGCAGCTTGTTCTCGCTGCAGTAATATAACTGACTGATGAACAGGAGAAAACATATATTTGATTGTGATGAAGCAGGATTTGATATTTGGCACTGGACACTGAAAAAGACAAATAAAATAAAATGGAATAATTAGGACCAAACTCAGTACCTGTGAGGGTTTCTGGACAATATTTGTCAATGTTTTGTGTTGCTAATTGATTTTGATAATAATAAAAAAATAAACTGTATGTTTACAGTTGAAGCTCAGATTCAGTACAAAGGCCACTTCCATGCAGAGCACTTACCATGTGACCGTCTTTCTTCACGTAAAGTTTCACAGAAATATCCAGTTCACCGTCTTCTCCATCCTGCCAGAGTTCAACTGCCTGAAACAGATAAATATTAACACTTCATACAGGAGAGTCAGCTGTTGGCTTACAGCAGCGACGACTACATATCCCAGAATTCTCTGCATGTGTATTACAGATGTCCTCCAGATGAGCCTGACTCTGTGACGGAGTGAACTGTGCAGTTACACTCAGCTGAACGGAGGAAATGCGTAAGCTCTGGGAACAACTTCCCTCTCCGACGGAAACTGTCCAAACGTTTCTAACTTGGTTCAACCATGGAATGGAGTGGAGGGACAAAGGTTCGCAGTATTATCAATAGAAGATTATAACTAGGAAGTCACACTGACCACCCTGTCTAGAGACCTAGCCAAGACAGGGTCACATAGCAGCAGCCGCCGCATAACAAGACAACACAGAATCACGACAGCCATAACAGGTACAACACAATATATCACATCCTCATACGGGGCATTAACAGGGCAGCATGTTGGTCCTGTTTATCTAATTCAAGCAACTGCAGGTAGCCTTGTTTAAGATCAGGGTCTCAAGTTTAAGTGTGGCCGCTACAGTAACTCTCCTGACGGTGAACTGGAGACAGTGAACGCAGCACCGTGGCTGCTACGGTAACTCTCCCGACAGTGAACTGGAGACAGTGAACTCAGCACCGTGGCCGCTACGGTAACTCTCTTGACGGTGAACTGGAGACAGTGAACGCAGCACCGTGGCCGCTACAGTAACTCTCCTGACGGTGAACTGGAGACAGTGAACGCACCACCAACCTGATGGTGTGATTCCACACCTGTGGATGCAGCAGTAAAAAGAGACCAACATGATGAATATCATGCAGAGAGCAATAAAACATAATGCCAGAAAGGGAATAAGTGCATACAAAATGGCCGTCCAGGGTGCACATGAACAAGCAGAAGTGAAGCAGGTGGAGGCTGGAGGCGCATGTCAGCATCTAGACTGAGTCTACGAAGGGCTTTAAATAAGCCACTGCAGTCAGTTAGCTGTCAGCTTATCATCACGTGTGACTTATAGCGTGTCCCTGGTTCACCTGAGTCATTGAATAGGGCACTTCCTGGGGCAGATACTCCAGGAGCTTCTCTCTGATGGTGTTGGTGCAGACTTCCTCTGGACTCTGGTCCGTCAGGACCTCGCTGTGGTACTGCCACGATCCCGGCTTGGCTGCCACCATAAAGTAGCTCTACGACGACGAGAGAAACGCAAAATTAAAGGAAAAATGTGTAACATTTTGTAGCTCAAACCAAACTCTTTCGGCTCTTTCAGGTTTCTACGCTGTAGCAGGAAGACAGAAACAGGGCAGACTAGCCCTTTTCCACCCTGACAGGAAAAGAGGATGAGGAAGGACAGGGGATGAATGAGGCACACCTGTGAGCTGGGGGAGGGATGGAGGAGAGAGAGGAGTGGCTACAGGACCACATTATGTGAAAGTAAGTTCAGCTTCTGGGCTGAAGCTTCTCAGCTTCATTGCTCTTAAAAGAAAACAGGGACGTGTATTAAAGTAAAGTGGGCAGCAGGTGAGCTAAGAACCGGATTGAAACTGGAGTGCTGATCCCTGGAGCAGGTGGAGGACTGGAATCTCGTTCATGTTGGACCTGTCTGGAAGCGACTGTGGTCTCCCTGCCTTTGTTGGGCTGTTAGTCTGCTTTACTGAAACTCTTATGCTTTACCCTTTTCTCCACTAATTAATGACTTATTTAATGAAATGATTTAAAGGAGATTTGGTTTTCTTATTTGGACACAGGATTTGAGTTTTGTTTCTCTTGATTTATATTAGTATGAACCAAAGCCTTTTGATTGGATTGCTGCTATTTGGGTTAAAAAAAACACGATGTAATTAGACAGGGAGTTCAGCTCAGCTGGTAGAGCAGACGCCTCCTGTACCAACACTGAGTCCCTGCTGCAGCGGCCGCAGGTTCGATTCCTGCCTGGAGCCCTTTGCTGCATGTCATCCCGTCTACCACTTTCACACTGACGCTATCGATAAAATAATGAAAAAAACAAACCCTCTCTAAAAAATAATACTTAAAAAAAGACTGAATTTGCTAAAAATGAACTGATGGTTTATGTTGTATATGTTGTAGTGAGGGTAGCAGGCTATCCGGGCTAATGGTGCCTTAACATGGGGCTGAGTTCACCGTGCTCACCAGCAGAGTCCATGTTGTGGTATTCAAGGCCTCGTATGAGGGAGGTTTCTGAAAGCTCAGAGATCACGAGTTATGACGTGTTTGTTGAAGTTGTCAGAAATGACGGAGGTCATGAAACTTCATTTTTCGGCACTTAAGTTAATATGTTGTAATTTTAGTCGTGTATTATTTTTCTTCATAATTTTATGCCTGAGGAAAATGTTGATATTCCCAATGTGCTCATCTTTCTCCTCTGTCGTTATGTTACCTGCTTGCTACCTTGCTAAGCTGTTAGCCTCAGATAGTAATATTAATATTGCCGTTGCTTAGCAGCGGTGCTCTTCACGACTTAACCACTTGAACTCACATATTGTGAACACGACTTCCCACATTGTAAACATGAGCTCACGAGTTTATTTGAAGGCACCAGAACTCTCCAAGCAGTTTCCAGTGATTTCTTTTTTTGAAATGACAGGGTACAATTTTTATTATTCTCCTGTTGGGTGCCCAACTCTTATTTTGGATATGTGGGGGTTAAACCTACACTGCACCGTTACCCGAAGGCCACCGTCGTTCTCCAACAAGCTTGTAAAACTGCGGGAACATGAGTCACATGGTGTAAAACTGTGGTACCGCCAGCATTGCTCCTAAAGCAGTGTTATTATGGTCACTATCATGGTAAGGATGGCCTCTGAGGAGCCAACAGCGTTGCCATGGTTTTGCTCTTGGCGACTCACATTACCACAGTTTGGGAAAGGGAGGAGTGAATATAGGGGTATTCAGTTGGTTGGAATCTGCAACCACACCACTAGATCCCACCAAATCCTACATACTGTACCTTTAAGTTATCAACAAAAAATGGAAAAATTATAAAAAGGGGAGGTGTTGTCTTTTTAATTACATGCAGGGCTGATTAAAAAATATAAATTGTACTTTTCTTATTGTAGTTTCATTAATTTCAGCAGGGCTCATTTATCTATCATTATAAAAAGTATAATGATTTATGAAAGAAACATGAATCCTGCTGAGTTTTCCCAGATATGACCATAATACCTTCAGCGTCTCCACATCCTCTCTGTCCACAGAGGAGAGCATGAAGACATCCTTGAAGTGAGGCCAGCCCTGCTGGTTCTTCAGCACCTTCAGCTGCTCTTTGCTCAGTGCGGCGTTGGACTCGGCGTTGGACTCGGCGTTGGACTCGACCGCGACGTCATCCTCGTGGAGCCCTGACTCTGAATACTTCTCTGGCCTCTTCGCAGCCCACGGAGGCTTGATCACCGGCCTGACCCGCATCCTGCGTCCGTTCACCACTCCGCCTGTCAGCACTGCGGTGACATCCAGCAGCCTGTCTTTAGCCTTAACCAGGTCGACCTGAGAATCAGAGGAGCAGCAGCGAAGACGCCTGAGACTCTTCAGTGGAGGTAAATATTCATTTGTTCAAGTTCAGAAATAGTCTATATTTTTCTTATTGTCAACAGATTTCAGGAAAAGACCAAAATCAGCCTGATATAACTTATTATTTTGGCTGCAATTAATGATTATTTTCACTGTTGATTAATCTGTGAATGATTTTCTCAATTAGTCAATTAGTTTTATACTAGTTTTATAAATACTTAGTTTTATTAATTTAATAGTTGTCCACTAGGTGATTAATTAATATGCAGCTCTAGTTTATTATATATATATATATATATATATATATATATATATATATATATATATATATATATATATATATATATAATATATATATATATATATATATATATATATATATATATATATATATATATATATATATATATATATATATATTTAGTTTATTATTATTTATTTGTGCCACAGAGCTCCATTGTTGTCCCAAAACTGTGAAACACATCAGTGAGCTGCACTGTTGCACAGGGTGAGACATTCCTTCATTACCACCAACATGGGCACTGTAGTTTATTTCATTTTATTTGACTCCTGCTGCTGTAAATACTCACCGGGGCACTAAAATGATTAATCTGTTCCTAAAAATAGTCCCCAACAAACACACTTTTTAATCCTGTTCGAGTAAAGGTTGCTGAAAGCTACATTATTTAGCCTTCTGACAAAAGGAAACTACATATTGATGACCTGCTAATAAAGACTTCCGTCTAACATTGAATGGCAGTAGTAGTAGTAGTAGTAGTAGTAGTAGTAGTAGTATACCTTATTGAGGACCAGGATGGCAGGGATGTCTGGGTGCTGGGCCAGGCATTTGAGCACCTCGAAGTCAAGTCTGCTGCACATCCATCTGTCCGCCACATCCACCAAGATCACCACTGGGACCAGACACAGGTTCAATTATCAGCACTTGAAATGTTCACACTATACAGTATATTCACTCTCAATATATTTCTCTCTTAATGTTAAAGGTGCAGTATGTAGGATTTTCCAGCATCTAGTGGTGTGGTTGCAGACTGAAACCAAGTGAAACTTTTCCTGTATGCAAACCACATAGAAGAAGAAAAAAACTAGAAAATGTGAAAACACAAATGGTCCTATCGAGAGCATGTTTGGTTTGTGCAATCTGGGCTTCTGTTGAAAAACATGGCGGCCGGCTCGGTGAAGAGAACCCGAACCTCATGTAGATATAAACGGCTCATTCTAAGGTAAGATAAGATAAGATGAACCTTTATTAACAAGTAACAAAGCCTGATTCCAATTTTCAGGTGATTAGACAACTCAAGAAAACATAGTTTTTAATATTATATCATTTAAATGATTATAATATTATGTATTCTATTATATACTTGCCAATAGATCCTCTAAATGCAACGCACTGTTCCTTTAAATCTATTAAACAAAAGCATCAAAATCATCATACTTAGGTCGGCTTCTTTGACCGCGTTCCAGGGATCCACGAGCAAAGTCTTCTCCAGCTGGTGTCTGTGGAAACACAAGGTCCATTCATACATAACATTATATATACAGTATATATATATATATATCTCAACACAGCATGGAGACTATAGACAAGGAAAAACAGGACAACTCTAAAAACAGAAAGGCACCTTTTGACCTTCGATGCAGTGGTGAGACCAGGAGTGTCAAGTAAAATCTGCAAAAAATAAACACATTATTGTCTGAATGGCATTATTCAATTAGAAGAAAAGAGCAGTGGTGCAAGAAGTACTCAGATTTTTACTTACTAGTGCAGAAATACTAGTGTTAGCATCAAAATATACTTAAAGTATCACATACTCATTATGCAGTATACAGTATATTATTGTATTATAATTATTGATGCATCATTTAATGACTTTATATACTGCTGAGTTGCTTTACGTATAATAATATTCATTCATTCATTTAATGGTTATATTTTGTTGTAATATTCCTAATCTGCAAAGTAACTAAAGCTGTCAGATAAGAGCAGTGGCGTGAAAAGTAGAATACTTCCCTCTGGGATGTAGATGTAGTGTAGTACTCAAAGAAGTAGAGTAGTTGAGTAAATGTACTTAGTTACTTTCCACCACTGCAGATGAGACATGAGAAGGCTCTTACTATCTGTGTGTCCTCTTCCGTCAGGACGCCCAGCGCTCGGGACCGTGTGGTGTGGACTTTCTTGGACACAGCAAACACCTTTAAGAAATAATTGTTGGTTTTACAGAGTGACCTCCTCATCATCCTCCTCCTCATCATCTTCCTCCTCCTCATCTTCCTCCCTCCTCCTAATCATCCTCCTCCTCCTCATCATCCTCCTCCTCATCATCTTCCTCCTCATCATCTTCCTCCTCCTCCTAATCATCCTCCTCCTCCTCATCATCCTCCTCCTCCTCCTAATCATCCTCCTCCTCATCATCCTCCTCCTCCTCATCTTCATCCTCCTCATCTTCCTCCTCCTCCTAATCATCCTCCTCCTCCTAATCATCCTCCTCCTTATCATCCTCCTCCTCCTCCTCCTCCTCATCATCTTCCTCCTCCTCCTAATCATCCTCCTCCTCCTCATCATCATCCTCCTCCTCCTCCTAATCATCCTCCTCCTTATCATCCTCCTCCTTATCATCCTCCTCCTCCTCCTAATCATCCTCCTCCTCCTCATCATCCTCCTCCTAATCATCCTCCTCCTTATCATCCTCCTCCTCCTCCTAATCATCCTCCTCCTCCTCATCATCCTCCTCCTAATCATCCTCCTCCTCCTCCTCATCTTCCTCCTCCTCATCTTCCTCCTCCTCCTTATCATCCTCCTCCTTTTATCATCCTCCTCCTCCTCATCATCCTCCTCCTCCTCCTCATCATCTTCCTCCTCCTCCTAATCATCATCCTCCTCCTCCTCATCATCCTCCTCATCATCCTCCTCCTCCTCCTAATCATCCTCCTCCTCCTCCTAATCATCCTCCTCCTTATCATCCTCCTCCTTCTCCTTATCATCCTCCTCCTCCTCATCATCTTCCTCCTCCTCCTCCTAATCATCATCCTCCTCCTCCTCCTCATCATCCTTCTCCTCCTCCTACTCATCCTCCTCCTCCTCCTCATCATCTTCGTCCTCCTCCTCCTAATCATCCTCCTCCTCCTCCTAATCATCCTCCTCCTTATCATCCTCCTCCTTCTCCTTATCATCCTCCTCCTCCTCATCATCTTCCTCCTCCTCCTCCTAATCATCATCCTCCTCCTCCTCCTCCTCATCATCCTTCTCCTCCTCCTAATCATCCTCCTCCTCCTCCTAATCATCCTCCTCCTAATCATCCTCCTCCTAATCATCCTCCTCCTCCTCATCATCCTCCTCCTCCTAATCATCCTCCTCCTTATCATCCTCCTCCTCCTCCTCATCATCCTCCTCCTCCTCATCATCCTCCTCCTCCTAATCATCCTAATCATCCTCCTCCTCCTCCTTATCATCATCCTCCTCCTTATCATCATCCTCCTCCTCTTCATCCTTCTCCTCCTCCTCATCATCCTCCTCCTCCCCCCCCCTATCATCCTCCTCCTCCTCCTCCTTATCATCCTCCTCCTCCTCATCATCCTCCTCCTCCTCATCATCCTAATCATCCTCCTCCTCCTCATCATCCTAATCATCCTCCTCCTCCTCATCATCCTAATCATCCTCCTCCTCCTCATCATCCTCCTCCTCATCATCCTAATCATCCTCCTCCTCCTCCTCCCTCCTCCTCCTCATCATCCTCCTCCTCCTCATCATCCTAATCATCCTCCTCCTCCTCCTCCCCCCCAGTAACACATTACAGTGTGCTGGATTTAAAGAAGGACATTTAAGACAAAGACCTTTCTGCCAAGGAGCTGATTAGACAATGTGGACTTCCCGGCATTTGGGGCACCGATTATGGCCACTTTCAAAACCTTTGAGTTGTCGGGCTGATCTGGACGTCTCAGTAACAATGACAATTGTTCACCTGAAAACACACAAACAATGAACCATTAGACACACAATAAAAGTAAATACTGAGAAAGTTAAAAAAACAAAACAGGAAGTGGAACATCAGACTGGTGGCAGGATGACTTCAGCAGAATTTGATCAGATGGGTTTAGAGATGTAAATGTGAGGCAGCGGTGGTCTGATTACCGCTGTCCGGCGGAACCGAGGCGGGGAAGCGATAAAGACTGCCGTCTGCCTCCGCTGCTTTGCCCTTCGTCAGTCTGTTGAGAAATGCCTCTGATGTAATAACGCGAGCAGGACTGGAGACGAATGCGTTGGTCCCTCGGCTGCAGCCGGCGTTTCCTGTAAAGACATCAACATCTCTATCACTTCGCTGCCAGCAGGGCTGCAAGCTAACTGGTTATTTATGCTTTATTTATGTCAATGTGACACAGCAGAATAATAAATTCAGATGTCTCAGTCATTAAATTGATCACTGAAGCTTCTCGCTCCAACCACGTCCCGGGCCGATGAGTAAACTTTACTGTAAATACTTTCACACTGAGGTGAAACGAAGACCGTCTGCTGCAGCTGAAGAGTCAGAAAGCAGACAAGCACTCTGATGACTGATTATTTAACTTGAGTAACAAAGAGAAATGCTCAAAATTAGCTGGTTCAGTTTACTCAAATGTGAGGATACCTTTTCATATTTTTTATTGTAAACAACATAAAGGCTAAATATCACTAAACGTTGGACTCACATCACCTGCTAGAGATAGTTTTATTCTTTACTAGTCCATCGACTACACTGCCATGACTGTAGCTGTGTAGCTGTGTAGCTGTTTATGTATGTAGATGTGTAGCTGTATATGTATGTAGATGTGTAGCTGTGTAGGTGTTTATGTATGTAGATGTGTAGGTGTATATGTATGTAGATGTGTAGGTGTATATGTATGTAGATGTGTAGGTGTATATGTATGTAGGTGTGTAGCTGTACATGTATGTAGATGTGTAGGTGTGTAGCTGTTTATGTATGTAGATGTGTAGGTGTGTAGCTGTTTATGTATGTAGATGTGTAGCTGTTTATGTATGTAGATGTGTAGATGTGTAGGTGTGTAGCTGTACATGTATGTAGATGTGTAGATGTGTAGCTGTTTATGTATGTAGATGTGTAGCTGTGTAGCTGTACATGTATGTAGATGTGTAGCTGTTTATGTATGTAGATGTGTAGATGTGTAGCTGTGTAGCTGTACATGTATGTAGATGTGTAGATGTGTAGGTGTGTAGCTGTTTATGTATGTAGATGTGTAGATGTGTAGCTGTACATGTATGTAGATGTGTAGCTGTTTATGTATGTAGATGTGTAGGTGTGTAGCTGTTTATGTATGTAGATGTGTAGGTGTGTACCTGTATATGTATGTAGATGTGTAGGTGTGTAGGTGTATATGTATGTAGGTGTGTAGCTGTGTAGGTGTGTAGCTGTATATGTATGTAGGTGTGTAGCTGTGTAGGTGTGTAGCTGTATATGTATGTAGGTGTGTAGCTGTGTAGCTGTATATGTATGTAGCTGTGTAGGTGTATATGTATGTAGGTGTGTAGCTGTGTAGGTGTGTAGCTGTATATGTATGTAGGTGTGTAGCTGTGTAGCTGTATATGTATGTAGCTGTGTAGGTGTATATGTATGTAGGTGTGTAGCTGTGTAGCTGTATATGTATGTAGCTGTGTAGGTGTATATGTATGTAGGTGTGTAGCTGTATATGTATGTAGATGTGTAGGTGTGTAGCTGTATATGTATGTAGATGTGTAGATGTGTAGGTGTGTAGCTGTATATGTATGTAGATGTGTAGGTGTGTAGCTGTATATGTATGTAGGTGTGTAGGTGTGTAGCTGTATATGTATGTAGCTGTGTAGGTGTGTAGCTGTGTAGATGTGTGGGTGTGTAGCTGGGTAGGTGTGTAGCGGTGTAGATGTGTATGTGTGTAGCTGTGTATGTGTGTAGTGTGTGTATGTGTGTAGCTGTATATGTATGTAGATGTGTAGCTATGTAGATGTATATGTATGTAGGTGTGTAGCTGTGTAGGTGTGTAGCGGTGTAGATGTGTGGGTGTGTAGCTGGGTAGGTGTGTAGCGGTGTAGATGTGTATGTGTGTAGCTGTGTGGGTGTGTAGCTGTATATGTATGTAGATGTGTAGGTGTGTAGCTGTGTATGTATGTAGATGTGTAGGTGTTGTGTGTAGCTGTGTAGTGGTGTAGATGTGTATGTGTGTAGCTGTGTATGTGTGTAGGGTGTGTGTACGTGTGGAGCTGTGTATGTATGTAGATGTGTAGCGGTGTCGATGTGTATGTGTGTAGCTGTGTATGTGTGTAGCTGTGTATGTGTGTGTATGTGTGTAGCTGTGTATGTGTGTAGGGTGTGTGTATGTGTGTAGGGTGTGTGTATGTGTGTAGCTGTGTATGTGTGTGTATGTGTGTAGGATGTGTGTAGCTGTGTGTAGGTGTGTGTGTATGTGTGTAGGGTGTGTATGTGTGTAGGGTGTGTGTATGTGTGTAGCTGTGTATGTGTGTAGGGTGTGTGTGTATGTGTGTAGCTGTGTATGTGTGTGTATGTGTGTAGGGTGTGTGTATGTGTGTAGCTGTGTATGTGTGTGTGTGTAGGGTGTGTGTATGTGTGTAGGGTGTGTGTATGTGTGTAGCTGTGTATGTGTGTAGCTGTGTGTATGTGTGTGTATGTGTGTATGTGTGTAGGGTGTGTGTATGTGTGTAGCTGTGTATGTGTGTGTGATGTGTGTAGCTGTGTATGTGTGTAGGGTGTGTGTATGTGTGTAGCTGTGTATGTGTGTAGGGTGTGTGTATGTGTGTAGCTGTGTATGTGTGTAGGGTGCCCCACCAGAACCCAGGTCATCCAGCATGGGAACCTTCCGGATCTTTGATGGTTTTAATGAACCTTCAGAACATTTTCTGTTCTCTGGCTTTTAATGGTATTTAATCTGTTTTTATCTGATTATCTGGGTTTAAATTGTTCAAACATCTGTACACATATATTTCTGTCTTTGTGGCCCACTTTGGTGCAGAACCTGTTGGCTTTTTAAAGAGCTATATAACTGAAATAAACTCCGGGATTAATAAAGGTTCATCTTATCTTATCTTAAACTTGATATTTAAAACAGTCTGCCTAATTATCTCGTTAGAAATCAGTCTGTCTCTTCCTTCACTGTGATGTCTGTCCTGGGTGTATGAGCACCGGAGGTTTCAGGTCCAGCTTCTACCGGTCCATGCCGGTACCCGCCCCCCCCCTACTTCCCACCCCCCCCGTCCTCGGTACTCTACCGGTCCATGCCGGTACCGTCCACCGGTCCATGCCGGTACCCGTCTACCGGTCCATGCCGGTACCCGTCTACCGGTCCACTGGCGGAGACCACCAGCAGCACCGCTGGTACCGTTACTGCCCTCCACCCACTGCTGCTTCTCTTTTAAAGTTTTTATAGCTTTAAAGTAAAACATAAAACACACTTCTGTCGCGTGTTTTCCTGACTGATTACACCGGTACAGTGGGCCCTCGCGTCGCCGGGTCTCGCGTGTCTTTTGGCGCCCCGTCAGTGCGCGCTACCGAGCTGCAGGTCGCGTTTTCTCCTCTCTGACTCTCCTCCACCGTTTACTAGCAGCCCGACACGTTTCCCTGTCAGATAATAACAACAGAGGCGCAGCAGAGACGCTCGTTTGGGACTGACCCGCCGTGAGGAGCCGTGGCGCCCTTCCCCGTGGAGCGGACACGACGACCCGCCCGGAGAGGACGGCGGAGCCTCTGAGAACCCGGGAACACGCTGCGAGCGCCATTCGGCTCCGGTACCGGCCTCTGCGTCTCAGGAGATCCGGGACTGCTCTCCGTCTCGGAGGTGGGCCGCCTGTTCGTGTTCACGTCGCCTTCAGGGTGACACCATGTTGCTCTGACCGACGACAACCAGCTTCCGCCGTGAAGAGCGTCCCCACGGAGGGGCGGGAGACGGGACACCGCCCCCTGGCGACCACCGCCTCAACCACAGCCTCTTCTCCAGCCCGCATACTGAACTCCGACCAGCACCACGCAGCTGGGTCCAGACTCTGGACTCCAGACGAACCCAGACTGAGACTCCCCTTGTTGGAGGAGGCTGTCTAGGCCACATGTTGGCCACATGTTGGTAATTATTTACTGCACCTTTAGAATAAACCTCGGCTCCTAAATCAAGTCCAAGTGAGCACAAAATGATTGAATATGGGTCAAAACCCCCAATAACACAATAACACAAACATCAAATTAGGGAGAAGGAATGAGTAGCAGATCTTTCAGTCTTTAATTAATACAGTGATTCCAATGGGAAAGTATTTTAACCATCAGTGTGTGGAAAAAGAGTCTGATTCTATTGTGTTTATGAATGAAATAAAAAACTTCAAATCAAATTATTTAAATTTGTTAAAAAGTTAAAGCTGTTATTAGCCAGGATGTGCCTTGTTAAATATTCTTTGATAACTTAATGTCTTTTTCATAGTTTGCTTCTTCAAAAGCTCTCTGTATTATTATTATTATTATTATTATTATTATTATTATTATTATTACTATTAGTTTTAGTAGTATGTAGTAGTATGCTACTTACTTACTGTTACATTTCTCTATTATATATGTTATATGTTGCTGTATGTGTATGTATATACAGTATATATATATATATATATATATATATATATATATATATATATATATATATATATATATATATATATATATATATATATATATATATATATATATATATATATATATATATATATATATATATATATATATATATATATATATATATATATATATAGTTTATTTATTTTATTTTAGTTTTTGCAGCAGCAGCAGCAGCAGTAAACCCCCTGTAACTCTCAGACTGGGAGCCACCTGTCTACAGCAGGTAGGACACTCAGAGGCTAAAGTCAGCCAATTCCAGATCAGCTCATCCCAATGCACAAGCACATCTGCCGACATGAGCAACTCGCAGCTTATAATGGATGACAGCGCTCAGGATCTTTTGGCCGGGGTGATATTCTCCAGATTACTTTGTGAGGGATGGTACGCCTATAATCACAAATCAGATTGCGCTGTGCAGACCTTTTTTTCTCCGTCCCCTCTCGTCCCTTGAGTACACAGAACAGAGCTTATCCCGAGGGTGCTCCAAGCACAGTTGTGACAATGTTGTTGAGGATATATCGAACATCCACGCTTAAAGCAACATGCCAACCTGGGGGAAAACACGGCTGCATGCTCTCACACCCTGTAGCTCTGCAGCACTGATTCACTGTGACAAGTTGATATAATGACTTGATAGCCATGAAGTCTGTAAGGTTAATCATCACACTAAAAGGACACAGTTGCATATTGATTGATTACTGTAACGTGTTGTTTTCCCTCTGTATGGCAGAGCCAGGCAGAGCAGATGTCTCCCCGTAGTCCATCAAACACGCCGGCTGTTTGTTAGTCCTCGAGGACTTGCTCAGGGCGGAACAAACACCTCCACTGGGGAGGATGATGAAGGATATCAGGTAGCTCGCAATCTGTCATCATCTAACTCTAAAAGCTCAGCAGCAATGGAAGGGCAACAAAAAAATGGAGCTTTTAGCAGACACTTACTGCCGAATTTCAATTGAACCAGAAACCAAAAGGATATTTGAGGATCAGTAATGTTTGAACTTTCTCTCTATCTGCCTCCCTCCCACTCTCCCTCTCTCTCAAATTCATTCAAGGCCTTTTCTCCCTCCGGGCTTCCCTCACATGGCCATTTCACGTGGGAGTGTATCAGAGTTCTTTCTATGACTGCATTAACTTTGGCCTTCAGAAAGAGCTCTCTCTCTCTAAAAAAAAAAAAGACAAAAAGGCTTCGCCTGCAGACCATTTAATCATAAGCTGTAGCCCACTTTGCCATTTGAAGTGCACTTGCCAATGAGATTCAGCATGGTGTGATGGAAAACCTCCCTCCGCTGCTGCAGTTCAGCGTGCTGTTGTTTCCCAGTCAGTCTTGTTTTCTGTAATTCTAACAGAACACGTTGTATTGATGGGGAACCGGTGAATATGCAGCATTTTTTTTTCTGCAGGTGTTGTCAGACTTTCTGCCACATCTGCCTTGTTGATTTGCTAATAGCTGGGAATAGACATGCAATAACTGTCTGCGCTAATAGGAAGATCTGGCTGCTGGTGAAGAATAACAAAGTGCATAGAATAATATGTGTTTGCCACGGGGCATCTGTCAGAGCATCCATCACTCCATCACCACTGACTGCAGCGAGAGGCGAGATGCTGCACAGCTGGCTGACTGTCTATAAAACAGCAGCTCCTGAAACTTTTTCACGCTGAGGACTCCGACGCCGATAAGCTATTTACAAAAGATCCCACAGATTAATGAGAGGATGGATGAATTTCCACACTTGATAAACGAAAAAGCAGCCAGATTTAAAGCAGCAGTGAGTAGAATGGGAGCAAACATGATTATAAAATGGTCACTGTATTCCCACAGTAGAGTATGAGACAGGTCATCTGAAAAAATGTCCCTCAGTGTCCTCCGGTGCTCCTGATGGCATCTGCAAGATTTCACAGACCGGAGGAAAATAAGAAAGAAAGAAAGAAAGATATTCCTTTATTAGTCCCACAGTGGGGAAATTCAACTCTGTTTTTCACACACAGTACATATACATGCGTCAGAGTGACGCTCCTGACAAGCGCCCAGAGCAGGTGGGGGTTTGGTGCCTTGCTCAGGGGCACCTCGGCAGTGCCCAAGAGGTAAACTGGCACCTCTCCAGCAACCAGTTGGTTTTGGTCCATGGGGGTCTTGAACCCGTGACGTCCGCGTCCTTACAGACTGAGCTACTGCCGCCCCCAATAACCACTCAGAGCCGAGCTGGAGCCTTGCTGTCTCTGAGCAGCTGTCAATCACTCATAAACTCTGATCAAACATTCAAACTAGGCAGCGCTGATCAAATATGAATCAATATTCTGTTACTGTAATGACTATTTCTCTTTTGTTTAGTACATTAATGGGAAAGTTTGTGACCCAGCAGCCATGTTGAGATCAGTTGAGGAAACACCAAGCACCGCCCACCAGCCGAAGCACACTTTCTCATTTTACGGCTAAACAGAAACTACAAGATGTTTCTGACAACATTTGAGGAGAGAAATAGTCATTACACTAACAGAATATTGATCCATATTTGATCGGAGTTAGCGAGTGATTGACAGCTGCCTCCGCTGAATGAACAGCCAATAGGAACGCTCTCTCCCTCTGAAATGACCTGTGATTGGTCTCCCGTCATGGTCTAGATTATTTAAATCCTGAAAACAGAGCCATGAGGAGGAGCAGTCTAGTTTTCTCTCAGAGCACTTGAATTACAATGTGCTGAAATGTTATTATGGGATTTTTGCTCGACGATGCTAAAAATGTTCTGCCTATGGAAGCTTTAACGGTTACTTCTTACGTGATGCGCCGAAGGTCCTCCAAGGTTCCTCAACTCAGCAATCACTGCTGCTTTTTAAAAAGAGGTGATTTAGCTCCCAAACTACCCACATAGGTCACACTGATGCTCTGATTGTACAATCTCTCACTCAGTGGGGGAGATAAAGGACAAAGAAAAAAAACTTTTATTCATTCTAGACTTGCAATCGATGGGACTTGTCTGTGAAGTGGATCAATAATGCCTCTCTTTGAAATCATCAATCATGTCAGTGGTGAATTTAAAAAGCGTAATTAGGAGCAGCGTTCTTAAACATCCTGTATTGACGTCTTCTTTGGTACGGAGAAAGACACCATTCTGCATCATTAACTTTGTATTATTGCACGATGGAGCCTGCTGCTGCTACTTCCCCACCTGCTGAACTCGGAGCGCTGTGTGTGATTGGGCTTTCACACCAGATTCTCCCCTCTTTCACTTGCTGATGGGGGAAGTGAAGCTTGCAGGCCTAAATTGTCTGGAGTATTGTAATAACGCCGGGCCGTGCGGGAAGCCAGGCCGGGGAGTGATCCTTCACAATGCTTTATATCAGAAATGTTGCTGGAGTTGAACGTGTGTAATTTTCTCTCTAATCATCTTATTTGATTACCTTTGAGCAGGTTCTAACCTGACATGACATTACATGGTCACACATTCTCCAGCATTCCCATAACTTGCCACAGTGTTCAGTGTCGTCCATCTGTCTCTCTCTGGTAATAAAATGGCATCAATACCGCGGAGAGGGCAGGTGGGTGGTTGTAATGGAGTAATTTATTTTAGTTGTCACAGAAATATAAGTGTTTGATTAGGGAGCTATACACATCAGGCTGCACAAATAGAACCTTTCATCAAATCACAAAGCATGTGACACTATTGACCGTGGAGTCTTCTCGCTGGGTTTTATCTTCCCCAACGAGGTTCATAATACAATGTGTGAAGAGCACATTGATGCAAAATGCAAGGATGATACAGCTGAAGGCAAATCTGGGGCTGTGTAGTAGATGAGTGTTACATTTGGGGTTGTAAAATCATGAACAAGGCTTCATTGTATAAAACAAAAAGATGTTGATGCAAGAAAAAATTATTACTATTATTAAATGAGTGAATGTGTTAAAGACTGTTCCCATGTCAGTAAACTTAAAGGGTCTGTTCACCCAAATTACAAAACATATTTTCCCACATATCCCTAGTGGTATCTAGCCACAGAGATAGTGTCAAACATTTTTATTGGTATGGCCATTCCACCCTGCTAATAAGATAAGATAAGATAAGATAAGATGAACCTTTATTAATCCTCGGAGGGGACCACTGGTGCATTTACAAAATAATAACAGTTTGATTTCTGATAAATAATCAGCAATAATGGTAAATGGACTTGCATTTATTCAGCGCTTTTCTAGTCTTCTGACCGCTCAAAGCTCTTTACACCACGTGTCACATTCACCCGTTCACACACATTCATACGCTGATATCAGAGGCTGCTGACTACCAACTTTACCCATCAAGATCTGATCTAAATAGTCATTCACCCCTTTCACACACCGATGGCTATGCCTCGATATGTGCCGGAGCAGCCGGGGATCAAACCACAGACCTTCTGATTGGTGGATGGTCTGCTCTATTCTCTGAGCCACAGAGGGATATATATAGCTATAGATATAGATATACTGTAATTATTTAATCTAACTTTACTCTAATGCAGACTTTAAAATTAGGAAAAGACAACACTTACCCATATTACAATATTATGATATCCAAAATTAAAAACAATATCTACTCTCCTATCCCGATATCGATATAATATAGATATATTGCCCATGTCAGCCCTCTATTGCTAATTAAAATTCATTACATTCATTACTTTATTACAACTCTAAAATTCACCATCTCATCTTCTGGTGAGTTGGGATAGCTCAGTTTCCTCTTTTGTGCACTTTGTGAATCATGAAGCAATAGTGTTACAGTAATTGATCTTTAGAAACTAAAGTTTTCTAACATGTATCATGTGAACTAAGTGCACAGAGACAGAAACAACAAATATTAGACTATATCCGAGTGGAAGCAGTATTCAGGTCCTGACAATACCACAATGTGCTCATTTACAAGTAAAACACCTCGAAGTATTGTTGGCAAAATGTACTCAGTACTCATTATGGCCTGATCAGATTGTTATATTAGTGTTTATATTATATGATGGAATTATTATTATTAAGAGTGCATTAACATGTAAGCAGCATTTTACTGTCATAACTGGTCGAGGTGGAGCCAACTTTTTAAGTCCTGCTGGGTAGTTTTAGATCAAATAGTAACTGAGCAAAATATTACTATTATTTTGCATATAAAACACTTAAAATTTGAATACTTCTGCCTATAGAGCATGTTAACCAAGCCTGATTCTTGCACTATACTATAACTGCTACATTATATCAATATAACTGCTATATTATACTATACCATGCCATATAACATCATCATATTATTAGATATTATATTATAGTACACTATTATACCATATAACACTGTTATACACACTGTATATTATTGGCATTGCACTTTATATACGTATGCACATATCTGTCACTTTAACTTACCACTCTACCTCGACTTGTATAACAGCTGTATATACCCGGTATTTACTGTCTTCTTATCTTATTCTACTTTGTGTTATTTTATTTATTTTACCTATTCGGACTCACTGTACTACTTGCTGTTTTGTCTCCCAGTGCCGCTGTACCAGCCTGGGGCCGATAACGCGCCATCTCTGTGTCTTATCTAATAACAGTAACAGACAGTGGAGGGCAGCTAAACAAGTTTTGCACGCATTTAAAGATAATTGAGCTGACACACTGATGATTGTGTTTTTTCCCTAACCCCGTCCCCCAGACGTGCAGCCGCCCAGCAGAAGCCCCGGACTGTCCCTTTAAACCGCTCTGCTTCTGCGCAGCGCACGGCGCAGTCTGGAGCGGACCCGGCCACCGCGCATGCGCCGGAAGTTGCTGCCGCAGACAGCAGCAGCAGCAGTGATTCGGCAGCGCAGGGCAACGGGAGAAAATCTGTCCGTTTTAAACCATGGCGACGTACTAAACGATGCCTTTCGCAGCGGTGAACGGAGAGTAAGTAGTTGTATGTTGATAACACGACTGCTGCCTGCTACTGGGTGACATCCTCTCTGGTTGTGACATAAATATGAGGGAAGCTCGAGGAGGCAACAATGGGACTGAGTATGTTTGAGACTGGCTGGCTAGGTCGGTTAGCTAGCCAGGAGCCTGGCCAGTCAGCTGGCACACCGACTGGCAACACGCAGCTTCATAGGCTCTGTTGACTGGCCCCTGTGTTGTCTGTGTACCTGCTGCGATTTAAATGTCTTTTATGAGGCAGAAATATGTTATTGGGGCTCTAAAGGAGCCACACATTGACGTTGAAAGCTGGTGTTAACTGAATGAAACTGGGCTTGTGTAGTTGAGCTGTTTAGCTAGTTGTTATTTGCATTATGACAACAACTAGCGAGGATCAAGCAGAGCTCCGTTTTTTTTTTTTTTGCCAAATCGTCATTCCGATTATATCTTCCATCATTTTCATTAACGTGATGCAGATAGTTTTGCAGAGAGAAACGCCAAGTTCCTCTCTGGATGGCGGTGAAAGTGTGGTTATCTCCTGCTAGTCAAAGTGCGGTGCAGCTAGCTGTCACTAAGTTGTCTCCCTCTGCTAGTATCCGGTGTAGTCATGAGGACATGCATGCATATATCCACATTTAGAGGCGTCTTCACTCGTGATACAGATGTTGTGTTCGTGCGCTCCTCGCTCGCAGCGTGTCTGCAAATAGCAGCTCTCAGTGTGCCGACAGGGGAAATACCACCTGCAGAGGCAAGTGTTAAAGGTGATAACAAAAGGTTGACGTCACCGGGCTCGTCCTGATCCTGGCGCACAACCTCGACCACTGAGGAGGAGGAGGAGGAGGAGGAGGAGTAGTTCAGAGGAGGAGAGCAGCTTTTTCTTTTGCCATAACGTCTAATGGTTCGTGTCTGGAAGGAAAAGGTCCATCTCCGATCAGATTTCGGGTAACCTAAGGGCACACTTAACTAATGGGATCCTATCGATGTGTCTCCCCCTCCGAGCCTGCTCTTTACACGGAGGAATGTTAATGTTGCCACAGCCGGTCCGTGTTGTCTTTGGCTGCTTTATTGTTTGTAGTCAGTCTATAATGTCATGGAGCCTGACGGATATGATAAAAACCCGCAGTAAAGCAGCACTCCTGTGACTGACTGGACTATGGAGGTGGCCGGGTTAACTCTGCACATGGTAAGATGATGAAGCTGTTAAAATGTGGACAATTTAAAACAGTTTAGTCGACAGTTGCATGAGGATTTTTGAAGTATAATAAAGTAGGACTGTCAGCCCATTAAAACACTTAATCAGAAATTAATTGCACACTTTTTTATCTGTTGAAAATGTAACTTAACGGGAGATTAGACCCGAATTAAATACTCTTATAAACATGGGAGTGGGAAAATATGCTTCTTTATGCAAATGCATTTATATATTTGTTATTGGAATCAGTTAGCAACACTAATCAATGGCAGATATTGACCAGAAACCCTCTCAGGTTCTGACTTTAGCATCAACAATCTGCTCCAATCAGAACATGACAAACTGCAGCCCAACAGGCAACAACAGCTGTCAGTGTGTCAGAGTGCTGACTTGACTAGGACTTGATCCAGACTGACTGGGACTATCAGAAAGTGGGCATGTCTGTAAAGGGGAGACTGGTGGGGACCCAGAGAACCCATTTACATCCACACATCTGGAGGTCAGAGGTCAACGGACCCCTTTGGAGATGGACATGATGGTTTTTTCTTGGTACAATCACAAAAACCTCTTTCGTGATCAGCCAGTGTTTTTTTGTGTTTCATGTGATGCCAGTATCTTCACTCTGAGCCCAGTTCAACTTCGTGAAGATCGATTCAAGAATTTAGGGCCGTTACAACAAAATTTGCATTAACATGTTTTTATCGTGTTAACTTTGAGAGCCCTAGTAAAAAACATTATCTTTCCCTTTACCTTAACAAAGGTCAGTCTGTTTGGTTTGTGGCAGCAGGGAGGATGTGCACATTGATATCCTGTACTTACTCAAACCAGAGTCTGACATCACTTTCCCAAAAGTGTAGTTTTGCAATGTAGCTTTCTTCCCCTACATTTTCCAAAGAGCAGATAATTAAATTTCAGACCTTGTTGTCTGGGAAACTCAGGCCCGAGAGTCCCTGCAATTATCGTGTAGTAGAAGGAACCCTTTTTACATTGGGGTGCTATGTTTCCCAGCACAATGAAGATTAATTACATCTTAAAAACCAATGACTGCATGGCCTCTTCCCATCTCTAACATGTAGTTCGCCTCCAGTGGCAGCAGTGACGGATACCTAGAGGAATTGGAGTCAGATGCTTACTGTGAGATCTTGTGCAGTACATCTAGATTTTGCAGTAGTCTACAGCGTTTCATTAGACGTAAACGTTTGACTTGGATTTCCTTGTGTGCTCTTTTATTCATGTCTAATGAGTGCATTTAGCTCTCTCTTCTAATGGCAGCAGATAAGCCTGAACGTCAGGAGCACCTGGTATCATTTGTTCGTGTCATGCTGGTCAGCATTGTAGAAAATTACAGCGTTCCGCCAAATTGAAAATACCACTTGAATGCATGTGTTAATTAGATCTCGGCATGGCTTTCTAGTGTCTCTCCTCCTCTGCCCGTGAGGCATGTGCTGACTCTTTGACCTGTCACTGTGAAACCCGGAGTCTTTACTGAGAGCAAACTGACAGGAAAGCAAGTTGCTTTGGTTTCTTTCAGCCAACCGCTGACAAATATATTGGGACATATTGATTTACATTGTGGGCAGAGAGGAGGAGGGTAATTTCCTCTAAAATACTTGTGTAGCATCTTGGCTGCTGTAGCTTCTCAGTCAGTTGCCTAGACGAGGTTAAACTATTGCACAACTATAATATTGTAGAGAACACCTACATGTTTCAGCTTACTTGGGTGGACGTTTTAGAGTAGAGAGTAGAAATCAGTGCGAATGTAATTTGAACACCCACACACCTTTCTAGAGGCTAACCTCACTGGATCAAACTTTCTTCTTGTAAGATATTAGTGAGCGATGATTGCTTTTCATTCTGGGCACCTTACACTGACTCCCATACGGGTCTGATCTGGGTTACAGAAGATTCTCCATGTGGCATTCAAGCGATCTGATTCCCAACATTAGCCCAGTAGTCTCAGACAGCAGTAATAAGAGGAACATCAAAGCTCTGCTTTATTTCTTGGAGACTTCAGAGCAAGGCTGTGAATAACAGATCACAAGGTACAAAGAGCGAACCAGAGAACTTGAGCAGATTTAAGGTTTCAGCTGTTATTGGGATTCACAGGGAGCTCATTAAAATACATTGATTAGTAACGGTCCCGATTCTGTGATTGTTGACTGTGAAATGGGTCGACCAACCAGCATATTTTTCTGTGCTGGAACGAGCCACTTGGCTGACGCTCATTTTGGTTTATTCAAAGCCAGTCATTTGGTGTTGCATTTTAGAGACGGTACTTGAATTGGAAATGTGTAACGGTGCGCTCCTCTCAATGCAAGACATTGCATCCTTTCATACTCCAGCGGGAGCCCGTGTGTGTTAAATCTCTTGCAGGTGTTGTCTGTGAATTTTATGTGCATAGCAGATTTTTATTTCTCTCACCCCGGTAGTTTTAGATGAGTGGCATTTGTTGAATGTCAACCATTTGCTAAATGAGGCTGACCCGTTGTCCCGCACAGCCGGGCAGAGATTTCCCAGGTAGCGCCGACCTGCCAGCCGGCTCCACCTCTCAGTCCTCCAGTCGCCAGGGCAGCTGTCGGCTCGTGCTCAGCCTCCCACCACTGCCAGAGACGCTCTGTGAGGTCTTCTCAGCTGTATGAATCTGTTTTCAGACAGCGGGTGGACGTTTGGTAGCCTTTGTGTGAAAGTCAGGAGACCCGGCGTGAGGGTCAAACGCGGGTCAGGCTGCGAGTAACGAACTGCGGCCACATGATACAGCCAGATCAGGTGTTTAGGACACCGTGGGCAACTCCTGGTTACCTCTGAGAACAAGCGACCTGCAGGGCTCAGGCGATGGGTCAGCTGTTACATGGTATTCAGTTTGGTTCACACGGGTCGATTTATGGTGTGCCAAAGGACTCCAGGCGACGAGCCTGATTTGATACACTTTCTGTCTTTGTATGCAACATTTTTGTGTTCTTCATGACTCTTTTTGCATGGATTTGAATGTTAGCTGCTAGGTCCAGTTAGGGCAAAAAGCCCTGCTCTTGCTGGGTGGTTTGCGTAATCAGCAAACCCGAGGCTTTAAGCCAGGGAGTGCTGCAACCTGACGTTACAAACACTAAGACCAAAGGGCTTTCTGGAATTGTTGTGTCTTCAGCTTGAGGGCAATCAGGGGAAGAATCTAAGCCTCCCGGTGACATTCGAGGTAGAAAAACAGCAGTCATAGCAGCAGGAGGAACGAGGCTTGGTTCAGGACGGCATCTGTCTGATCGGGCTCGTTGGAGACACTGGAGACGACAGGGTTGTTTATCCACCTCCATCTCTCAAGAACAGCAGAAGAGCAGGACAGATACTGCTATCTGTTTATGGCACAAGATAAGGCCTCCTCATACGGATCACTGACCCTCCACTGACGCTCCCCACCCCCAGAACCAACCGTCTGTAATAGGAAGTTGCCAGGCGAGTCCCATATCACTCATAAGTAACCCTAATAGATGCCATTAGCATGTCCGTGGTTATCGCTGCACTTTTCCTACGTCCATGCCAACTGTACATATCAGGGCATCATTAGCCACCACCAGAGAGGCTCTCAGTCTGACCCGGTCTGCAGGGTCAGAAAGAATGCCACAACAAAGCACCAGTAAAGCTGTAGGGGATATCAAGTGGAGGGGATAGTGGGAGAGTGAGCTCAAAGTGTCATAGTTGGCACAGACATTAGATAAGGCTAAGCTACAAGAGGATTATAGAGGGAGGAGATGTAAAATGCTGTCGGCTAATTGGGCTTTATTTTTAATATTTCAGAGGGTTCACTAGAGACTAAATTGGTGAAGGATTTCAGCTCCGGCTGTAGTCTGAAAGTCTTTTTGGAGCAGACTTTACAACCTGAATGATGCAGGAAATCTTGTGGTAATGCCTTGTCATTGAACACAGGGTAATGTGTGTTTAGAGTAATGCTACGTTTGACCAGACTTTCAGTTACATTCATGGTAGTATTTCATAATTCGTACCTAACTGTAGTTATCTCACATCCTCTCTTGCACCAAGAACACACTAGAAGTCATTCATTGGGGGTATTTAAAATCCGACCTTTTTGTTTTCCAAGCCAGTGATTCTCAAAGCGGGTCCAGGGACCTCTGTGAGGGGGTCGGCAGAGTATTAAGCTATAAATGCTAAAATTGTGTATCATAAAAAGTACATATCTACAGATGGGGACCGTTGGGACCAATAGAAATAAAACAATTATGTCCATTACTCCCACCCACATTAGCGTAGGACCAGTAGAAACTCTCAAGGTGCAACGAACCACTCCTGCTGCTGCTTGGCTTATTAGCCAGTTAGCTAGCTGGCTAGCATGGAGAAATATCTGAGTCAGTCCACGTCGTCAAATGACACTGAGCCCAAATAGTTAAACCGAGAAAATTCGACCACAGTTATATCGAGCGACAGCGACGGGAGACTAAAATGCATCACGTGTCCTCAGGTGGCAGCGAACAAAGCCATGAAGCCATCTGTTTACAAAGCAGGAGGACTGTCCCGAATACCAGATTTTGGGCTTGGAAGCTCCATCCATCTCCCCTGTTTCAGTGCTCGGGACAGAGCCGCCGCCACGCTGAACACACATGTATCTCTACACACAGCAAACAGGGCGGTCCGTCTGAGAGTAACTAATAAGTAATGTTGAATGCTTGATCAATGTTATCATTTTAAGATTTTCTCAATTTAAGGGGTCCCTAGCCCCAAAAGTTTTGCAGAACCGCTGTTCTAACCTGTGTGAAATTAGTAATAAAAACTGGAGTTTTTTGCCTTTTGTACCATTTGGCAAGACAGAGTAACCTGAAGGATGGAGTTTAGTGTCTCATAACAGTTATATTCTCTAACATCACAAAGCGATGGATGCATCTGAAGCCCTGACAAAGCTCGGAGGCTTGCTTTGTTGAGAGCTTTGCCGGGGACGGACCGAGGCCAAGGCGAGCGGTCAGTGCGCTGCACTTTGCCATGACCCTCCTCTGTTTATCGTCGGTTGCACCACTTCTCCAGGCCTCAGTGTGTGGGTGTGTTTTATTATTTTTATTTTTTTCCCTGTGTGTGCGTGCGGTGTACTGGAGATTGAGCAGTGCTTAGAATGGGGCCCTTTTATAACCTCTTAACCCTCCGGTCCTGTTTGCAGCCATTGTTGGCCACAGTGAATGGTATCTCCGTGCCTTGAAAAGTAACCAGATGACATTCTTCCTGTTGTTCAAAAGGACCCAGGCTTGTGTTGTGAAAAGCGACTGAAAGGATAGGCGAAGACTGTGACCTTCAGAGGCTAATCTCTGGCATGTCATTTGGTGCCTGTTTGAAGCGAATGCAGACCTTTCTCCCCGATAGCACATGTACCACATCGAATAAGGCAGAAATTCCTATTAGGTTTTCAGCAGTCAAGTCAATTGCAACAAGACAAAAACAGTCAAGTTAGGGTTTTTTTATCGAACCTCCACTATAAAGGAACCAGAGGGTGTTTTGTAGCGGCTGAACTAAATCGTTATTCCAGACAGGCAGTGTGTCTGACACCTACATTGTCCAAACAGTCTCCAGCCTGTGAGTGAGCCCTCTGTACACAGACCTGTGGCATCAGCAGCCGCCCTGCACCGCATGCTGAAACAGCGCCGCTGCTGTGGAAGCAGTGGGGATGAAATGCAGTTAGTGAGACAGTAAACGTCGGTGCTCAGACTAGCTTACGCTGTTTATGCCTCCTCCTCCTCTCTCTGGTGTATTTGCTGTCTTCAGCTGGCTGCGTGTCCTGGAATGTGCAGAGATGCAGTTGTCGCTCTGCGGGGGGGATGTTGGCTGTAATCACAGTTCATAGTTCAACTCTGTCATTTGACTCAGCTGAGCAGCAATCAGACTGGAGTCACGTTATTCTCCTGAACTGGAAGACTTCACTTTACTGACTGCACTGAGATCATCTTCACAGCATTTTTGTTATGAAGGTTGTTCTTCACACATTCGGAGCATGTCCTTTTCTCCTTTCAACATTAAACGTTGCTATTTAAACTCTAAACCACAACCGTTACATTCCTGCCAACTCTTAAAGACTAACAGCCTTCACAGCATAATACGGTGTAGCTACGTAGTTGTAGAGTTTTATCTAACATGATGCTCTCAAACCCCCTTAACCAGATGCTTTTAGTCTACACTGAGAACTCAATCTTCAACCATTAATGTGTTCAAGGGGATTTGCTTTTCAGCGCGTTAGAATACACTTTGCTGGCACTGAGCTGTCTTTGTGCCGTTCTAAATGATCTTTGAGAGCAGGTCTTTGGGTGACAACAGCGTTTTCTCCTGGTGTCCTGTGAATAGCACTCCTGCTTCCTGTGTTCGCGCTGTGCCACCTGTATGGGGTTAAGTTCGGGGTCAGATCTGTGGCAGGATTCTGTTGTCTGGGGCCCCTTTTTTGTGCTGGGGGGACTGACGTGAAAAGGAAAAGCTGTCAAGTTTTTAAGGCCTCTTTTGTCAGGCATCTTTCAGCGATAAATGATTGGCGTGTCTCCCGCCATTTCCCCCTTTTGTTTGCAGGGCGTTGAGTTTGAGAGAAAATGATGAAATTGACCACTACGTGTGATGTTTTTTCACGGCGTGCGAGCGCACGCACAAAAAAAATGCAGGGTTGTTTACAAAGGAAGCATTGAATTAGAAAAGGAAAATGTCAACTTTTATCATGCTACTGCACAACCATTTTGCATTAGTCAGAAAACAGCCCCCGAAGTAGTGTAACATCCGCAGAATGCGATTGAGATGGAGAGAGAGGACGGGCGGGGGGGCAGAGGAAGAAGGGTGGGCCACGATTTGAAAGGCAGACTTGAAAGTGCTGGTGTGTAGAGAGTCCTGAGGCAGGTCATGTTGCTGTGTGACAGACAAGCATTCGTCTTGCTGTGTTTCTGACGTCCCAGGGTCTCATTGCGAGGGTTTGCCTGCGCTGCGTGTCGGCTTTCTGTAATTAATAGCCAGTAGCCCCCTTCACCCCCATCAAGGGACCAGGTGCTGCTTAGATCTGCTCTGGCATGGAAAGACCGCAGATACGCTGGTGGTGGGTTTCACCGTTATTAGGATGAAACTCTGAGATGTCACCAACATCTCCCTCACGGTACGTCTCAGCTCACAGCTAAAAAAAAAAAAACAAGACTTTTTATCATTACTGTGAATTTTAATGCTGCTCTGATGATGGATAGCTTGTTGGTGAAAGATGTGGTTCATTTAGTCCACTTTGTGTCGAGCGCCATTGTCCTCGCGTCCTGTGCTGTTTAGCAGGGCTCGCGGCCCTGACAGATTGCCATCCCGACGGGGAGATTTATCCAGCCAGCACTGCCAATGGCACTGACACCATCATTAGGCTTTGATCAGCTGCAGTCTGCAAGGGGAAGAAGAGAGAGTAATATTCTTGATCTAATTACTAGGAGACATTTCAGGCGGTGTAATGTGTGATTTAACCTCTTGTCAGAGGCTATAAAAGGAAGCTGGGTTAATCTTCCTGGCAACCTCTTTTTCCACACAGGGGACAGTATCTTTAAATTTCCCGTTTCCCATGCAGCTGGTAAAAACCAGCACTCTGGTGTGGTATGCTAACATACCACGGCTGACTTTCTACTTGAAATCTCTGAAGGCAAGAGTTCTCTGACCTTTGAATGTTAGCAACAGCTGGTTCGCAGCCACTCATGTGCTGTGTGCATTTGGAGAATTGTAAGTAGAACAAAAAGCTGTCCTTTTGACTTCTGTACGCGTCCTCCAAATGGATTGTTTTGCAGCCCCCTTTGTTTCTCTCTCTCTTTCTCTCTCTCTCTCTCTCTCTCTGTGGTTCTTTCTCTTTTTCTTTCTCTCCCTCGCGATCACCACCCACACACTGCAGCATGATGATGAGTGCAAGAGACTTGATTGAACAAATAGATTGTAAGTGCAGTCGCGGCGTTTGGGTTAATCAGTCAAACATAGTTAAACAATTCTTTGGACATGGAGGGATTAGTCTTGCCTGCGTTGAGCTCATCAGAGCCCATTCTCCCCAGCGCCGGCCAGGCTTTTAGGGCCAAGGGCCACGGCCTCTCTGGCTCCATGGAGAACCACACACGCACCCCTCAGCATGCTCCGTTGCCTCTGAATGCCCCACCACTCTTCTCTCCCTTTTGTTACCGAGTACAATTGGAATGATGGATTAGCAAATTAAATGCAGACCTTTCTATTCATGGCCACCCTTGCCCAAAGTCTCATTCACTGGATCTATCACAAACCAACTTTAAAATGGTTACCGGGTTCACTGTGTCCTTTAATTCCTTCAGAAAAGTGTCTTTCGCCCTTAAATGTGTTCTTAAAAACCAGCTCCACAGCTGCTTTTCCAGCATCAAGGCTCTCAGACGGTATCTTGTTTTTACAGGATGACTTCCTGTACATTTTCTTGCCCTTTTTTATTCTGAGTGCTGATCGCACCGATAGGAAGTGGCCCTGTGATGATGATGATGATGATGATGATGATGATGATGATGATGACGACGATGAGGCTGGACCTGTGTCATTGTCTCCTTGTACCTGAGGGCAGAGCGCTGACTTTCCTGGCCCTTTACTCTGACCTGTCCTCTTTGTGGTGCCTTTTACCTTTTCAAATACCATCATAGTTTTCCCCAGTTTCAATGTATTATTTTGAAGAGGTGTTCACTCACTAATATAATTTGGTTTTGTAGTAGCTATTGTAAAGTTAGTGTTTATTTGTTCTATGATTCACTACTTTGTTCATCTGCTGTTATAACCACAGACTGATATGAGAAGTGGACGTGGTCGCCGTGACGTCACCCGCTGGCTTGTTTACTGCCTCTTTGAAGCTTTGATTACAGCATTTTAGCACCACCATCTTGGTTTCTGGCTGTCGCCATCTTAGTTTTTTTGCAACCAGAAGTGACATGAGAACTGAATGCTGAATAAGACGTTTTTAAGTGGCCAAAATGTTCTGATTAACTTTCATGAATTGAAAACACACTGTGAAAGGGTTAAATGTACAGTGTGAGACGATAATACGAACAACTCCCAGACCAGACAACGCTGTGGTGGTGACCTGTCAATCACCAGGTAGCCCCGCCCTAAAGCCTCCCCTGCTTTCTGGTCTATCTGACTCTAAATGGACCATAATCTACTAAATGAACATCCTGCTGTACTGAAGAAGACTGAAACTAGAGACTGAGACCAGAAACTGGTGTTTACAGTGTTTACTGAGGTAATCAATCAGAGAGAGAAGTAGGATCGTTTTCTATAGACGTCTATAGGACCAGAGGAGTCGCTCCCTGCTGGCTGGAGACCGGATGCAGGTTTAAGGCTCTTCAGCGTTGGATTCACTTGTCAGACCTGGAGGTTGATCACCGGTTTTAACCCATAGCACCTTGTTGTTTCTGGTGATGGTATGTACGACTGTCACATTTACAGCAGCTCTGCCACACACACACACACACACACACACTGCTCATATAGTGTAATTAGAGCTGAAATCATTAGTCACTTAATCAGTTAGTAAATCAACAGAAAAATAAGCAATCATTTTATTAACAAATTATTGGTTCGACTAAATTTTTTAACAAAATATACTGGTTGCAGCTTCTCGACTGTGAGGAATGGCTACTTTTCTCTTATTTGTAATTTGTAATTATTTGTAAGTAATCAATATCTTTGGGGTTTAGACTGTTTTGGCCGGCAGCTGTGACTTACGGTGAGCTGTGTTCAATATATCAATATGAGGCATTTAACCTTTACGGCCTGTCATTTTAATCAGATAATGGTATTTTCTTAACATTGTGAAATGTTATAATGTCTAGATTAATGATCAGTGATAACTTCCTCCATAACTTCCTCCCCAAAATGAACTCTGTTGGTTGCACTTTTACTTCCTGTTGTTGCATACTGTAGTCCATTATAGGCAACTTGACATAGGATTTTTTTTTTTTTTTTTTTTTTTTTTTGTATTTTTGGGGAATTTGTGATAGATTTTGATATCAGAGGACCAAGTTTGATCAATGTTGCATTATTTTTTGTTGACCAGCTCTATATATTCAGCAGCATCCATCTTACAGTCGACTGTTGTTGTACTGTTTTCCTCTTCGTGCTGCCCAAATTTAATTGTATTTCAGTTCAGTTTTTAAGCCCAGGTTCCACTTTTTTTGTCTGTTTCCCACCAAGCAGATAACACAGGCCCCTGCTACCCGCCCCAGTTCCCCCCTCCAGTGCACTGTGATTGCTTTGCACTGTGGAGACCCCAATTAGCAGGACTAGCAGGCCTCCTGAAGGTCACTCCCAGAGCTTTGGTGTGAGGACGGAGGAGGGTCGGGTTGGTCCGGAGCGGCTCTGAACGACAGGGCCGAGACTCTCAGATGGACCCAGGGGTTCTCGCACAATAACTACACTTTCTGAGCAGTTTGCATATTCTCCATTTTTGCATTGCACAGTGTTGGCAAAAAGTGGCTCAGGGTTTTGCTAAAGGTCAAGTGTTCTCGGCGGACCGTCGTAGTATTCTGTGACCATATCTGAGAGATCCATTTGTCATTAGCTCCAAAGTCCCCGACTTCACCAGCCCGTGTCTGGTGTCTGCTATCTCGGCCTGATTGATGGCTCTGTCCTTATTGCAGAGAACGAGGGTCGATTGCAAAAAATTTGCTGCTGGGTGCATTAATGCTGTGCTCAACGGCATAGACCTTTGAGCATGCCTCATCAGTCTTGAATCATTGGACGGCCGCCGGAGATCTGAGATAGGGGGGGGGCATGATGCAAGAAAGCAAGCGCAAGAGAGAGGAAAAGGAGTTTTATCATCGGGGCTAACTCTATTACTCTTATGACTCTGTCTCACTGCTTCAGGCCAGAAGAAAAGATTGACTATTTTGAGTTCAGCTTTATTTTGATAGGAACTATTTGACTGAAGGATAAGTCCATCCATCGTCAACCGCTTATCCCGTTAGGGGTCGCGGGGGGGCTGGAGCCGATCCCAGCTGGCATTGGGCGAAGGCGGGTTCACCCTGGACAGGTCTCCAGTCCATCACAGGGCACATAGAGACAGACAACATAGAGACAGACAACCATTCACGTGCACATCCACACCTACGGGCAATTTAGAGTCATCAATTAACCTAAACAGCATGTCTTTGGATGGTGGGAGGAAGCCGGAGTACCCGGAGAAAACCCACGCTTACACGGGGAGAACATGCAAACGAAGAAAAGCCGCAAGCTGGAATCGAAGCTGCGAGGCGACAGCGCTAACCACTACACCACCGTGCAGCCCACTGAAGGATAAGTAACCAAGATAAAACATCTGACCAGACATTTGATCCTAGTTTCCAGTCTTCCGTAAGGTTTTGTATTTAATGATTTTGAAATAGATTTTTTTCATGTCAGAATCAATATATCTGGTTCATCTGAGTCTATGTGGAGGTAGAAGAAAGTTATTGCTTTTATTGTTATAGTCTGAGTAACGTGACGTCATATCCGTTCGTATACATCAACCAAAATAAAACGTAGTCGGCCACATCGAGACGAAAGAGTAGAAAACGTTGGAGGGTGGACGTGGATCCGACCTCCACCCTCCATGTTAAATCCAGCAGTAAACACTACACATCCAGTAAAGTATTAAAGGGTGGAGGGTAGGCGTGGATCCGACCTCCACCCTCCATGTTAAATCCAGCCTGGTAAACACTACACATCCAGTAAAGTATTAAAGGGTGGAGGGTGGGCGTGGGTCCGACCTCCACCCTCCATGTTAAATCCAGCAGTAAACACTACACATCCAGTAAAGTATTAAAGGGTGGAGGGTGGGCGTGGATCCGACCTCCACCCTCCATGTTAAATCCAGCCTGGTAAACACTACACATCCAGTAAAGTATTAAAGGGTGGAGGGTGGGCGTGGATCCGACCTCCACCCTCCATGTTAAATCCAGCCTGGTAAACACTACACATCCAGTAAAGTATTAAAGGGTGGAGGGTGGGCGTGGGTCCGACCTCCACCCTCCATGTTAAATCCAGCCTGGTAAACACTACACATCCAGTAAAGTATTAAAGGGTGGAGGGTGGGCGTGGATCTGACCTCCACCCTCCATGTTAAATCTAGCCTGGTAAACACTACACATCCAGTAAAGTATTAAAGGGTGGAGGGTGGGCGTGGATCCGACCTCCACCCTCCATGTTAAATCTAGCCTGGTAAACACTACACATCCAGTAAAGTATTAAAGGGTGGAGGGTGGGCGTGGATCCGACCTCCACCCTCCATGTTAAATCCAGCCTGGTAAACACTACACATCCAGTAAAGGAGGGAAACACTTTGGAAAAGCAGAGCTAGACATCACGGCTAAAGCTGCACGCTAACTCCGTCACGGACGGGAAACGTCATCGTACGGCGGTAACGTGCGGTCCGGCCGGCCGTCGCTCTCGTCTCCGTGGTCCGACGGGCCGACGCTACGACCGTAGAGCTCCATATACTGACATTTATGTTAAATGCATTCAGACGGCCCCGATGGAGCTGACCATGGATGGATAAAGAGAACGGAGCTGACGGAGAGCTAGAGACCACCTTGGAGGAGTTAGAGGAAGTAGACACCTGGGACTACGGCCGCTTTTCAAAATAAGGTGTTAACAAAGGGAACTGGATCTACAGAATCCATCTATGGAAATCAGACTGATGGATTATTCAGCAGAAGTATAAATCATTACATGTCTCTTATAAATTAAAAATAAAATCCCACTAATCTGTGAGGGAAATGTCTTTATTCTTTGATTTTTGGGTTGCTGGATAAAAACTGTAATAAATGATTCTTGACTATGATCCTGATATATTTGACTTCAGGACGTCTCTACAGACATGCTGAAGATCAATTTAGAGCTATTTTTCAATTTGAAAGTCCCTAGAAGTGTATAATTCAACTTTTTGCCACGGTCTACTGTTAAAATAGTTAATAAAAAATCACAATAAATCATAATATAGAATCACAATACTTAAAAATCATAATACATATGGAATTGGCCCCCAAGAATTATGATAGTATTGTATTGGGAGACGATGTATCGTCCCAGCCCTAATATTTTGAGCTGTACCAAGAAGTACTGTGGTCCGATACCCAGCGAACTGAATCTCAGTCCACCTAAACTGGGGTCAGGGGTAAAACGTGTTATAGATCTGCTCACTTTGACATCCCAACTTATCAGAACTCCTGTGATGCAAACAAAGCTGCTAAACCAGTAACTGAATAATCATAAATAGTGTTGTGTGACATTTGGCTGACGTTTGCTTTGTTATTGTAGTTATTGTTTTTTGTATATTAAACTCGGTACCTGTGTAGGAGTAAAAAATCATGGTGCCATGACAACACGATACATACCAACAGTGTGTGTAGGCTGACAGGCAGACAGGCAGACGGACGGAGGGACAGATGTTCCCATGCAGACACAGAGGTGAGATGTTTGCCATGCCGGTCCTGTGTTTGCCCGGCTCTCCAGAGCCACCAGCCGGCTGCCCGGTGGCCCGAGCCCAGTGTCTGCTGGGGAAAGGCCTGGGGGCTGAGAGGCTCTCACATATACACAGGAGATGAAGGAGAGACCACAAATGTCTTGTGTGTCTCACACAACCCTGTCTGGTGGAAAAAAGACCTCTTTTATTCCTCGGCCGGTCTGTAGGTGCGAGGGGGACTCGTTTGGTCCCGCCGGAGGCCTGACTGAATGTCAGAGCTGCCACGGAGGCGGCTGACCTTACCAACCTCTCACAGACACAGGATGCAGACAGATCGGCTTTTATCGAACATGTACACAGCAGGGTTTGGAATCGGCATGTAGGCATTTGTTTTGGACTCTGGCTTTGGACTGTAGCTGCAGCCGAATAGAAAGAACCAGTTCAGAGCAAACATCCACCTGACCTGCATCTCAGTAATCCACTCTCTGGCTGAACCAATGTGCCTCCACAGAATCTCAATAGGAGCTTTTTCTTTGGCCTGTATTCAAAAAATCTGCCTAAACTTTGAAAAACAATGCCCCAGAAGTGTTATGAACTAACAACAACAAACTGTATATAAAATGCAGCCTGTTCACATAAAAAGGCATACAAATGGCATGATAAGGCGCAAGGCATTTAGCGTGCGATAAGAACGCCTTTCTTGTTTTTGGTGTGTCATTTCTACGCCATGTCGTCTGTACCTTTACCGACTGCAAAATAAGCACAGCCGTGTAAATATGCTCAGAGCCAGTGATGTAGAATAAAAAATGAGAACAAAACCTTATGGTGGGCACGAGGAGGGGTGGATGGGTCCAACAACACGGGAGACCCGAGTTTTATTTTGCCAGTTACATTAGTGACATTTGTGACACGTTTCACGTACTTATTTTACTTTGCTTCGTACGTATTTAACTAAGTTACGTACTTATTTTAAGCCCAACCATGACCATTTTCCCAAACCTAACAAAGTCGTTTTGTTGCCTAAACCAAACTGTGGACATTACCATAGTTTTGTTGTCTAAAATGCATCTTCATGACACGCACAATTTCCTTGTACTGATGTGCTATTTTTTTCCAGGGCTGTTAAGAAGAAGAAGAAGATAGTCCTTTATTAGTCCCACGAGGGGAAATTCAATTTTTTCACTCTGTTGTTAACTTATACACGGTACATGCAGACCTGAACACACACATGCACAAACATGCATCAATGGAGAGATGTCAGAGTGAGGGGGCTGCTCCTGACAAGCGCCCCGAGCAGTTGGGGGTTTGGTGCCTTGCTCAGGGGCACCTCAGCAGTGCCCAAGAGGTAAACCGGCACCTCTCCAGCTACCAGTTCACACTCAGTTCTTGGTCCATGGCGGGACTTGAACCGGTGACCCTCCGGTTCCCAAGACAACTCCCTACAGACTGAGTTAGCGCGATAGAAATTAGATTCTATCGCGTTAACATAAATTAGTTTTAACACCACTAATCACTTTAATGCATTAATGCCTTTTAAAACTGGAATGAAGCTACTGGCATCATATGAAACTAGACCTAAACCTAACTGATATCACCCATGTCATACTGTCTCCTGTCAAAAGAGGCAAAATAACGCTCCAAAGTTACGCTAAATCTTGTGGAGGAAAACCTGTCCTGTCCATGTTTTAAAGGGGTCTGTTGACCTCTGACCTCCAGATGTGTGGATGTAAATGGGTTCTCTGGGTCCCCGCCAGTCTCCCCTTTACAGACATGCCCACTTTCTGATAGTCCCAGTCAGTCTGGATCAAGTCCTAGTCAAGTCAGCACTCTGACACACTGACAGCTGTTGTTGCCTGTTGGGCTGCAGTTTGTCATGTTCTGATTGGAGCAGATTGTTGATGCTAAAGTCAGAACCTGGGAGGGTTTCTGGACTATATCTGTCATTGATTAGTGTTGTTGATTGATTTACTATAATAAATATATACATACATTTACATAAAGCAGCATATTAGTCCACTAACATGTTGATAAGAGAATTAAATACTTGAGCTTATATATGAGCAACATGTCAGCAATAAATAAGAAGACTAATGGTAAGCATGATTGTGTTTTTAATGCTGAATAATAAAAGGTTGAATTGTTTGTCTTCCTGCAGAGTTGGACCAGGCATGAGTCTAATTAGGTTTTTTCTTTATGTGTGAGTGAACTGTGTATGTGCAGCTCATATGGGAGAGAGGCCAGTTAGTATAATGGCAAAGTGGATAAATCTCTCGCAGCGGGCCTATGTAACACTGGAGGCTGTTTTTGTGCGTTAAGCCCTTTTAGGATGATTTGTGAGAGTCAGCGCTCACACAGTTCTGCCGAGCAGAGCCGCTCTGACCCCCTTCTTACGGCAGCCGGGATTGGTTAATGCTGGGTCAATAATATGGGTCTGGGTGGGACAAACACACAGAGGCTTAACTTTTTTTCTCTGTTAAACACAGCGTTCATGTCAATAAGAAGACACTGGAAATACTAGAGGAGGTCATTATTCCTGCAGGGGAAAATCACTGATGTATGTGTAGGTTCACCTGGGTAATTAATTTCCTATGCATGTGCATGTGTGAATGTGTGTTTGTGTGTGAGCGAGAGCAAGATGGGGGAACAGCTGCATTGATTTGGTTTTGTTTGCCGAGTACTCGGAGCAGAAATGTAAGCCGTGGGAACACCTGGAGAGAGGGGAAAATGGGAGAAGAGGAGGTGGTGGTGTCAGCTCTGCGATTGGCTCTGTACCAAGCATACATGCACACACACACACACACACACACACACACACACACACACACACATACACACCTCTGATGTGTGAGGGCAGCCTGGGATCCCAATCAGCAGCACTTAACAAAGCTTCCCTCTTTCTCCCTTTAATCGCAGGCTCAATTTGTCACTGGGGTGTCCAATTTCTGATAAGCGCTTTGACTGAGAGAGGCGAGGTGGGTGTGGGGGAAAACACAAAATGGATGCACCTGCTAACAAATGAAATCAAACCACTCTATCTTCATTTCCCCCATTTTCCCGCCAGCTGGAACAATGCTGCCGCGCTTTAGCTCTCGGCACATTGAGTTATTTCCCGCTAACCGGGGAAAAGGCCTGGCCGACTTACAGTCAGACAGTTAGGACATGCTCAGAAGTCTGCTTTTAAACCTCTGATGGGCAGCCGGGCGCGTTTCTATTTCAGACCTGAAAGGAAGTTAAAGCTGGGATAGGCAATATATTTTAGAAACTATTTTTTTGATGTTGAATTTGGTAAAATTGTCATTAGATCTCGAAAGAAATCAATTTATTAAATGCTCCTATTAACAAGAGAAAAAAATCTGGTCACAGGACTATAATACATCCGTCCATCATTTCATTTGGCCTCCCTGAAATGATTGGATGGGTTCTGCCTGTCTACCTGCCAGTCTACCTGCCGGTCTACCTACCTGTCTACCTGCCGGTCTACCTACCGGTCTACCTACCGGTCTACCTGCCGGTCTACCTACCGGTCTACCTGCCGGTCTACCTACCTGTCTACCTGCCGGTCTACCTACCTGTCTACCTACCTGTCTACCTACCGGTCTACCTACCGGTCTACCTACCGGTCTACCTGCCGGTCTACCTACCTGTCTACCTGCCGGTCTACCTACCGGTCTACCTGCCGGTAATAAACAACATGAATGTGCAAAATACTCACCTGTCAATGTCATATGCCTAGGGCTTTTGTTGTGAAAGGTAAGACTGTAAAGAGTCGATCCGGTCTGGTTTTATAAATATGGGCGCAACTCAAACGATTCGGCTCAACATGGTTGGTTGTTGACTTTGTTACTGGTGCAGAAAGCTCAGAAAATGTACCTCCTTTTGGAAAAAATTTACACCGCTTTTTTGCTAGGTAATGTTCACTTTCCAAAAATAACGCACAAAAAAATATAACAGCCTTAAGCCGGAGTTCATTTTCATAAGATTTATTTTCTATAGGTTGGGTACCATTCAGCCACAAATTACAAAGCTCTTTCGTCGTTTTTCATCTTATAGTCTAGAGAGCAGGACATGTAGATCATTTTTCTTTGTACATTGATAATCTGGAGAGGATCAGTTCAGCACAGGCTCATCTGTTTAAGTTCCTTCATCCTACCTGTTCCACAACTATGTGATTTATAGCTGAGCATTCACACAAACTTGAAAAACCAGCTGCTTGAAGTCTGATTTCTATCACTGCACATACCTTAACACGTGTAGTATCTGTATGTCAGTGCTGTTCTAACCATGTCATCCTGGTCCTGTACCGAACCCCCCCAGTCGGTCCTCTGACACGGCAGCATGTGACTCAGCACATTGCTGTCTGGTGTCATATGTTGTTCATACGTATGACAGCGACGTCTCTGAGTGACCTGATGGTTACCGGAAGGTTCAGGTGTCTGCATTCCTCTGCTTCCCAGTGTTTCTCTACTGTTGTCGTCTGGCATGTCCGATACACCGAGCCGGTGTAGTGTGGCTGTAGAGATGGCAATGTTGGCCCTTCGGTACAAATATCTCAGCTGTCTCAGCTCAACTATTGCCAAGAAATTGTGCACATTCACAGTCCTCAGACTTTGGTGATCTCTTGACTTTTCATCGAGCACCACAAGCAGTGAAAGTTTCCTTTTATCCAGTAAAATATTTCAACATTCACTCGACAGATTTGCACAGAATTTTGTTCAGATGTTGATGTTTTTTACATCACATGACCTACGTAATGTAATCAGTATATGCCTGACCGCTGTGTAACACTGGTAAGACCGACTACCGTGGCGAGCCTAGTGTAGGGGCAGTAGAAATGCTCCCAGTGTTGCATTTAGCACCTTTAACTTTTAATCTAGTACCATCATCTGGTTTTACCGTATTTTTTGCAGTATAAGGTGCACCGGATTATAAGGTGCACTATCAATGAACGTGTCTGTTTTCATACATCAGGCGCTCTCGTCTGGTGATAGTGGAGGAACTGGCCCGGCGTTGCCTCCCTGTCTTGGTGAATGTGTGTTGGCCTTCTGTCATCCAACGCTCCCACGCAGCTCTCAGTTTAACTCTGAACGACCTGTCGACACCGATATCTAGCGGTTGGAGTTCTTTAGTTAATCCACCTGAAATGACGGCGAGCTCCGAAGTAGTTTTCTTCACTTTGGTTTTGAGTGTCTGTGAGTACCGTAATGCTCCGACAATCCATCCAGCGGTGCGGCTTCGTAGCTACCAAAGTCATAATAGAACATTCGGACAGATTTTTGACGCCCTGTACCACAAAAATTGGTTCGAGGTCAGTAAGCACAGCCAGAATTGATACATAAGGCTCACCGGATTATAAGGCACGTTGTTGATTTTTGAGAAAATTAAAGGGTTTGAAGTGCACCTTATAATAAGAAAAATACTGTAATTTGATTTTGTTTTTGACCATATACCTGCAAAAGTAATGGCACGCCCATCAGTCTCAGCTATGTTTAGTGCTAATTACCAAATATTGGCATGCTAACACTAAAACTAGGATGGTGAACATGGTAAGGTTGTCCTCCTTGTGACTGTGAGCATGTTAGCTTGCTGACGTTAGCATTTAGTTGAGCTACAGCCTCACTGTGTTGATATTCGCTGATACTCGTCCAGCTACTTCGTGTTGGAGCTGTAATGCTGAGCGAGCCTCTGTAACAGTGACATGGCTGATTTTAGAGCACACTCTGATTAAATTGACTCATTCCACATGTTAATTATTAAGATGTATAAAGAGTAAGTAAATCAATTCCAAGCTTTTACTTTTTATTGCACGTCAGATCTTTTTTTTCCTTCTCTCCCTCAAGTGGTTAAAGACTGTCATGTCTGAGAGTCGGCCAGCTTATTCCTCATTGAGGCATGCCCAGCTTCTGGCTGCACTCTGGATGGATTTGCAGCAGATAAATGAATAACTAGGCTGGCACCCCTCACTTTGGATCCCCTCTGTTTTGGCAGGCCATCCACACTGCATTTTCTATCAGGTGTAAACATGTCTGTCAAACGGCACAGCCAGGGGCCCTGGCGCTTTGGCATTCATGACGCCACGCATGCAGCGCTGCCAGCACTTTCTGCCTGCCTGTCTGACCTTGGCCAGGCTTGACATCACTGAGCACACTCAGCTCTACCTTCCACATTTGTAGAGCTCTTTGGAGGAGGCAAGTGGGCTTAAGTGGCTGTTAGTGAAACTGACCCTAAGTTGAAGAATGGACCTTGGCTGGCTTATCCTCGCAGCGCTGACGCGGTAGACGGTTAATGGCTGTGACATAGCTCTGGCAAAGATAGTCAAGCCAGGCCAGGACACTCGCTGCCCTGATATCATCTCATCCACTCATCTGGCCACCATTACTGTCATCTTCTCCGCTGTGAGGAGGAGCAGTGGACATCATCCAAGAGGCTGGGCTCCAGACTGCTGATGTAAAGACAAGAGTGGAGGAATGAGGTCATCCTGATAAGAGGCCTCATGCTTTGGGAAGTGTGTTTCCTTTTCTTAGTTTCACGGTGCACAGCTCCTCTAAGAGCCAGCGGTCTCATTGTGAAACCAACTTTCTGTATCTGACACGCATGCAAAGATTTCGCAGATCCAGCTGTGTGGACTATGCATTATTCCAGGGGCATGCTGTCTCTCTCCGCTCCATATCCACCATCTCACCTCGGGGAACTGTCACTTTCTCATCAGTTAGTTACTGAGCGTTCATACAGCCTCCCAGTTGTTTCGCAGACCCCTCCCTCCCTCTAAAGGAAGAGTAGTTTCAAGTAGCTGTCTTCCTCTCTCCCACACTGCTGCAGCAGTTTCCTTGTTTGACAGTTTTATGCCTGACACCTTGCAACTTGGAAACCACTATTTTACAGACTCTCAATTTGTGTGCGAGTTGAGTTTGGGTCGGTTGTCTTCTCTCCTCTCGCCATCATGACCGCCTCCCGCTCTTTCGCCATCAGTCCGTGTTGATGAAGGGTGTCTCTGCTGACTGAAAAAGCCAACGGGCCCGTCCCAAACGCCTCGGGATGTGCCGGAGTCATCGGGATCCATTGTGTGAGGCAGAGAGCCAGCCTGTCGTAGCCTAACATGCGTTAACCTAACCTGCTAGCGAACAGAAAATCCTTTTCTACTTCTGTTGTTTGTAAAGGGCTAATGAAGGCCATACGCCGGTGTGCTGTTTCTTCCTAACATGCTCAAGAGCCAAGGCTTTTTCCCCTTTCTTTTGACAGAACGCTTTGGCTTGGTATTCAAGGGTAAAAAGCTTTTCTCTTCTTCTGCTCCTTTCCTTTCTTTACCTCCTATTCAGAGGCTCGGCTTGCAAAAGAAAAGTAATTTCACTCTCTCTGTCCCTGAGAGAATCAACACAGTGAAGTTGCATTGAATTTCTACTGCAACATTTTTTTCTTGGCTCTATTTCAGACCCATAACCTGGGGGTAAACATGCAATTAGAATAACAGCAGCCTGCTTTCTCCTCCGCTCTCCTCTCCTTCAGCCGTTAGCACAAGCAATGTACAACATGGTGACTTGGTTCTTCTAATTGCTTTTGCTTTTAATTGGTAAAGAAAAGCTGTTAATATCCAACCAGGAACCAAACATATTTTCTCACCTTTTTCTTTGTTTTTCTCCTCCAAAATATCGTTGTATGTGTCTCCGTCTAATGAGCTTATTTTTGGTGCACAGTCCTCACTTTTTTCATGCGTTACTGCTGCTGGATATTTTGATAGATGATTTCCTACGCAATTAACCTGATGCAATCCCCAAATTTCGAACAAACGCAGATAGTTGATGAGGAGGATATTGATCAAAAGATTGAACACAAATGCAGTCAGCTGCTGTAAAATCCTAAATGGCTTCCATCTATCCTGTTCCTTCTTCTCTCCTGTTTTTTTTTTTACTTTCGGATGGCTTTTCTTTTTCTCCTTCTCCGCTGAAGAATGAAAAGAAAAATGTAGGTCAGCTTTTATGGGAGCAATTTGACACATGACACAAGCCGTGCGCATCACTTGCTCAAGTCCTGCTTTGTCTGCTCGCCTTTATGTGTCTCCATAATGAAAGCTGCGCAGTTATTCGCACACTTTTATTACGGTTCTATAAGTAGCTGCCTGGTGGAGACTTGCCGAGTCACGGGGGCCCCCCTAATACTCTCTGAGAACCCTGTGGTGTCTGTCTGCACGAGGCTGATAGTGTGAGACGCCTGGCTAAAGTCCACCTAGCCGATCCCCGCTCCACGGGCCGGCCCAGCTGGCTCGGCTTGGCCTCCACAGACTCAACTCTGTTTCCACTCAGGACAGGAGGGGCTGTGTCTCTATGTCACAAAGGCTACTAAGCCGTCGGGGTGACACCTATTTGCCTGGACGTGTGGATGGCTGGAGCGATGAGCCCTTGTCCAGACCAGGCTAAACCCCCTGCACTGTTGTCACAGGGCAATTAGGACTCAGCAGAAGCCACCAGCCGAGCTGGTCAGCTGATGATGACCTCAGCAGAGGCACCTCCAACTTAAACCCAGTCCCTGCCTGGACTCGACCGTCAGGACGGAGCTGATGGGGAGAGCTCAGAGAGGGCGACGGACTTGGCAAAGTTACTGGAGTAGACACGTGACTATGTCCAGTTTTCAAACACAACATAGGGGACGGTGTATTAAAAATACACTTACAGAAATCAGATTGATTTTATTATATTCACCAGAAGTATAAATCATTACATGTCCCTGATGATGAATTAAAAAGAAAATACTACTAACTTGTGAGGGAAATGTCTTCATTCTTTGATTTGGGGATTGCTGGAAAAATGACCTCGAAAATAATTCCTGACAATGATCCTGATATATTTGACTTCAGGACATCTCTGACTACATACATGCTGAAAATCAGACACGTTACTGTATTAATGTAGATATTTTCTAAAGTACCTACAAGCCCGAGGGTGCTGGAAGGTGTGGTTCGCTCCAAATAAATCAAGAATAGCTCCACATCTAGCTGGTCTATCTGCAGGATCCTGGTGTCTATGGACAGGTAAAACCGCCGAGTATTCATCCCTAGTCTCTTGATTAGACAGTGGATAACACCATTACAGCAACGATGCCATGCACACAGATGCCACTGAATTCATTCAGCAACTCCTTGACAAGAACTGAGCCAAAGCAGATATAAATAACACAAAGCTCATAGATCCTACACAGGTTTTAGTCAGGACAGCACCGGGCAGACTCTCCATTTGGCCACCGTGATACCCAAATGTGTTTTCTACCTCTAGAATGGGAATCTGATGATAAAATCCCACTGATATCCACTACAGCAGGCTATGTGCACACAGTGGAGCCTTTGGCCATGACATTTAGCCTGTGGATCATCACACTCTATCACTGCGCTCAGTATAAAATTAAGAAAAATGAGCTCATTGACTAGTTTTATTATCATATTGAAATATGATCAATTAAAACTTAGATAATAACAAATATTGATTTTTTTAAACTAAAATATTGAAATTATTGCCAAACAAACAACATACAGTTGACAACATACAGTTAGCAGCGTTGAGGCCTCGTCTTTTAGAAACAATCCAGAAAAAAGACCACCACAGCATTTTCTGAAGGTTTTAAAGGCAGCGTTTTAACACACAGCTCAGCCGAACTCGGTACCACAGTCGTCGGGTAAAAGAGGTTCAAAATTGCAATGCATATCAATTCGGAAGTTGTGAAAGTATTGAAAGGGAGATAGCCGTATCGTCCCAGCCGCACTATCAGGTGTAGTCTTCCTGCTCCTGATACAGATAGTCCATGCTTTGGAAAAGGCCTCCGCGGGGGAGGACGCCTTTTGTACAAAGAGCCAATGTTTGGCGTGTGATGTATATTTGAAGTCACCGTGACAGCGGTGCTGATAGGCGAGTCGGTAGACGTCAGGCTTCTGTCTGCTGGGTTTCATCTCCTCCTGCTCGGCTCTGTAAAGCAGATTGTCAGCTGGGGCATTACCATAGGCTGACCTTTGCCGCTGCACTCCCCACTGCACAGCTTTCTGACATTCAGGGGCGCCGTGGGGGGAGGCAGGAAGAGGGTGGGCGGGTGGCCTGTTGGCTGTTTTTTGCCTGTAGTGCGTTGATGTGTGTGTTCTTATAACAAATGACAGTTTATACTGTTTTTTTTCTCCCCCACATCATTTCTGTCTCTTGCCACCATTTGATATTTCGTTTCCCT
>CAMQGK010000052.1:872500-1102500 GCA_947000775.1 Pterois miles | reverse complement strand
TATGGATAGACAAAAATGCAAAAGCAAGCAGTCAAAACTGTCAGGTACAAACATTGTCCATCAATAGCCTGTCAGGAGGAACGAACGTTTCAACCGTATATCAGCAGGCTAAATGAACCTTTTTACAATATCAAAACAAGATGAAGGCTCTGTAGTCCGACCCAGCGCAGAAAGCTGTACTTATTGTTTCAGTCTTGCCAAAGGCAGCGCAGAGCCACTTCCTTTCTTTCACAATAAAAACCCTAGATATGCACTGCTAGGTATACACAAAAAATAAAGGGAACACTTAAATCACACATCTGATCTTGATCAACAAATTATTCAAGTTGAACATCTTTACTGATGTACATTGTTTAATTTGTTGAAAACAAAATGACGTAGCAACAGATTGGAAACTAAAATCATCAACTCATTGAGGGCTGGATTAAAAAAATCAGAGTAATGAACTGAAATCACAGGCTGATCCAGCTTAAGTGGATGGGCCACATGATGCCGGGCATTGTCCTGCAACAGGAGGAACCCAGGACCCACTGGACCAGCGTAAGGTCTAACAATCGCTCTGAGGATTTCATCCCGGTACCTAACACAGCCAGGGTACTGTTGGCTATGACATGGAGGACCTGCCTGCCCAGACCATCACTGACTCACCACCAAACCGGTCATTCTAGATGTTACAGGCAGCATAACGTTCACCGCGGCATCTCCAGACTCTTTCACGCCTGTCACATGTGCTCAGTGTGAACCTGCTCTGTTAACAGAACGGGGCACCGATGGTGGACCTGCCAGCTCTGGTGTTCTTGGGGAATGCCAGTGGAGCTGCAGGGTGCTGGACTGTGAGCTCAGGTCCCACTAGAGGACATCGGGCCCTCATGCCACCCTCATGAAGTCTGTTTCTAACAGTTTGGTCAGAAACATCCACACCAGTAGCCTGCTGGAGGTCATGTTGTAGGGCTCCGGCAGGTCTCCTTCTGGTCCTCCTGGTCCTCCTGGCACAAAGGAGCAGATACCGGTCCTGCTGTTGGGTTGATGCTGTTCTACGGTCCTGCGCAGCCCTAACAGCTGGTCTCCTGGTATCTCCTCCATGCTGTTAAGACTGAGCTGGGAGACACAGCAAACCTACTTGTGACCGCACATATGGCTGATCCATCCTGGAGGAATTGGACTACCTGTATCAACCTGACTGGGCTGCAGGTACCACCTCATGCTACAAGTAGTGACTAGGACACTATCAGAACCAGAACTAGAGTGGAACCAGTCAGGAAGGATCAGGAGAGCCACCACATGTAAAACCATTCCCTTTGTGGAGGTTGTCCTGCTGTTGTCTCTCATCACACCTGTTGTCGCTTTCATTGACACCAAAGCAGCTGAAAGTGATTCAGCATCACTGGTTCTTCTTCGTCTTCATCAATGGACTGATTGATCCCTGAAGTTTACCTGACTCTGTGTTATACTGGCATCATTAAGTGCTCCCTTCATTTTTTAGCAGTGTATAATATTTACATATGAGTATTTGTACTCACATGTGTAAAGGCTTTAAAGGGATAGTTCGGTATTCTGAAGTGGGGTTATATGAGGTGCTCATCCATAGTCAGTGTGTTAGTCCCTGCCTATACTATACCATCAGTTTCTTTCTCTCCTACTGTGAGCTTTATATTTGTACCCAAAAGATCAATCACTTCCCAGACATTGATTACGGCCCATCCAGTTGGTCTTTATGTATTTGACCATAAAAAGCCTACATCTCCTTTTCCTCCTGCATGTTGTCTGAGTGGAAACTCAGCTCAGACTTGACCCATTTCTGCAGCAGTTTTTTTTGTTGTTGTAAATACTCCAGCTCATCAAGACTGTAATTTCAGAATCACAGTAATCAGCCAACCCCCGGGAGATCAGCAAGTGTGAGGGAGTCTGCTAAGTGCCAGCGTCTGTTGCCTCACTCAGGCAGGCTTGTGACATAGCGCCGCCATCAGCCACGCCGCCATCAGCCACGCCGCCATCAGCCACGCCGTCTCGCCGCTCTTCTTCATGTGACACGCTGAGACACATCGGAGCACGAGGCGCAACTGGGGTTCAATTTGTTTTTCTGCCCAGCGCTGTAATCCATTTTGGTGATGGAGCACGCTTCCTCACAGCACGAACGGTCCTAGAAGTGTAATTTCAATCTATTTCTTCTCCTCCTCGTCATTCTCTGCTAATGCTCTTCCTTTTCATCCGCTCTTCAAAGTATCATTAGCAGACATGGTGTTACATCAAAAGCAGTGGAGCTGTTTTTCATTTTGCACTGAATCATTTTTTTATCAAAGTGTTGAAGAAAAAAGTCAAGTAAACAAAATCTGTACCATCAAGCTGCTTTTCTTGCTGTCTCCTGTAAAACAGGGGCTCTCGAGGACCCTTTAAAAAAGAGCATAATGAGGACCACCTCATAATCATAACACTGATTAAGCACAATGCTTATTACCAGTTATAGTCCTGGATGCCGTTCGAACTGTTTGTATTTGTAAAACATGTTTGATAGTGATGAACAGCAACATATTTCTGTTTGAATCATATTAACACCACTTAGTCTTGCCCTGATATTTGGGGTGCTTTATAATCAGATGTCGCTTTAGCTTGGCCAGCTTCGATCGCCGGCACCTGAAGACACATTTTAGTCTCCCGTCGCTGTCACTCAATATAACCGTCCTCATATTTTCTCAGTTTAGCTAGTTTGAACTTAGTGTTACTTGCCATTATGGCCTGATTCATAATGACAAAAACTGATTCATGAGTTTCTATTGGCCCAAAGCTAACTAGGGTGGTAATAATGGACCCAATATGCTTGATTTAATGGCACATATAAAGTGTGTATATACACTGTATTTTTTGCACTATAAGGCCCACCTGATTATAAGGCGCATTAAGCGAAACAAAACGGTCAGATAAGTCAAACTTTATTCAATTCATTTAATAACTCAATAACTTCAATAACTCTCAACATTTTTCAGCTGTAACACATGAAATACAAAACAATGCACTCACTTTCAGTTCATTCCTCTTCCTCAAATCCATCACATCCTTCATCATCAGTGTCTGAGTTAAACAGCTGGGTGAGTTTAAATGCGCCTCATAGTGCGAAAAATACGGATACACTTTTTAATGATACTGTATAGCAAAATTTTATAATTTATAGCAAATCTTTTCAGTCCCCGGACCCCACGTTGAGAACCACTGCTGTAGATCACCTTCTGGATGTCCACAGTTAGCGCCATTGTTCTGTTGTGAGTTTAAACCCTCTAATAACACTCTGCCGCATCCCTCCTGGCTGTCCGCAAGACTCGTGGTCTCCACAGAGCCCCATCGCTTACCCAGCATGGAGCACAGTTTGACAGCTTAACTCCATGAGAGGTGTGCTTGGCTGTTTTTAGGGTGAAATTCATAGACTAGTTGAAATCTTTATTCAATATTATGACAAGTTCCCTCAGAAAAAAGACTGGAGAGTTTAGATTATGAACTCCAGTTTATTGTCTATCCTGGAGCTCTATTTTCTTTTTATTTTAGCTACTCGGTGCACTCTAATACTGAGTCTTATGTTACAGAGGTTTGTCCTTGACACTTTCCCCTCCCACCAAGAGCTCCAGGTCTTCAGGCTCGCCGTGCACTGCCTCCTCTCCCTCAGGTGAATCTGTGCAGAGTCATTTAAAGTTACGAGCTTGCAGGTCACAATCGGAGGCGAGGCCAGAGCAGCTGCTCCATTTATTTCCAGGGATTGACTGTTAACATGAAATGTAAAAGCAGGATTAGGTTCGTAAAGATAGTGGGTCACAGAGAGCTTCAGGCTGGGTGATTCAAGCACCACGAAGTGGGCCTCGGTCAGAAGGTCTCACAGGCAGAACAAACAGCTGGGCCACTTGATTTCCACATCTCAATCCCTACTCAGATCAAACGCAACCATCTTTTTCTTTTTCTTCCTCTCTTTTTAATATTTTAAATTTTTCAGAGTCCTGATTTATCGGCATGGAAGGCTCAAATTTAAATGTCAGGAGGTGGCCTCATGCGGGAAACCAAATTCACATGTATAATTTGATCCTTCAGACCAAATTTCCTGTTCTTTTGCACAAAAAAAAAAAAACGCAATTTGCATCAGCATGAGCCCCTGCCCCCTGCTGCTTAAACCTTGTTCAATTAAAACAGTAGTTAGAGTAAAAGAAACCCTAATTAACGCCTGCTGACTGTGCACTTGTGCTCCAGCTAGCTTGCTAGCAGCGGGGTAATTAACGCATGGCCAGACTGGCCTCTTTCCCCCGTTCCCTCCTTGAGAAAGTGCAGTTAGTAGCAGATCTGAGAGACGATGTGCTCGCAGCCACCTACAAACTGCACTCACATCCTCATTAACCCTCCCTTGATACTTTAACTACTCAGCTAATCCAGGTTTCAGGTTAAGGTTGAAATGCTAATAAGCTACACTTGCTCACTAGAACACTCCGTCAACAGCTGCCAGAACCCGTAAACTGTTCTAAACAGTCAGGGGTCCGTTTTTATCCACCGTCTCGGAGAACTGCTCTAAACAGCAATTTACTGATTTCACTACACATTTTACAGCATTTCTGTTAAACCCTTCATTCTGATTTGCTCTTTTTTATCTCAAAATGCCTGCCTTTGTTAACAATGTATAATCCCTTTTCCAATTTAATGGGCTGGTCAGTTTCCAGACATTGACATTGCTTTCTTTGCTATTTGCCTGAGTCAACTCAGTACAACTTAAGTGTAAAACTCATTATACAAGCGCCAGTGGCAAACTGTACACAGTTAAATGCCCGCTGCAGATATCGCTGCTCTATTTCTCAAAAAGTGAGTGAAAGCTACATTTCCAACATTGTTTAATTCCCCTAAATACAAATATAAAACTATAAACACATTTATGTTTATTAATTTATTAATTTCAGGTGTTTTATTTAATAATTTATTTGAAAAATGTAATCACTATTAATGGCATGACTGTCCGTAGTTAATCAGGACTAATTACATATTTTTTATCTGTTCAAAATGTCCCTTAAAGGGAGATCAGTCCAGTATTTAATTCTCTAAACATGGGAGTGGTTAAATATGCTGCGTTATGCAAATGTACAGTATGTACTGTATATATTTATTATTGTAAATCAAAAACACCACTAATCAATACCAGATATAATCCAGAAACCCTCCCAGGTTCTGACTTTAGCATCAACAATCTGCTCCAATCAGAACATGACAAACTGCAGCCCAACAGGCAACAACAGCTGTCAGTGTGTCAGAGTGCTGACTTGACTAGGACTTGATCCAGACTGACTGGGACTATCAGAAAGTGGGCATGTCTGTAAAGGGGAGACTGTTGGAGACCCAGAGAACCCATTTACATCCACACATCTGGAGGTCAGAGGTCAACGGACCCCTTTGGAGATGGACATTTGGACAGTTTTTTCTCGCCAAAATTTAGCGTAACCAGCTCTGAGTGATCCTGAACCTCCTTTGTGATAAGCTCGTCTGCCACAGTGGGTTTCACATGAGACCAGTATCATCACTCCAGCTTCAAAACTCATTTTGCTACGCTTTGCAAGTTGCATTAATGTGTTAAAGAAATTGTGAAGAAGCGGTGTTAGTAATTAGTGTTATTAGTGTGTTAACGTTGACGGCCCTAATCACAGGTCTATCATGTGAATAGCTGATGAAAATAGGACTCAAAGTTCATCTATTATGCTTATTTCCGGGTGCATACATTGAGTTTCTACTAGAACATATTTACATGATTAAATGTTCAAAAATGCTTTGCTGCTCTCATACCGGCTGTGCTGCAGCGCCTCTTTTTTTGTTTGAGCCCAGTCTGCTCTGATTGGTCAGCTGACCCAGTCTGTTGTGATTGGTCAACCAAACCGAACTCTTCGGACTCCGCTCCAGCTCCGCTCTAACTGGCTTTGTTTAACACTGTGCTAAACTAGCCGTTAGGTATTTTGCAACGTGTTACTTGGTGACATCACCACGTTACAGAAGAAAAGGTGGGACTCAAAGCGAGTCATTTCAGGCAGTTCAGGATCGGAGTTTCTGTGGGGGAGAGGAACTCCCTTTGGTGTGGACTTTGAGCTTTGTAACTTTACAGACCTTTTACATGCACTGAAAACTATATAACACACTAAAGGAAAGGGAAAAAGCACAAAAGGTCATCTTTAATTGTTACAGTCTGACCCCGATTAGAAACATATAGAGAAACCAGAAGTTGTAGTCTCACTTAAAGCTCTTTAAGTGTGATTGCTGTGATCAGTCTTGCATGCTGCTTGTATTAATTACCCCCACTTCACCCCTCCATGCTGGCTCAGTATGTACCCTCATGTCCTCATGCAGCTTATCTGCTCCTCTCCAAACACAGAGCAAACCTTGCAAGATGATGTTACACTTAAACTTACTGTGGTCTTTAACATTCAGTCACGCTGTCCACCATCCTGGTTTCATCCAGGAGAATCTTATTCCCATGAAATGATAAAAGATGTTTTATTCATTGCAACAGCTGATGGTTCTCTCTTCCCACCTACTTACAACCCTTTCTAAAGCTATACAGACATGAGCTTTTGACAACAGCTGCAGTCAAAGGAGGCTCTGCCAGAATCTCACAAGCTCTAGATATATCTTGAATACTGATAGCAAACAAGTTACAGTTATCAGTTTTGTTTTATTACTGTAAATGGTACATATTGTATACTAAATGTAATCTGTTGTATTTATTTAGTCTGTGTCATCATGTGAAACCAACCGTCATTACCTGTGTTTGACAGGTGAAGTCCATCCTCAGCAGCTTGTGTCTAAGCGCTCATTTATCTGGTTGCTTACCCTGGCATTAATTCAGCAGCAGACTTTAGGCCTCAGTGATGGCGGGTGTTGAGCTCCAGCTCCTTGGCCCAGACCCCCGCATTAATGAGGCTGCCATCAGCAGGCTGAGCACTCGGCCGCACAGCGGCCCCCTGTGTGCCGCCCCATACCGGCCCCGCACATCGCTGCCCATTGTTTCCTGTTCACAAATAAAGCGGGAATTAATTAGCCAGTTGGCACGACTCTTGGTGCAGCCGTGTCAGAGCTTGCGGTTTAGCTCTGTGCCTCATCCCTCAAGCCCGGGCTGCCTGCCGTGAGACTGAGCATGACGGCCACGGCCGCATGAAACCACAGGCCGCTGCCAGCAATACAGACATTTCAAATTACTGCTCACTCAACAACAGAGAGGAGTAGCCTGCGCGCTGTAATGGTGACATCTATTTTATTGCGAGTCCCCTCCTCAGAAACTAGTTTTCCTTTTCATAGATCAGCTCCACTCATGTCCATCAGTCAGAAAGCTGTGGTAAGTAGGTCAGACTGGCGGGGCTGAGGTGACGGGAACAGTGAGACAGAACAGCCTGCCATTCTCTAAAACGATTATCTCTGATTTTTATTGTGAAAGTGAAGAAGCAAAGTGATCACACTGCGTTAAATCCAAACATGTAATGTAAGACACTGACACATTAGCCAACACCTGCAGGAGACTGTCGCACATTTTCTAAACAGGCTCATAAACAAAACTCGCACTCACACATGCACAAACACGTAATCGTGTTCGCATTGTCACCTCGGCATTGTTAAATTTAGCCACGGCGCTTAGCAGGTGTAACGAATGTCTGCGAGCTGAAGGCCTGGGAGGAGTTCCTGCAGATCAGACACTGCATGCTGCTGCTGCTGCTGCTGCTGCTGCTGCTGCCGCTGCTATGCTGCCGCTGCTGCTGCTGCTGCTGCTGCTGCTGCTGCTGCTGCTGCTGCTGCTGCTGCTGCTGCTTCTGCTGCTGCTGCTGCTGCTGCTGCTGCTGCCGCTGCTGCTGCTGCTGCTGCTGTTGCTGCTGCTGCTGCTGCCGCTGCCGCTGCCGCTGCCGCTGCCGCTGCTGCTGCTGCTGCTGCTGTTGCTGCTGCTACTGCTGCTGCTGTTGCTGCTGCTGCTACTGCTGCTGCTGCTTCTGCTGCTGCTGCTGTTGCTGCTGCTGCTGCTGCTGCTGTTGCTGCTGCTGCTGCTTGCTGCTGCTGCTGCTGCTGCTGCTGCTGCTGCTGCTGCTGCTGCTGCTGCTGCTGCTGCGTCTGATTACTTGTCTGCTGTCATGGAGCTCTGCTCTCTGCCTCCATTTCTTTCTTTCCTTCCCCCAAAGCAGCCACTTGGGACTGTCGCTGCCTCGCTCACTCTTTGTTTAGTTTGTGCCCCCCCCCCCCCACCCAATGCATGCTTATTGTTCGCCCGCTGGATGCTGCGTCAATTAAGGCCACTAAAAGCTCCTGACCTCAAAGTCACAGACACCACCGCAAAATTGGATTTCAGACTGGGAATGGGTCGGCCGCAATAACTCAGCTGAGAATGAGATTGGAAATGTCTCTTTGTCATCATGAGACGGGAGCTGTGAGGGTTTTAAGGGGGGAAACAGTGATGGAATATGAGAGCACTGTCCAAATCAGGTTCCTCTCAGCCACTCACATTACAACTGATTTGCTCTTTTATGCCACTTACAGCTCTACCTGGGTTAAACTGTCTCTGTCATTGTCTCTTCGTCCTCCCAATTCTCTTCTTCCTGCTTTCTCTCTGTCTCACCTCTGACCCGTCCTGTCCTCCACCACAGGGGACACCACACAAAGGATGAGATCCGCTCCGTTTCCAACCCCTGCAGAATTGGATGCATATGCTAAGAAGGTTGCCAACAACCCCCTCACCATCAAGATCTTCCCCAACAGCGTTAAGGTCCCCCAGCGAAACCACGTGCGCCGTACCATCAACGGGCTGGATACGTCGGGCCAGCGCTACAGCCCTTACCCTTCCTCTCAGGCCAGTGCCAAGACGGGCCTCCTCGCCATCATCAAGGTGCCCACAGTCAAAGGCATCCTGAAGGATTTTGACGGCAGCCGGGCTCGCTTGCACCCTGAAGTCATCATGAACCCCCCCGCCGGACCCTACCAAGTGGCTTCGACCAGCACTTTAAACCACCACCCACCTCTGCCAAACCTCACCCGGCTCCAGACCTTACCCCTTCAACCACAGGACCCACCTCACACTCTACAGATGCCCCTCCCTCAGCAGCAGGACCACACCCAGAGCCTCAGACATCCTCCCCCCATGGCCCAGCACCCTCAGGGCCCACCCAGACTCCAGACTCTGTCTCAGCACCCAGCCCTCGGCCACCCACAGGGGCCCCCTACTGTCATGCTTCAGCAGCAGCACCTCCGGCAGCAGCCGCCACCTGGCCTGCAGGGGGGCAGGAAGCTGCCAGATGGCGACGCGCCACCTAATGTTACCGTCTCTACCTCAACCATTCCGCTCTCCATGGCCGCTGGGCTGCACCAGGGCCGCCAGGCTAACCTTAGCACTATTGTGCACCAGATCAACCAGTTCTGCCAAGCTCGGGCCCAGGGCGCAGGAGCCACCTCCATGTGCGAGGGCCAGATTGCCAACCCCAGCCCCATCAGTCGCAACCTGCTCATCAGCGCCTGCTCCAGGGTGTCCATGCACAACAACCCCGCCACCCCTGGCTTTCCCCCACCTAACTGCATTATTGGCCCTCCAGAGAAAGCCACCGCCCCTGTGGGAGCTCACCCCCCACACAGCGTGGCTATTATGAACCACTTGCCTTCCAACCACACTGATCTCAAGCAGCAGCACCACCTGCAGCAGCAGCATCTGCATCAACAGCAGAATCAGCAGCAACAACAGCTACAACACAACTCTCAGCAGCAGCAGAAGATCCGCTCTTGGAATCAGCACCAGTTGGCTCATGTGCCCCACATTCAGAACGGTGGGACCCACCTCTGCAAGCAGCCTTCCAGGGACCCCGCCTTCCATTTTAAGGGCATGGGCTACCCCGCAGAGGTGTGCATAGGCCAGCCTTACGCACTGAAACCCCCTGTAGAGAGGCCCACCCCCTCTCCCCCCGTCAACAACGGCATGCCCGGCCCCATGGTCCACTACACTAATGGTCACTACTTCCAGTCCCACATTTGGAACAGCAGCATCCTACCCACACCCAACAGTGACAGCTCCGGGTCTCAGGACATAGCCATGCCATTCCACGGTGCGGGCCCCGGGGGGTGCACCACGCTAGACTGTGGGCCCCCCGGGGCTCCCCATTACAGGCTAGGAACGAGCTCCTCCACATCCTCCTCCTCCTCCTCCGCCCAGACTAATCTGATGCAAACGGCAGATTACTTGGGTGGGGACTTCCAGACACCCTACTTCCGCGATCAGAATCTAGGGTTGATGGGCAAGATGCACAGGCCTCCTCTGAGCAGGGTAGGTCCAGAGGTCGGGGATGGCAGAACCGCTCTCATCCAGCACCCAGGGTACAGATAAGCTATGGCCTTGTCTACACAACAGTTATCAAAAACCCCTTTGTTTAGTCTTAAGAAAGGAAACACATGAATAAACTTACTTACTAACAAATGACCGCTAATGTCAAAGAGGGTAAATTAATATATTTAATGAAGAACAGTAGTTTTTTTTTTTTTTTAATAAATCTTGCAAGTGATCAATTGCTACTTTTATTTTGTTAATGAGTGCTGTTATCTGGCACTTTAGGGAACTTTTTCATGTGCGTTTGTGTACACATCAGTACTGTGTGTGTGTCATTCCCTCTCTTGTACTATCTGTGTGCCTGGATCTCAACCGATCCTGTGTTATTTCTACTTCAGACCTCCTGGTAACGTTTTCTTATGCATGTAAGAAAGACGAGAAACGGATCGATCCCTCACAGAAAAACTGCTGGTTTTTAACAGGGTCATGTCAGGAATTTTTCGGCTCAGACTAGTTTTATTCGACTAATTTTCATTTTGGGGTCGACGCTCCGATCTCACAGTAACTTCAAGATTAAACACAATCCTTTGAGGACAGAAGAGTAATAATCTTGTTTCAGTACAAAGCTACCAGACACTGCTGACTACGAAGTACAACTAGCAAAGCTTGCGGTATGCACACATATGTTTTTATTGTTTTTAATGTAATTATTTATTTGTATAATAGGACTATTCAAGTTTGATTCCTTTCTGTCAGTCAAGGAAGCATGTAATCAGGTTGTTTGTACATAGCTGAGATCCAGCAAGGAGCAAATACTGTTGAAAAGGCGACGCTCTGTCCTGCTGAAAATGCTGCAATGAATTCAGGTGTTTAAAAAACCTTTTTGTCAATGCCAGGAAGGTTTGGCAACGAGTTTGTGAAATGTTTAGTGCAGAAAAAATGTCATAAAAGATTAACTCTCTTACCTTAAAGGGACAGTGTGTAGGATTTGGCAGCATCTAATGGTGTGGTTGCAGATCGCAACAACTCAGCACCCCTCCGCTCACTCCTTCCTTTTCAAGACTGCAGTAACATGAGTGTAAAACCGTGGTAACACCATTCACCTCGCCCAGCGGGCATCCTTACCATAATAACACCACCGGAGGAGCAACAGAGCTCAGACAGCAGCTGGAGTTACTGCAGTTTCACAACTGTGTTGGAGAAATGTGATGGCCTTCAGGTAATGTAAAAATCCCAAGACTCCCTCCAGAGCCGGTGTTTGGTTTGTCCGTTCTGGGCTGCTGTAGAAACATGGCGATGCAACATGGCGGACACCGTGAAGACAACTCGCTCCCTGTGTAGATATGAAGGGCTCATTTTTAGTTTCAGGTGATTATACACCAATGAAAACATAGTTATAAATATTATATTCCACTTTTTGCTAGTAGATCCCCTGAAATGTTACACACTGTTCCTTTAAAATGGCCAAAGTCATGCTAACAAGGACACGCTGTTATGAAGATGTGCCATTCTGTGTTTGTTCCCTTTTCTTTTGTAATCATGACAAAATGTATTACTTGAATGTTGAGATTATTTGCGTTGCAGTTATTGAAGGGGATAGGTTCGTCAAAACTCTGGAGTAGAAGATATAACATCGTCACTAATGTGGCGTAGAATCGAACTACGACCATCAGAGTCTTGGTCCCGACGGCGGGAACCTAAGAGATTTAAGTTGTGCGTAGTTGCTACTGATTCTGATGTGAAGTCTGCTTGAAAAAGACCAAATTGATCACTTGCAAGATCACTTGGAGGTAAACAAAACTGACCTTTTGAGTTTAAAGTGAAACAGCAAATGCATTGTTTATTTTATTGTACACTGGCTTACCTACTAGACTACTGTAACTTTAACGATTGTGTGTGAATGTTTGCCTGCTGATGTGGGTAGAGTTAAGGGTGTGTGTGTGTGTGTGTGTGTGTGTGTGTGTGTGTGTGTGTGTGTGTGTGTGTGTGTGTGTGTTAGAGAGAGTGTGTGTATAAACACAATGACGCCCATGTTTTGTTCACCTAACTCCCTAACAGCCCTTAAAAAGCCTTAAGTGTTTGGTCCTTGGACTTCCCTTGAAAATGAGCATGGTTTTAATGAAAACCCCAAATAATAGGAGAAAGACGACAGTAAAGATACGCAGAAACAGCAATTTTTTTCTTTTTTTTCTGGTCTCTTTTATTTTATTGGAGTTTTATTGTATAGACAACAATTCCTTTAGAGATTCTTTATTATGGAAAGCAAGACAAAGGAGTAATATTTTGTAATTATATATTTTAGCAATGTGTAGTTACTGAGCTGTAACATTTCCCCCCAAGTTTCAAAGCTTCAGTTTGCAGTTGTGACTATTTATAATACTTGATTTGCTTGTTATTTAAATTTCTTTTGTTTCTTGTTCTATTGCTGTGAAATGGAAGAAGGTCCACAAGCCTTTCTTTTGTGTCATTCTGTGCGACAGATACGAGGCAAGAGCGTGAGAGTTGTGCTACTCTTTTTGTAATATTGTAATAATAAAATAAAGTTCTAATTTATGCTTTGAAATGTGTCTGAACTGTAGTGTGGATCGTCTGCAACGCCCATTTAAACCGATGCTTACAACAGGTGTGCACTTTTCCCTGCTCCCGTCATTCAGGTAGGTTACTAATCACACATTTGCGTCTTGCATAATCAGCGTCACAAGTGGCTGAACAGTTCAAAAGGCCCGCCGAAAACCACATATAATTTGTAACCGAGACAGCTCGTGCTGAAGGTAGATGAAAGTGATTGTTGCACCAATTGCTGTGCTTTCATGCCTTTTATCAGAGCCTGCCTCTGCCAAATAGAAAAGGGAAGTAGAGTAGACAAAGCAAGCTGTGAAAATCCACAGGACTATCTGGCTGCAGTAGATTTAGCTTGTCTGGCTGTGATGAAAATGGGACTCGTATAAAGGGCACACAGCGGGGGGGCAGGATCAGCACCTCCGTAATCAGTATTACCCCATGAAGGATTTTGAGCGATGTCAGGTGCTGGCAGGGTGTGGCCTTTGTGCAGAGAGGATGTGCATCCTGTTCAGGTGATGGTAGAAACCTTTATTAAACCTTTTCAAAAATCTTCGACATTCATCAGATACATACATGAAATCTGACCTCTGCATTTAACCCATTATATGTATCTGAGGAGCAGTGGGCTGCTGTAAAGCATCCAGGGAGCAACTTGGGCTTCAGCGTCTTGCTCACGGACACTTTGACATGCAGACAGGAGGAGCTGGGATCAAACCGGCAACCTCGTGGTTAAAGGACGACCCGCTCTTCCCACTGAGATACAGCCCCTGCTCAGCATGTGCAGAAGAATTCAGATTACATATTTAAATGTATGATTTGGTAATTAAAGGGGAATTACACCTACTTTCAAAATTCTACGTTATTCATATGGTCTAAGTCAGTCCAAAAATGATTAGTAAACACGAACAGCTCTCTCCTAAATCTTTAAACTCGACTCCTAAAACGTCATGCGGTATAAAGTGAACTGCTCAGTGGGCATCTCTGGGGTCTGAAAAGTGAAGCCAGTGCTGAAATAACGTAAGTTGTATTCTTTCTAATATCCAGCAGGGGGCGACTCCTCTGGTTCTACAGACGTCTATGAGAAAATGATCCTCCTCTGATTGATTACCTCAGAAAACATCGTAAACATCAGTTTCTGGTCTCAGTCTCTAGTTTCAGTCTTCTTCAGTACAGCAGGATGTTCATTTAGTAGATTATGGTCCATTTAGAGTCAGATAGACCAGAAAGCAGGGGGGCTTTAGGGCGGGGCTACCTGGTGATTGACAGGTTGCTACCACGGCGTTGTCCGGTCTGAGACCTGTCTGTGTTCTCATCTTAGGACTTGGACTCTTTCACCGTGTGTTTTCAGTTCATGAAAATTAATTAGAAGCTTTTTGGTCACCTAAAACCGTCTTCGTCAGTGTTCCGTTGTACTTAGCTCCCTCCTCTTGTGTCACTTCTGGTTGCAAAAACCTAAGATGACGACAGCCAAAAGGCCAAACTTGAGGCCTAAAACGACAGTCCACAAACCAACGGGTGTCGTCGTGGTGACAATGTCCATTTCTTATATACAGTCTATGGAACTGCTCCATAGACAATGAATTGCAAAAGATGTTCTAGATGACACTGAGAGAACCCAGGGGAATGATCTGAGTATGTGGGTCTATTTTCTGTTTCAGATCGGAGAACACTGCCGTAAAATAAAGCTTATTTGGGGTATTAAAAAGAAAATAATTTTGTGGCTCTCCTATTCATCGTCTATGGAGCAGCTCCAGACTTTATACCCGATGTCATCACATGTTTGAGACTGAGAGAGGAGCTCATGTTCAGAAATACTGAATGCAATTTCCTAGGCCACTGAATAAATAATAATAATAATAATAATAGTAAAAGAATTCTTAATTAAGGTGGTGTTCCCCTATTTTCCACCTTTATTTCAGTCAGATGAACAGCAGTATATTCTTCATCACTGCTCAGCTCAGTGAAATATTGCCTCAAGGACTAACTTTGAAATCAAGTTGACACCAGGGAGCATCAGTCAGTCAGAAAGGCAGTTCAAACATCTGACAGCTACATTTCCTGGGGAAGTGAAACTGAGGAGTGTCTTTAGGTTTGAACGCCTCGCTGCTCGGGGTCAGTCAGGCCGAGCAGACACAGCGAAGCTCCCTGTTGTCTCTTTAGACTGGCGTGGGGCTCAGAGGAATCACCTCGGTGGACTGATATGTCTGCCGCCCCCAGCCTCTCCAGCTCCTCCCTGTGGATGAAGGAAGAAATGTTAGTCTACATGGACTGCTTTCCTGTCACAGAGAAATGCTTAAAAAGCATTATCTCATCTGAAAATGTCCATGTTTCTGCACCTCTGTTCGGTCTGATCGGCGGGGGGCTGGAGGCAGAGTGCTGGGTGCGATCCCAGCACCCAGGATCCTCATTGATTTTGCCCAGGTTGATGTTCCATTTGTTCCAGTTGACTTCCTCCACTCTGAGACGACAAGAGGACACATGCTCCAATTACTGTCTGCAGAGTGATGCATCAATCAGCCGTCAGAGGAGGCAAATTAGTGAAGAACACAGTGTGCTGCGCATCAATCGATCCTGATCACACAGCTGCAGCCTTTGTTAAATCTTCAGACCTAAACCTTTATCCTTTATTATTAGAAGTTTTCATAGAGGTGGAACCGTTTTGGTGTGGTTGATTTTTACTTGAGAGAGCTGACATGTAAAAGAGATTCAGTAACATAGCGGACCCTGAGTGTGTTACAAAATCCCAACCAAGTCCAAAAACTGACCATGCCAGCCAAAAATGTAGGTCAAATAACAACTTCAGTGCCAGCTCTCTCTCAGTATCCTTGCTATCACAGGAAACCCACTTATATAAACCCACCAAGACTCACATTATGGACACAAATGCAGATTTAGTGTCTTATCCTGAACAGTAGATATGTGAATATCATAGCCAATCACAAAATATGCCCCTACTTGTCACTAGTAACTATTGGAAATGTATTCTGTGATCATAAACATAGCAAACAGCCCTGGACTCATCTGATAGGGCTGCTGTGCACGGAGCATGCATCCTGTGGCCTTTAAGTACTGGTACTTGTCCAGGAACCTGGACCCGGGAACTTGAACCAGGAAGTGAGCATCGCCCTGATTCCCTCAGTAAAAAGCCAGTGGGATTTTTCCATTTAGTTTTGGATATTTGCAGTTTGTTAAGCAAGATAATCTCCACAAATAAACACCATTGATGATTTTTGAAGTGTGAATGCAATTACCTGAAGTAAAAAGCTAACGTTAGGCTATAAAGGAATTACACCACAGTCAACATGAGTATACACAAGTTGGTGTGATGACATTTTATAGTCTCATTTAGTATGTGTTGATTACAGCATCTAAACAAAAACCCATTGACTTCCAGTGCTAAAATGCTAACGTAATTCTGGGTTTGAGGACTCATTATTAACACTGAACCCCAACTAGAGCTGAGGTTGATGGGAATCTCATTTGTTTTTCAGATATTTGGTCACAAATCAAAGTATTTGGCAAAACTAAATGTTGATCTTATGATGGATTTAAATGAAAATGTATAGAGTTATTACTATTTATTCTGGGGGAAAGATGAATGTCTAGACCAAATTTCCTGGCAGTCCATCCAATAATAAGATGTGGTATTTCAGTCTGGACCAAAGTTGTTGACCAGCCAACAGACCATCCTACCAACATTGCCATCCCTAGTGTTGCCTTTATGTTTTAGTGGTGCATATCACAAACTCATTATTATAAACTCATTGCCACACAGCGTTGGGCCTTATCTGTGACGGGGGCAAGAACAATTTATTATGGAAGTCTGTGTGTGTCAAGTCATCCAAGAAGTCTACATGCAGCTATTGATGGAGCCGCTCCAGACATGTCAGTCACTGATTGTATTTCCACTGAACTGAAAGAAGCAAACCTGAAACACCAGCGGCGGTCATCTCCAAGAGTAGTGCCGAGGTTCTTCTCCACCCCACAGCGAAACCTCTCCCTCAAACAGCAAAGCAGCCTTCTCTCCATATCCAGGATGGTGATAGCCCTCTGAAAACAGCCACAACACGTTATCAACACGCCACTGGACAGGACAGGACAGGAAAGACCCCCTCCTGGACCACGGAGCCCACCCTGGACGCCTCACCTGCAGCTTCCAGATGCTGGTGCTCTCCATGGTTGTCCTCTCCACGGTGCGGTTCATGAGGGCGATGAGCATGTTGAGCAGCAGGATGTAGGTGAGAATGATGTAGCCGATGAGGAGCACATAGAAGACCTCCGTGCTCTGATGGTCCTGGGTGAACTCCATGTCGCCCATGCCGATGGTGAACTTGAAGAGCTGCAGCGTGGTGTAGGAGATGCTTCTGAAGGAGGGTTTTACACACTCCTCACCAGGGGCAGTGGGACCGTAGATACGCCCCTTCTGCACAATTACAGTGGTGTTTTTCACCGGAGGCTCTATGAGCAGGGTGACCACCGCTGACAGGACAGAGGAAACAGATTACATACAGTCCATCCTCCATTCATATTGACTGTAGGAGCCTAAATGAAGTCACTGCCTGAGACTACCTGCTGAAAATCCAAAAAGGAAGACGATGTAGACGACAAGAAAGCGCAGGATATCGCTGAGGATCATCTGCAAAGAAGAAGAGACATAAAGGGCTTCAGGGATGGTTCACTGGGGTCTTCAATGTAGTGCAGTGTCACCTGCATGGACTACCTTCTGTATCATGACGCTGTAGATGCCCATGTGCCTGTCGCCCCTGGAGAAGTAGAGTATGTTCACCCAGCTGAGAACAAGACACAGCACCAGGAAGCTGAGGTACTCCTGCCGCCCGAACAGATAGAGCCCGGCAGCAACCAGGAACAGGAGGCCCTGCACAAAGCTATCAGCAGCAGAGAAGCCACTGTGATCCATCCTGCACAGCTCTGTGATTGTAACTATACAAATGTGTACTGTAATACACCAGGCTACAATGGGATTTGACTGATATTTGACTGTATAATATGTGCACAAAAACAAACTTTAATAGGACACCCTTAAAGGTGCAGTGTGTAGGATTTGGCTGCATCTGGTGGTGAGTTTACAACAAACTTACACTCCTCCGGTGTACCAAGCGTGTAGGAGAACTAGAGTGGCCGACGTGAAAACGTCAAAACACAAATGGCCCTGTCTAGAGCCAGTGTTTGGTTTGTCTGTTCTGGGCTACTGTAGGAAAACATGGCGGCTGGCTCTGTGAAGAGGACCCGCTCCCTATGCGGATATAAACGGCTCATTCTAAAGTAACAAAAACACAACAGCTCTTCTTTTCAGCTGATTACACTCACTACTATTATATTCAATTTGTGCCAATAGACCCCCCTAAATGTTAGACACTGTTCCCTTAAAGGTGCAGTCAGTGATTCTAATCCAATACACTCTGCTGACGGTCCACGAGCTGTCTGTTTTGTTTGTGTGCTGAAAAAGAAAATCCAGAAATCATTAGGGATGGGACGCTTCATAAAATTCACGGTTCGCTTTGGTTCACGGTTTGGGGTCAAGGTTTTCGGTTCAGTTCGGTACAGTGGTAAATGGTATTTATGGTACAGAAGGAGGCCAAGACAGAGACAGAAAGAGAAAGAGGCCAAGAGACGGCATATTACAGCACAGCTCAAGTACCCTAATCACATGCTGAAATCCAGCGTCCTCCAGAGGGCATCAGGCTGCAGGTCTCTGGCTATAAACCTCCCGATGCTTTAGTTGTGTAGCTGCTCTGAGTCTGCATGTAGAGGCTGTTTAATGCTGCTGGGAGAAGGAGTCGCTCTTCTCTCTCCTCCTATCGGGGGCGGCAGTCTCATCTGTAGGGAGTTGGCTTGGGAACCGGAGGGTCACCGGTTCAAGTCCCGACATGGACCAAGAACTGAGCGTGAACTGGTCTCCGTAGAGGTGCCAGTTCACCATATTGGAAGTACTCACCCCTCTGGCTTCCCTCACTCTGACACCTCTCCAATTGTTGCATGTATATGGACCTGTTTGTGCATGTGTGTGTATTAGTTAACAGAGTGATAAGATGAATTTCCCCTAGCGGGACTAATAAAGACTATCTTCTTCTCTTCTATCAACGACACACCGGAGTGATGTCTCCGTAGATCATTCACCATATTGGAAGTATTGCTGCTAGCATTAGCCACACGTTGCACAGCGCTGACACACAGTTACCGTCACACCGCCATACGTAACACCAAATCTGTAACGCTCCCACCCAGCAGAGCCAAACGCCGCCAGTGGATCCTCTACCTGAACTTTATCGTGTCCTCTCTCTGTTTCCTGAACCAATCACAGCCGGACTCTGCTCTTCATCAACGTCTCTGCCAACTGAGAGTCTGAGAAGGAAGGAGGCGGGGTCACGCCTCGTCAACGCCTCGTATCTTTGGCAGTAAAACACCTGCAGTAAAATCTGGTCCGCCCTCGCCGATATTGAGCCAATCACAACGCACGACCGCAGCTTCAGTTACACTGAGCAGGTGTTATACCTCATATTCCTGTCCACTGCGTCCCAGCCTCTTTCCATAAACTTTGATTAAACAATAAACGGGATGAAAAAATACACAATCGGCCTCATAACCTCTTTCAGATGAACCGAACGATACATACAAGCATGACTAGTGAAACGAACGGTTCCCATCCCGAGTGTTCGTGCACAGCCTGGGCTCTGTAAATGGGAAACAAACAAGTGGCTCAGACCGAGCCACGCACCATTATTTCAGCCAATCAGTACTGTCAGTACTGTCTACGTGTCGACTTCAAATATCAACAGGGTTCCTGTAGAATCGCTGACTCCACCTTTAAATGATCACTGCTGCAGCCAGGTGGTTTTAGAGTCATAGTTAGTTAAATGGAGATCATCTGCATGTCGTCAAGGGGATTCGGTTGATTGTAGAATAATCACAAGTGAATCTGGAAGGTCACTTATAATAAAGTCAATATTGTGGCAAAACCTACACCATTAAAGCTGCAGTTGGTAATGTCAGGTCCACCAGATCCTAGGTCATCTTTTATTTTGTCTTTCCATTTCATTCGTTATTCACTTCCTGTTTTACTTTGACGTCATTAACCATCCTTCTCGTTTCAGATCACTGCACCTCCTGCCCTCGTGTCTCCACGCCCCCTGACCTACTTTCCATCGCTTCACCTGTCCGATTGTAGCCCCGCCCTGATTGTGTCCACCTGTGTCTCGTTGTTCACTCCCCCTTAGTGTATAATGAGTGTCCTGTTAGAATTTGATCCTATCTGTGATTTTGGTTCCAGTGTTTTTTCCTGTCTATGATTCTCGGCCTGTTTTTTGACCCTGGCTTTGCCTGTCGTTTTTGGATCTGGTTGCTGCCCTCCTGAGTACCGAACCTCTGCCAAGTAAAGACTGTTTAACTTTTGCTCTTCCTGTGACCATCTGAGTCATGCTTTTGAGTCCAGTCCTTTACTGAACCGATTCATAACAGGTAACTTTGAGTAAAATGATAAAGGGCTGTCAATCAATTACAATAGTTAATCACGATTAATCGTGAGTAAATTGCACAATTTTATTCTGTTCGAAGGAAGATTTGTCAGTTATTTAGTACTGTTATCATCATGGGAGTAGACAAATATGCTGCTTTATGCAAACATGTGCATATTTATTATTGTAAATCAATAGCAACACTAATCAATAGCAGATATTGTCCAGAAACCCTCCCAGGTTCTGACTTTAGCATCAACAATCTGCTCCAATCAGAACATGACAAACTGCAGCCCAACAGGCAACAACAGCTGTCAGTGTGTCAGAGTGCTGACTTGACTAGGACTTGATCCAGACTGACTGGGACTATCAGAAAGTGGGCATGTCTGTAAAGGGGAGACTGGTGGGGACCCAGAGAACCCATTTACATCCACACATCTGGAGGTCAGAAGTCAACGGTTGGTATTGATAGATTTATCAGGTTTTCTAGTTTCCAATGATGCCAATATCTTCGCTCCAACTCTACAACCTCCAAAATATTGATTGTGTTTATGCTTTAAAGAAATTAGTGGTGTGGAAACGATTTTGCGTTAATGTGTTATTATCCAGTCACTGCTCAGGAGATGTGAACTCCGATCAAACACTGTTTGCTTCGGCTGCCATGTTGAAAACAGTCAAGCCAAAACCAAGCACCACCCACCGGCCAGAGCAAACGTTATCATTTTTACAGCCAAACAGTAACTAAAATACTTACTTAGTTACTGAAACCATCTGAGGTGAGAAATAGTCATCACAGTAACAGAACCTTAATTCATATTTGATCAGCGCTGCCTAGTTTGCCCGTTCATTTGAGAGTTTGGTAAAGCAGTGATTGACAGCTGCCCGAATACAACAAGGAGACAGAGGAACCTGCCTCTATCACAGATTATCTGTCTCATGCACTACTGTCAGGATATAGTGACAGTTTTATTAAAAAATACCTTTTAATCATATTTGTTCAAACTTACCGACTGCAGCTTTAAGACATTAAACTGTATTATATTCATCATATACATACAGGTATATACTGTATATGACATTTGACCCGTGTATTAACCCATCCTTAGGGCTGCTGTAAAGCTCCTGCGGAGCAACTTGGGGTTCAGTGTCTCGTTCAAGGACACTTCAACAGGTGGACAGCAGAAACCGGGAAGGGAACCACCAACCTTGCAGTTAAAGGACGACCACTCTCCCCCAGAGGCTACAGATGCATACACAGGTATGTATACAGTATAAATGATTCACAGTTGTCATCTATCAGCTCAGAGATGCTGCCAGTTAAAGATTATCCCACGTCCACTGGGCTCCTTTTGCTTCGGTGAAAAACACTGAACATGAATAGAAATTGATTGTTTATAAGAAACCTCGAGAGTACATTTAGATAGATATCTAAGACAGGCAATACTACTTACAAAAGAATCTCGTAATATCCATCGATCAGCAGCGTCTGCAGCTTCGGCCGTTTCCTCTTCATGTCTATGATCTAGGGATTCACATAAGGTTTTTGATTAACCTCCACAACGTGGTGACATGAGCCACTGGATGTTAATTTAACACATACATACCCCTATGAGAAAGAAATAGCAGTTTGCCAGCGCTGTCACTACCTGGCCTGAAACATACAGGTAATCCATTTTGGTGTGTTTGAAGGGAAACGGTGGCTGTGGGGCAGAAGAAACAGAAGCAGCATCAGCTCAGGACTGATCTGCCTGGGACGGCTGTTACACAGATCAGTTACACAGTTGGCAGCTGCCAGCTCACCCCTCCAGCTTTCTTATTGTAGGCTGTGACAGTGAAAATGATCAGGTATATGAGGTAGACCAGGAAGTTGAGGAAAAACATTCGACCCGCAAACTTCTTCCATTTCTCCTCCAGCAGCCGACTCAGAGGCTCCATCTGAAGCATCTCGTGGCGGTTCTGAGGAGACAAATGCTGTGAGTGCAGAATAAGGACAGCGGCCGCTCTGACCGGGCTCATTATCCTGGAACTCACAGGAATGTCGCTGCCGTACACCAGTATCTCCATGACTGAGTTGTCCTCGTACGAGTCCACCGAGGCCAGGTCGTACAGGGAACTGTGGACGGGCCCGTAAACCCACTCAGTGAATTTACGGGACAAATGTTTGGTGTGACTCTCTTGGAATTCACGTTTCAGGATGTGAGAAAAAAGCTGCAGACAAATGAAAGGAAAGTCAGAACAAGATAATGCCTGGGAATGATCAATCACACTCATCCAGGTAGTGAGTCATCGAGACTGAAACTGGGTTTTTAGAGGAGCCGGTAGTCCTGGGCCCCAATACAGTCCAATACATCTGACCGGCACAGATGGGAACTTTACAAAAAGTCAAGGCTGCATCACCTTATGGGGAAAGAAACCGCAGATCCCTTAGACTTCAATGCAATTTGCAGTTTGGATTGTAATTTTGACAAATCTGTTGTCCATTTGTCTTCTAAATCTATCTGATAATTATTTTGTGATCTTGCCTGAACCTGAGCATTATAATGAAAAAATGAAGGTCGATCACCAGCCTGTCCCCTCAGTCTCCCCCCGTCCAACACAGTGACTGGATACTGCTTATCCAGACATCTGTACAAAAAATTAGTGTTTGGATTATTTCTCTGTTATAATGTTAATTGTCATTGTGGTTGGCATGGTTGAAAGTTGTTTATTGACCTTCACAATGATTGTCAGGATCATGTATTAGTGGGATGAGCAGCACAGCTGATTGTGTGGGTAGCGCCCACAGTGAAATTAGCCTAAATTTTCTACCAATGCTGAACAGTGTGTTCTCCTGTTGGTACTGACTCTGGTTCTGAGCTCCAGGTGATACCAGCCAGGTGCCTGATTGGCAGCAAATCATCTGATGTCTAAATCACATCAGAGAAGAGATGAGGAGTTTTGTATTGAAACTAAATGTTGAACTGAGCCGGGTTGGTTTTAAACAGCTGACTGTTCAGAATGAACCGGATCACGTTGTGATCCTGTGGTCTGGTCTGGTCTATAGCCTGGAGCCATAAAGCCATGCTAGTCTGGTCTATAGCCTGGAGCCATAAAGCCATGCTGGTCTGGTCTATAGCCTGGAGCCATAAAGCCATGCTAGTCTGGTCTGGTCTACAGCCTGGAGCCATAAAGCCATGCTGGTCTGGTCTGGTCTATAGCCTGGAGCCATAAAGCCATGCTGGTCTGGTCTACAGCTTGGAGCCATAAAGCCATGCTAGTCTGGTCTATAGCCTGGAGCCATAAAGCCATGCTGGTCTGGTCTGGTCTATAGCCTGGAGCCATAAAGCCATGCTAGTCTGGTCTGGTCTACAGCCTGGAGCCATAAAGCCATGCTGGTCTGGTCTGGTCTATAGCCTGGAGCCATAAAGCCATGCTGGTCTGGTCTGGTCTATAGCCTGGAGCCATAAAGCCATGCTAGTCTGGTCTATAGCCTGGAGCCATAAAGCCATGCTAGTCTGGTCTGGTCTACAGCCTGGAGCCATAAAGCCATGCTGGTCTGGTCTGGTCTATAGCCTGGAGCCATAAAGCCATGCTGGTCTGGTCTACAGCTTGGAGCCATAAAGCCATGCTAGTCTGGTCTATAGCCTGGAGCCATAAAGCCATGCTGGTCTGGTCTGGTCTACAGCCTGGAGCCATAAAGCCATGCTGGTCTGGTCTGGTCTATAGCCTGGAGCCATAAAGTCATGCTGGTCTGGTCTGGTCTATAGCCTGGAGCCATAAAGCCATGCTGGTCTGGTCTACAGCTTGGAGCCATAAAGCCATGCTAGTCTGGTCTATAGCCAGGAGCCATAAAGCCATGCTAGTCTGGTCTGGTCTACAGCCTGGAGCCATAAAGCCATGCTGGTCTGGTCTGGTCTATAGCCTGGAGCCATAAAGCCATGCTGGTCTGGTCTACAGCTTGGAGCCATAAAGCCATGCTAGTCTGGTCTATAGCCTGGAGCCATAAAGCCATGCTGGTCTGGTCTGGTCTACAGCCTGGAGCCATCAAGCCATGCTGGTCTGGTCTGGTGTGGTCTATAGCCTGGAGCCATAAAGCCATGCTGGTCTGGTCTGGTCTATAGCCTGGAGCCATAAAGCCATGCTGGTCTGGTCTGGTCTATAGCCCGGAGCCATAAAGCCATGCTGGTCTGGTCTATAGCCTGGAGCCATAAAGCCATGCTGGTCTGGTCTGGTCTATAGCCTGGAGCCATAAAGCCATGCTGGTCTGGTCTGGTCTATAGCCTGGAGCCATAAAGCCATGCTGGTCTGGTCTGGTCTATAGCCTGGAGCCATAAAGCCATGCTGGTCTGGTCTACAGCTTGGAGCCATAAAGCCATGCTAGTCTGGTCTATAGCCTGGAACCATAAAGCCATGCTGATCTGGTCTGGTCTATAGCCTGGAACCATAAAGCCATGCTGATCTGGTCTGGTCTATAGCCTGGAGCCATAAAGCCATGCTGGTCTGGTCTGGTGTGGTCTATAGCCTGGAGCCATAAAGCCATGCTGGTCTGGTCTGGTCTATAGCCTGGAGCCATAAAGCCATGCTGGTCTGGTCTGGTCTATAGCCTGGAGCCATAAAGCCATGCTGGTCTGGTCTATAGCCTGGAGCCATAAAGCCATGCTGGTCTGGTCTGGTCTATAGCCTGGAGCCATAAAGCCATGCTGGTCTGGTCTGGTCTATAGCCTGGAGCCATAAAGCCATGCTGGTCTGGTCTGGTCTATAGCCTGGAGCCATAAAGCCATGCTGGTCTGGTCTGGTCTATAGCCTGGAGCCATAAAGCCATGCTGGTCTGGTCTGGTCTATAGCCCGGAGCCATAAAGCCATGCTGGTCTGGTCTATAGCCTGGAGCCATAAAGCCATGCTGGTCTGGTCTGGTCTATAGCCTGGAGCCATAAAGCCATGCTGGTCTGGTCTGGTCTATAGCCCAGAGCCATAAAGCCATGCTGGTCTGGTCTATAGCCTGGAGCCATAAAGCCATGCTGGTCTGGTCTGGTCTATAGCCTGGAGCCATAAAGCCATGCTGGTCTGGTCTATTTTATCTTTTTTAGGACATGGCAGGGGAACAAATTGGATCAAGACCAGCTTTTGGATTAACACAACTCTTTGGAATATAGCATTATTATTATTACCGGTTAGTTTAAAGCAGAAGTTTGGAGAAGTTCAACAGGGACTGTTTTCCCCCAGAAGGGGACGTGGTCATGGGAGCCCATTTTACTGGTCTGATTTACAGTATGCGGTGTCTCTAGTGACTCTGCAGTAGTGTTTACCCCAATCTTGCCAGTCTTGGCAGCCATTTTGAGAGGTGTCAGCCCCTTCTGGTTCTCGATGTCCTCCAGCTTCAGCTTGGGGTGCAGTTGGGCCGTTGTCTTGAGGATGCGATCATACATGGTGGTAATGAACTCTGTGTTGTCCGGAGAGTTGTCAGCCACCACCACCAGGGCGTGGAGCACCGTGTTGCCCTGAGAGTCCGTCATCTTTGTGTCTGCCTGATCGTACTGGTTGTTCATGAGGAAGTCCACCAAGTCGGGCTGGTTGGTGCAGGCTGCCAGAGACAAGGGCAGCTCACCTGAGGACAACACAGAAGGACTCTGTGACAGGTATAGCTGTTTTTTTCTGTCTGAATGTGTAACTTATGACTACAAACAATCCATCAGAGTTTGTCTTGTGAAGGAGGATAATTTCTCTTTTTGACCTGTTTGTATGAAAAGGATTCTGTGACAGTACTGAAGCCAATCATGGTCCTTCTGGAAACTAGGGTCTGCACAAAAATTATTGTGGTGGGCAGGGAGGCTTAGCGCTATATTTCACATTTTATATATAAAAAAGACCTTCCTCCAAGTTTTTAATATCCCCCTGAACTTTAACAGTAGGGCCTAATGAGGTGGTAAACCTCCTTTAATAATAAACTGAAAGAAGAAATACATAAAGAATTCAATGCCAAAATTTAAACACTTAACATCTTAATTCAACATAAATTTTTATAATACACACAGTAGATGTTAAATCACCAAATGTGACTGTCACAGTGCTAATTCAGTACTGCTGTACTGTCTTCGTTTTTTGTCTTAAATTAGCATTAAAAACATGAAAAATGTGCAAAATTCGGAGCATTAATACAGCAGTAAATAACTCTTTGATATGTAAAGATATAGTGGAGTAACGTCTACCTTCTGCTTAGTTTACATGGCAGGGTCAGCCGTGCATGTGTTTTAGTGCATGTGAATCTTTCTGCTGAGCCCCACCGACTAGCTCAGCTCTGCTGCTCTGCACTGCCCTCATACAGCAGTTACCGCTGACAGCGTCGTCCCAACCGACGCCATCATTGCAGAAGCAAAACGCTGTTAGCTTTGTCAGCACTATTGCCATTGTTGATACTGTTGGCACTGTTTGCTGCTAGCCGTCTCCATGTTGAGAGCCGTAAAGAGGCAACAGATAGGCTCTGAATTCCACATTTACCACCTTTAAGTAAAATATAAGAATTTAAAGGAAATGATGAACTGCAATTTAAGGAAATTCCCTACTTAGAAATAATGAAAATATATTATTTGATGTTGCTGATTGTCACAAGATGCTGTGAAGATATTGAAAAGTCTCTCACTCAGTAATAAAAGCGGTATTATGTGACTCATCTCGTCAATAGAAGATCTTTGTGTGAGGCTCCAGCAACATGGACTCACCAAAGTAGAAGTTGGGTCCATCGTGTGGCTGGAAGAATGTCCCACAGGCTTTGGCGTGGACGTCTGCTCCTTTACTGACCAGCAGCTTCACATAGGAAATACTCCTCCTCTCAATGGCGATGTGGAGAGCTGTCTGGCCTGCCAGAGTCACATCAGTACATACCAGAAAAAATCCATCCCATTTCTGTACATCTGTTTGAAGACTTTATTCTCTCAGCAACCCTGCTTCAGTTTACCTTTGTAGTAGCTGTTGGTGTAGGCTGCATTCACAAACTCTTTAATGTCACCCATCTTCTCTGAAATGTCAATTAACAGCTCCACCGTCTTGTTCTTGCCGTCCTTGAGGTGCAGCAGTGCCTTCATCAGGGCGGTTTTACCGTAGGACTGATCTGCAGGCGTATCCACACATTCAGGGAGATAATGCACAGGTCTACAGTTTACGGTGTGGTGCAGCTGTTGCATTATGGGTCTCATACTTACACAGAGAGTCGGAGAGTTTCTTCATGTTCTGGTGCAGGTACTGGTGCAGGTTATCCAGCTTCTGTTCATCCCCACTTGCCACGGCTTCAAACAACCTATCGATGGTAAAGGTGTTGCTGTCTCTCGTAGGCTGCTGCTGCTCACCTCGAATCCCTCTATCGACAAAATACATTTTACAGTTACAAAAGATTCATGTAGGTCAAAAGGTCGAGCAGCTTCATGTTCCACATTCATCATCCGTGTGGCGCTTGATAATACACAGCACCCAAGCTATAATGGTATTAAGACACGGCAGAAATCTCTTTATCCTCAAATGGTGAGGCTCACTTGTCAAAGTTGAGATTGAATCTAATTTGAGGCTTGGTCGCCTCCATTTCCTCCTGGTAATCAGTGTCCATGGGGGCCGTGGGCGACTCATGGCCCAAACCCAGCGAAGAAGCCACACTGCCCTTCTGTGCCGCTTTCTGCCGCATTTTGTCCTCCTCTGTCCTGTCATCTGTCTCCAGAGAGAAGCCAAACATCTCTGACTTGTCCATCTTCACGTCTTGCTCCAGTGGTCTGCAGAGACATACAGTACAAGTGTACATCATTCAGATAACAACCAGACCTGAATGAACCCAGTCAGTTTTCTTACACACAACCCAACATTCCCATTACATTACAGTTTAATTAGGGCTGTCAAAGTTGATGCGATAATAATGCATCAGTGCATTAAATTTGATTTAACACCACTAACACGTTAATGTAACTTGTGATTTTTAGGTTGTAGTGGGCTCAGAAAAAGTGAGGAATCCATCAATACCACCCATGTAATACTAGCAAGTCACAAAAGAGACTAAATAACGCTCAAAACTTACGCTAAACGTTGTCAAGGAAAACCTGTAATGTCCATGTTCAAAGGGGTCCGTTGACCTCTGACCTCCAGATGTGTGAATGTAAATCGTTTCCACACCACTAATTTCTTTAACGCATTAACACAATCAATATTTTGGAGGTTGTAGAGTTGGAGCAAAGATATTGGCATCATTGGAAACTAGAAAACCTGATAAATCTATCGATACCAGCCAGGTCATGCTAGTGTGTTGTGAAGGAGGCTAAATAACACCATGAAGTTATGGTACTCTATGTTTTGGTGAGGATAAACTGGCATGTCCACGTTCAAAGGGGTCCGTTGACCTCTGACCTCCAGATGTGTGGATGTAAATGGGTTCTCTGGGTCCCCACCAGTCTCCCCTTTACAGACATGCCCACTTTCTGATAGTCCCAGTCAGTCTGGATCAAGTCCTAGTCAAGTCAGCACTCTGACACACTGACAGCTGTTGTTGCCTGTTGGGCTGCAGTTTGCCATGTTCTGATTGGAGCAGATTGTTGATGCTAAAGTCAGAACCTGGGAGGGTTTCTGGACAATATCTGTTATTGATTAGTGTTGTTATTGATTTACAATTATAAATATATATAATATAAATAAAAATAAAATATATACATATATTTACATAAAGTAGCACATTTGCCTAATCCCATGTTGATAAGAATTAAGTACTAAATACTTGACAAATCTCCTTTTAAGGCACATTTTGAACAGATAAAAAAATGTCTGATTAATACATGATTAATTGTGATTAACTATGGGCCATCATGTGATTAATTGTGATTAAATATTTTAATCAATTACCAGCTCTTATTTCAATACAGCAACCTGCCAAAATATCAGAATATCAGCAAGTAATGGGAAAAAATATGAAAAATAACATTAAAAAATTAACTACCTGCAAAAATCAAAACATAATCAAGAAAAGGAAGATAAAGGATAAAAAAACTAAAACTAAAATAAAGAGAAGTGTGAAGGTGTGAAACGATCGTAGTCGTATAGGTCTGGGCTGATCAGGAGAGGACGGAGGTCTCGGTGGGTCTCGGGAGGAGCTGCCAACCCAGTCGGATCTGGAGATGATGTTCTGCTGTTGATGCTCACAGCTGTGAGTTACTGTGTTGTTTCAGCCGGGTCTGAAACATGTTTATCCTCAGGGCATCGCCTCACCAGCCATCAAGAGCAAACAGACATGTGATGCCTCAGACTAACAAAGGAGTGCATTTAGAGGAAGATTCCCTGACAGGACTACACTCACATCACAGTACGGTTGATCCAGACACAACCAGTGAGCAACATATTCCTTCCAGTTTCAGCTGAAAATAATACATGATGTGGTATTTTAATCTAAATGATCCCGTTAAAGATAATGGGAACCTAATCTCTGGTGGCTTCTTGTTCCTCTTTTTCAGTCACGAAATGGGGAATTAGTGACTCGGTAGAAACTGAGACTCACCAGAGGAGAGAATGTGCAGCACAGCAGCAAACAAAGGATGGAAAAAAGAGAAGTAATTTCTGGGTGTCTTATTTTTAGAGAGGTGGATTTCTCAATGAAACGTGTGTTGGTAACAATTATTTAGTCACATTAAACATTATCATTGACAAAACACCATTTGAAAAACTTTGCTGTTCAATCGTGTGTGCATAAGAAGCGCCTAACTCCACTCCATGCTACAGACGTACAATTAGAAATAAAGAAGAAGAGAGCATGGTGAAACCACCACCATTCTTCAGATCCTCATTAAATCTAATAAAACAACACAACAAAATCAGGCAATGCACTGCATCTTTTAAATATCTAAATGTTCAAATGTACAAAACATATGATAACAAATCTCAATAGCATGTCATGAGATATGAGATTTTATATTACAGATGTATGACAATGTTCTTCAGGACCATATAATGATTTGAACCTGTTAAATAAAACTATAAGGCATCAGTGGACTCACCAGAAGTAAATGTTCCAGCTCCAGATTAGCTTCTTGATTGAAAATCGTATCTTTAAGTCAAAAATATAAGACAGGTACACAGACGAGTGTCCTGCAGTGATGCTTCTTAGACGCTCATTTACTGCATTGGCTTTGAGACAGCAGGAAGAAGGAAGGCGGCGATAAGGTGACACGCCCTAGGGAATGTCAGAGCATGTTACTGGAGGCTTGAGTGCTTAAAAGGATGTATTGACCATCACTGCTCAAGCCAGCACAGCATAAAATACCACAGAGGAAAGCATAACAGTAATGTATGACGTGAACACAGATGTTGTTTCATGGTGAGCTCATCAGAGAGCAGCTGCAGAGCAGTTTACCTGCAGCTGAGAAGGAATTTCCATCAAGAAGAGACCAGTAAAATTTCCTCATGTCTCTTAACAGATAAATTAAGAGCTTACTCTTTCTTTAGTCCATAGCGTTGCTGATGTGCTTCCCGTGTGTCTTATGAGGCTCTGGGTAGTTTTCCTAGTGAGGGTGAGTGTTTTCAGGGCAGCTGTGGTCCTGTGACTGTGTGGCTGCAGAGCTTCTGCCTACCAGCGTGGGACGTAGTGTGATCTGTGTTCATGAGATGATCGGATGATTTCCTTTCTCAAGATTACTTCCCTTTTTCTGTCAAACAGGGCACACGGCTCTTTAGCACAAGCTGGTTCAAGGATTTAAAGAGGATCTATTGTGCTTTTGTTCTTTTTCTATTTCTTTTCGTGTGTTACACAGCTTTTTGTGCGCTTTGTGCTTGAAGTCCCGCCTTTTCTTCCTCTCCTTTTCTTTCTTAGAGCGGAGTCCGAAGAGTTTGGTTCAGTTGACCAATCAGAGCAGACTGGGCTTTACGGGCGGGAAGGCGAGGCAGAGGCTCAAACAGCGTTTCAGACAGACGATGAAAAGAGGTGCTGTAACACGGCCGCCATGAGAAAAACAAAGCATTCACCTAAAAATCAGCATAATATGTCCTCTTTACTCAAATAGTCCCCACGTTATATCTGATACTACACAACCGCCTGCTTCAGAAACATACTTTCCATTCAAAACTTGAATAAGTGCACCAGAACATAATAAAATAACTGCATATAACTGGAGTTCTCATTTCAACAGAAGTCTGCTGTGTTATAATGAATGACAGTGATGTCGTGTGTTTTTCATTTTACTTGTAGAAACATTACTCCGTTCACTCATTATAGAAAATTACAAAGTCATAAATGCTGCTATACCAAAACAAAGCAGTCTGGAGGTTATACGGGTCATTTTTCTTTCACACATACTTTTCATTATTGATAGATAGCTGCCTCTACCAAAGACATTCTTCATTGAATAACGATTGTCGACTAATCAATTTGTTGATTTAATCAACAGATCTGTAAAACTGAATTTCTCCACAAAGAATCCCACAAAAGCACACTTTAAATCTGGCGTTTATCAGAGAACTGCTCATAAGTTTATTTGAAATAGCAAGACAAAAGCATAAAAACAGCTAAAACAATCTTGTTGATTAAGTCCAAACAACCGAGATGCCTGTCGAGAGTTAAGACCAAATATGTTCTCCTTGATTTTTATTACAAACAAAAATCCAATCATGACAAAAAGCACCAGCAGCAACAGTTGATAAAATTAAGATCATCTTCAGGAAAACAAAGTCCTATAAGTAAAATTAACATGAAAACTGAAACAAACCAGGGACATTTATCCTCTCTGTGAGCAGCAGAAGTTCAAAATGGAAGATTAAGGCATCAAAAATCAAGAGACGGGAAAGAGAGCATTAATCGTCAGTCTAGACATTGATAGAATACAACAAAAATAATTTCACTTCGCGTGCAAACTTAAAGTCGGCGATGAAAAAGAGACTGTGGAAGCAGAGCATGTAAAGAAAACAGAATCACAGTGTTTGAATGTGAGGATCTGCTTTGATTAACCGAATGAGCACCAATCAGATCAAATCATTTACACTAAAGACCAATCAGCTTACTGGAAAAAAACAAACTCCTCCAGAATGCATCATCCCCAGGATCGCGACATACCTCACAATATCTAAATATGTGATAAAAGAACATGGTGACTGTTCACTATTACATCTTTTCTTTACATCACTCAAAGTGGAAATTAAAAGAAAATAAGCTCTTTGCATGGAAGGACATAGAAACCATCAGATGGAAGAAAACGACACAGTAATAACGGAGGAAAAGGCATTTCCTTTATACTCTATTTTCTGCTTGAATGCTAACATGTTAATAGGTGTTACGCCTGATAAACCATGCAGCGGCTACGGTTTTATTTTAAAGAAGCAGTCCACCCTCAAATACGGAGATCCTGCTATGGATCATAACTCTGTAATCTTCAGTCTGTGTTCTTCAAGGATTCCAGCAGCGCCATGATTTCAATCTACTCTGTGACTTTACATGATGCATTTTAGCGACACACAGGAAATGAGCATGAACTCGTCACATTCAACTCGTACAGCATCTGGAGCAGAAAGCAACAGCTGTAAAGCTTTTGCTGTTGCACTTTTTTTGTCAGCTTTAGGTTTTATGCTATAAATATCTGTTATGGCATCATTATGTGGAAAAATAACACTTTAAACAAGGCTTTAGATCCCTGCGTTGGTCCCGGTGTCCCGAAACCCATCAGAAATCTGTGACACCAGAAAATGTGACTCCACTGTACCCGAGTAATAAATTAGGTAAATACATGACAGAAAATAAACAAAACTAAATTGTTAAAAAAAATAACAGAAATTTATTTTAATATTTTTCATTGAAAGAAATATTTACACGACTCTAAAAGAAAAGCACATATTAGGTAGAGTGGGGTGACATTTTGTGACGACGGCCGTCAGAAACGGTGACTTCATGTGTTGTTGGCTCTCCACGGTCACAGATTCTGATGGGTCACAGATTTCAGTGCAACACTGGCGAACACGTTTTGCTTTTCACTACCATAATATTTTGGAGCATTTCAGTTTGCCTGACTGTTCCTTTTTTAAACAAAGTGATGCCATTCGATAGGGTCCCCTGTGGGTTACAACTCCCATTCAAAGTAGGTCACGGAGGACCATGGCCACGCCCACAGCAGAGTCTGCGTTTTGTCCGTACACTACTGGTTGAGGAAACGCCTTCTCCACCTCCTGCCTCAGCACCTCATTGCGGGCGATGGCGCTCCCACTGCCCACAATCCTGCTGACCCCTGCCCGCTGCAGACACTCAGCGGGCATCATGGCGGTGATGTTATCCAGGACACCGCGGCACAGTGCCCTGGTCACGTGACCAAGAGAGAGATTGGCGGTGGAGATGTTGGTCACCTGACCCAGGCGGAGAGGGTTGTGTCTCTCTCCAAGGATGGTAGGACTCACCCTCAGGTCGCTCGTGTCCTGGTTCAGGGCGCAATGAATCAGCTTCTCATATAAGCAGGAGTCACTCATCTCTGCACCTGTGAGGAACGACGAGGAGGCGACTTAACATTTGGATGAACACTTTAAATGGCAGTAATCTGCGAGTCACTGTGGCGTCAGTTTACTGAACGCTGTCCTCTCTGAGCTGCCCTCCATCTTTGAGTCAGTTCAGCTGCAGATTCTTCCTGGTTATTTCCACAGTTAAAGTGTTAAGAAGTCGAAGAGTCGACAGCCATGCTTGCACCTCTATGAGGATCTACTTTTGCTCTGAGCCAAATGCTAACGTCAGCATGCTAACACGCTGATGTTTAGGTATAATGCTTACCGTGGTCACCATCTTAGCTTAGCATGTTAGCATACAAGCATTAGTTAATTAACTGAGCAGGTGGCTACCTCTGGGTCGGAGGCGTGAAGCCAATGTTGAAGTGCCTTAAACTGTAATTGTTTCTAAGAGCCGGCAGGGGGCGACTCCTCTGGTTGCAGAAAGAAGTCTGGTTGTATAGAAGTCTGAGAAAATGATCCTCCTTCTCTCTGGTTTATTACCTCAGAAAACATTGTAAATGTGAGTTTATGGTCTCAGTCACTAGTTTCAGCAGGATGTCAGAGTGAAATAGACCATAAAGCAGGGGATGCTTTAGGACGGGGCTATCTTGTCACTGACAGGCTGCTACCACGGCGTTGTCTGGTCTGACGGTTGTTTGTGTTTTCGTCTCAGAGCTTTTAAGCCTTTCACAGAGAGTTTTCAGTTCATGAAAGATAATTTGAACATTTTAGTCACCTAAAATATTGTATTCATTCGTACTTAGCTCCACCCTCTTGTGTCAGATTTGCCTACAAAAAACTAAGATGGCGACAGCCAAAATGACAAACTCGAAGCTTCAGAACGGCAGTCCACAAACCAGTGGGTGAGGTCACACTGACTACGTCCACTTCTTACATAAACTTTATGCAGCTGAGGCTGATGGGAATGTCATCACTTTTGCAGGTATTTGGTCATAACCTATAAATCATGCGAGGAACATAAATGCGTGTAGTAGGATACTTCATAATAATCAATACAATGACATCTCACAAAAAAAAAAAAAACACCCACACACGTCAATCTCATGGTGACGCTAAAGGAAAAGTCAGGGTATCACCATAGTCATTAGGATTTATCCTTTGGGGACCATGAATGTAAATAACAAGGTATCCATCCAGTAGATGTGATAGTCTGGACTAAGGTGGTGAGCTGACAGTGCCATCCCTAGAGCCACACTACTACTGCTAGCATGGATAAATACATACCCAGCTCTCTCATCCAGGAACTGAGCATCTCCACAAACATGGCCATCACATTCCCCCCATTCAGTGAGGCCGCCACCGCCAAGTATGAGCCATCAAAGTAGGGGAAGTAGGAGATGGAGGAGGCAGGCCGAGCTGAATCTGGAGGTCTGAAGTCAGCTGGCATGGCGAAGGTCAGCTGGGCTGAGGTGCTTATGTTAAGAACTACAAAAATGACCAGAAAGATAAAAACTGTCATCTGAGGCGTATGAACAAGACATGTAAGAGGCACTGATGGCAGGATTACATTTGACCCATAATGCATTTGTCTTCTCTAAGTGTGTGCTAAAATATACTGTCGTTAAAGAAAGAAAGAAAGAAAGATATTCCTTTATTAGTCCCACAGTGGGGAAATTCAGTTCAGTTCAGTAAAAACAGAAGAGAAGAAACCCGATGGATATAGAATGAGATATGTATTCTTCTCATCTGAAATTCATAAACAGTCTACTGCATCACTGTATTAACTGTGATAAATGACTACACTTCCTGTTTCACCTGCATCTGTTGGTGCACTCATGCAGGAGTAGACGGAGCACTGGAGGTCTCCCAGGGCGGCCCCTACTGGCGTACCAGCGGGGATGCCATGCCAGTCAGAGCACGTCTGTCCCGCCAGGCCACCAGACGGCACACACCGAGGAAGCAGGTGCACGGGGAAGCCGGCGCCCTTCAGACTAGAGCATGCACACATACAGTGGCTTGTTATGTGGGTTAGGCATAACAACTCTGTACACTTCAACACAAGCTTACAACGCCAAAGTGTTTAGTGATTTCAGTTTAAAGGGGAACTATGGTGGAAGACAGTCCAGACGTATAAGTAAACAAACTAGAGTGATAAGATGGAAACTTGTGATGTCATCGGGTATAAAGGCTGGAGCTGCTCCATAGACGGTGAACAGGAGACCCACAGAATGACTGTTTTCTGTTTTATACCCAAATGAGCTTTACTCTACTGTAGTGTTGACAGATGTGAAACAGAAAATGTTTCCATATACTCAGATTATTCTCCTGGCAGTGTCATCTCTCCCATTCATTGTCTATGGAGCAGCTCCACACTTTATACCCTATAACATCACCAGTTTGAGTTTTAGTACTCTAGATTTTTTTATTTGGGAGAGTTCTTTGTGTTTTTGGACCGTCTTAGACCACAGGAATAACAGGCATGAACTTCTGTTTTAACACTGAGCATGCACGACCTATAGAACATGTTTCATGCATTTAGTATTGACGTGAACAGGAAGCTCTGAGCTTTACGTACATGTCTGTATTCCACTGGTTGGAGGAGGTGTTGAAGAAACCCCAGCTAGCTGCATTCTGGGGCGTCATCACACACCCGTCCAAACCACACAGCATGGACACCACATAGTCCTGGATGGTACCTGCAGCTGTGAAGTCCTCAAGGAACTCAGGCCTGCGGTGTGATGACACATCTTTAACTTCACACTCACATCACAAAACCAAGTGACACTAAAACTTGGGATTTTTTTAAAAAGGCACATGCTGACCTGTGTCTCATGTACCAGAAGATTGTTGCACAGCCAAACCCTGTGGCTATGCTGAGATGTGAGTCTGGCTTTGGAAGTGAGTACAGGAAGTTACTGCTGCAGCGTCCATCCTGCCAAGTGATCAGCTGACTACTGTCCCTGGTTGTGAAGAAATCCCTCTTGGACCAATCGCAACCTGCGAGGGGCAAGAGGAGCAAGAACACAGCAGACAAAACGAGTTATGTCTGACTTCAAGAGGACCCGTTCTGCCCATTTTCGGGTGCATACTCGTATTTTGGGTTTCTACTGGTACATGTTCACAAACTTTACTGTTTGATCTGATTGGTCAGCTGACCCACTCTGTTGTGATTGGTCAACCAAACCAAACCTTCTCACTCCAGCTCCGCTCTAACTATTACTACACACGGGTATACTAAACAAATAAAGTGATTATTAATCAAAAGTAAATCAAAGGAATGTATGGGAGGAATGTGTAGAGTCAGTAGTGTTGGGAGTGGAGGTGTGAAAATGTGCTGCATGGATGTTGTGCTGTAAAAACAAGAAAAGAGAATGAAAAACAATGAATTAAGGTGTTGTGTCCGAGGAGCTCTGCCAGCCTACAGACGGCTGCCTGCTCTGCCCTTTAAGCAGGGAGCACACCTGGCCAGGTGTGTCCATACAGCTGATTAGCCTCCTGATTAGTCAGATCTGCAGCCCTGAAGAGAGAAAGCAAACATAGCAGGTGCTGATGATCCGGCCTAAAGATGACACTTCAGAATGAACCGGATCACGTTGTGATCCTGTGGTCTGGTCTGGTCTTGTGGAGCCTGGCTGGTATCACCTGGAGCTCTGAACCAGAATCAGCACCAACAGCAGAACACACTGTTTAGGAGTGGCAGAGGATTTAGGCTGATTTCAGTTGGGCGCTACCCACATGATCAGCTGTGCTGCTCATCCCACTAATACATGACCCATGACATCATCGTGAAGGTCAATAAACAGACTTTCAACCATGTAAAAGACAATGACAGTTAGCATTATAACAACTGAGAAATGATCCACCAAACACCCATTTACTAACTTTTTTCTATGATTGCATGATAACTGTGATTACAAAACTATTTTCATATCAAGTTTTGGATGCAACCAGCAGAGGGCATAGTTATGAAAGAGCTGCTGAATGATGAACGATTTTTTTATTTCTTGTTTGTTTTTTATTTCTTGAGGGAAGCTTAATTTGATAAGTTTCTAGGTTAAACAGGCATATATAAGCATTTAGCTTCTGCCTGTTCAGTCACTACTACATACAAACACTGCTGACTTTGTTAATACTGATTGTGCTGATGACTGAATAAAAATACTCCTACTAGTACTACACTACACTGCACGTGTCTATAATTCTGTATCTATACATCAAACTAATTTGGTCTGAAAATGATGACAATCTCTTGACGTGTCCTCTGATTTTTTTTTTAACACTTAACATAAATTAAAAGAATGAAGACATTAGTTATGTTCATATGTTTACTATTTCAGCTAACTTCTCATGTAGGCTATCGCAGCTGTCGTTTCAACGGACCAACCAGGTTTCAGTTTAAAGGAGGAGGTCAGAGGGATTCGGTGTAACCGCCCAGCTCCTCAGTCTGTTTCCAACAAGCATCTTTAAAGCGATCAGCAGCGTTACAGCCTGGATATTCACTGTGATCCAGCAGTCTGAAAACACCACGCTCTTCTTGAAGGGACTCATGCTCATTACTAGGTCATGTTTTTGTGGCCTGGTTAAACATTAAGGGAAATGCTGTCCAAATCAAACTGTGAATTACCTTTAGCCTCTAAAGACAGAGGGGATCGTAATGACTCTAAGACCTGAGCGGTGATAATAAAAAGTACATACAGAAGGAAACTTGGGATCTGAACTCTAACCTGACATGGAGTCTTAATCTCCATTATGCATGTTCATATTGAGCCTTGTGTATAACATACTGTAAACACTGCTATCGTTACCCTCTGCTACTGTATGGCCAAATGAGCAGGTGGTATTAACACTCGAGGGTTCTTCTGAGGCCCCTTTTTAATGTGAGCATCATATAGTATATAGGGAAACAATAATACTCCTCAAAATGAGCTCCAACAGTATAACCGTTTCATTTCCAATATCTAATCAAACACATTGTCAATAAATGTAACTCTCCTGTGGGACTCATATACTGGATTAAACTGTGCACATGTGAAACTATAGGAGTCTTATTACCAGGCACTGCAGTAGTTTATCTCACCTGTATAAGCACATATACTGGTTGTATTGATTATATTAAAGGTAAAATGTCAAAGTCAGTAGCAGTCCTGTATAACTCTGTGGAGCTGTGGGGGTCGACTTTTAAAACAACCAGAAATTCAATGATTTTACTACAAAAACGAGTCATACGTATTATCAATAAGCCTGGTTACTGTGATCACACTAGTCCACTGTTTATTAGTTCCTGTTATGAAATTTAATGATTTGGTTTATTGGAAAATAATGCAAATAATGTTCAGAGCCAAATCAGCGTCACTACCAGATGGTGAACAAATGTTTTATAATTAAGGAGCAAATATGATCTGAGAGGTATTTATAAATTTACTGTACAAAAAGATAAAACCGATATTAAAGGAGATGTGTTTCTGTTTTCTGTTGTTGAGGTCAAATTATGGAGTAATGCTGATAGAAATTTAAGAATGTGTAATTCACTTTTGTTTTCAAAAGAAAGGTTTACAAAACTATTTTTGAGGGTTACAAGTGTGAATATTTCATTTTTTTGCTTGTATAAGTATATAGTTTAAATAGGCATATAGAAGCTTTTAGCTTCTGCCTGTTCAATACAAACACTGCTGACTTTGTTAATACTGATTGTACTGTTCATACTTATTGTATTATATGTGATGACTCAATAAAAATACTACCACTACTACTGCTATTTACAAGTGTTTTGCACATGTATCTATATTTTGGGGGCCACGACCGTCTTACAGTCTCCTGGCGTGTCCTCTGATTTTTTTAACACTTCACGTAAAGTAAAAGAATGAAGATAGTTATGTTTTCATATGTTTACTATTTAAACGAGCTCGGGCCTGTGACACATTATGATATTATTAATGTGAAAAAAAAAAACAGAATTTGATTAATTAAAGAAGCTATTGGTTTCTGTGCAGCTCAGACTTCTCGTGCAGGCTGCAGGTCGCAGTTACCGCTCGTCGCTCTCCAGAATAAGACCCCGTGCATCTGTCCGGACACGCCGATGCTGCAGACCCGCTGCAGTCTGGCTCTGGGCAGCAGGCTCACGCACCGGTTCAGGGTGTCGATGATCCGGCTGGTCTCCTGCTCTTTAGCCTGCGTGGTACGGACACGTCGCCAAGTTACACCACGCACAGCAGTGTCAGTGTCACGGAGCTGAGAGGTAACGCTGTGCTCACCTTTATCCCGCCGTGGTCGAAAATATCAGACGTCGTCGGTAAAGTGTGACTCGCAGCCACCGACCTGGATCCAGTTTCTAGTAGAACGGCTTTCACCGACGTGGTGCCCACGTCCAGACCCAGGATGTAGGTCGACATCGCTGCTGGCTGACCTGCGTTCACCGGTTATATACCGGAGTGACAGTCAGCGGCTCGGCCAACTCTGCTGCGTTCACATCCGGAGAAGGAAATCGGAAATGTAAGATGTCGTAATTACTCAGCCGACTGGCAGAATAAGGCGTTTCGTTAGGGTGGAGCAGTGCCAGGCCAGTTGAAAGACGATGCTGGCTCCCTGGTATGGCACACCTGAACGACTGGAATGAAGTCTTTACTCATTCCATTAGCCATACGTGTGCTTTTTATTGTTTAAGCCTGCAGTTTTATGAGTGCTTACGTTTTACCTAAATGTTGTCGCTTTTGTTGTTTGTCACTGTTTGGCTTTCTGTTGTTATATTAACTTGTATTTCACATTTGATTTGTCTGTCAAACCACTTTGTGAGCCATGTTTTAAAGGTGCTATCTAAATTAAGTTATCAATATGAACTTGCTTTTAGGCCCAGGCAAAATATTCTCCACGAGAGGGGTTGATTGCCTACTGTGCTGTTTTTATTTTATTTTACTGAGATTTTGCCAAGAATAAAATGCTGTTATAGCTAAAGTACTACATGTCGGTGAAATTTGGCAGAAATTAAAACATTAATTTCAATGGTAACAGAAATGTATTTTTTTCTTTCTGTTTTTATTTTAGCTTTGCTCGGTTGGGTGAGGTTGTGTCACATTATGTTGTTTCTCCGGTAGAGCGGCACGGTTGATTTACTTGTCTCACCCCATTACGGTAATCCCGAAGGTATTGTTGGCGGAGTTTTCCACATTAGAAAAATTAGAATTTCCTGCTCTTTCACGTGCTGGGAACGCACCACGCCGTCGTCTCCTGTTTGATCCGGTTTGATCATTACGCTGTTCCCACAATGCACCGCGAAGTAACATGGCGGATTCCTGTCTAGGAGTGTTATTCAGACGAGAATGAATGTGCTGTTTCTGTGCGATATCAGCTGACTTCCCCTAAAAACAACCAAACATCCAAGTTCCGCTAGCAGATTATGTTCTTGTGATCCCACTGCGAGCAGCCGACGAGACTCTGCGTGGATTTCCGGTGAGAATCTGTCATCGTCGGCAAGCAGCCCGCACAGCTAGCGATGCTAGCTAGCCTTTTACCGCCGTAGGCTGCCCGGGTCGTTCACTGTTTAATCCAACAACCAGGCTCTTATTGGCTGGTGTCTCGTCCGTTTTTGACTCTTCCTGGTGTTTTATGTGACTGTTTATGTGTCTATAGAACGATTTATGTTGTATCGTAACTAGCTAATGTTAGCTACTTTGATTCACTGTGGTCAGCAGCTAGCTAGCCAAGCTAACATCGGCTGTGTCACTCACTGACTTTAATGTGTCGAGCTCGCTGTCTATTTTTTGTATTTGTTTTCCTGATAGTGGTTAATATGTTAAAGTGTTTAATTGCTTGAACTTACTGACATCTGTAAGGCTTGTACAGATGAGCTTTTCTAACGTAGCAATGCTCTTTGTTTTGTAGGATAAACATTCAGATCCTCTAAACAAATCCAACTGATACGACAGTGTGAAAATTCTCCAAAATTCCGTCATTCAAAATTTTGCTAAAACAAAACACTGATGTGTTATCATCAAATGTCAATACTAAAAACATAAGTTGTCAGTATGCAACAGAATGGCCCCTGCCAGCGTTATATCCCTTTATTATTATTATTATTATTATTATTATTATTATTATTGTTACCTATACAGTCAGGCATTTTTTCATGTAGCTGGCTGAAGTGGAGTTGTTTTTAGTTTTATTTAACAATCCATCACATGTGTTTAAATGATTTTGAACATAAAATCTTGATCTCCAAAGTAACTAGTCTCCATATCTGTGATATAAATGTAATGGGGTAAACAAAAGTATTTTTAAAAACTGTATTTGTTTACAGGTTAGGGTTATTTAAGTAAATGTTCTGATTTTTGTGCCCGAATCTCCTGAAACAGGAGCACCTTCCTGTGACAGCTGACCAGAGCCGAGATGGCAGGAGTCGTTGCTAAGCGTGAGGGGCCGCAGTTCATCAGCGAAGTTGCCGTGAGGGGAAACGCCGCTGTGCTGGATTACTGCCGCACTTCTGTATCCGCTCTGTCCGGAGCAACAGCTGGCATCCTTGGGCTGACTGGACTGTATGGTTTTATTTTTTATTTCCTCTCCTCTTTCCTCCTCTCTCTGCTGCTCATTCTCAAGGCCGGACGGCGGTGGAACAAATGCTTTAAATCGCGGCGGCTGCTCTTCACCGGGGGCCTTGTCGGAGGTCTTTTCACTTACGTCCTGTTCTGGACTTTCCTCTACGGAATGGTGCATGTGTACTAAAATTGTCTACCACAAATATCCCCAAATTAGTCCTATCTAATGCTACATAAACCAATAATATTGTCTACCCTGCTGTTTGTAGATAAGCCAATTAGTAGAAGTTTTCTTCCATTATGAACTGTCAATTAAACGGAGGATGTATTAATAATTATCGTATGCAAAAAAACCTGTTCTCTTATCCTTCCTGCTGCACACTTGGCAGTGACTATTCAACCTGTAACTCCTGCTCGGTATCACCTGTGCCAGGATAAGAGCTACAGTCATGATAACATAGGTTGTAGTGTAACAGATGAAAACTAATTGCATCCTAACAAGGTGTCAGCACTTTGCATTACATTTCATGTACAATTTCATGGTTAAATTATAACAAATCTGATTATTGATTGAAATAAATACCTCTGTAAAATTTGTTTGTATACATTATTAATCAATCTGTCTTTCAGGCAGTGTCATTTGTTGACATCATGAAGTAAACATGATAAATAACATTTAAAGGCCATTCAATAAATAACCACAGGAAGAACAAACAACAGGAAGACCATACACTTCGGTGTCTTGCACCATTCATTAACAGTCAGCCAGTACATCAGAATTTGTCCACTCACAATAGACTCGTAGCACACCACGGCCGCCTTCCACAGCTTCATGAGTGAATTATATCGTGAATAAGATTGGGTTGTAGCCATTGCATGGCCAATAATCAACGTCAACATACAGCAGGAAACACATCAGCAGTGTTTTAACAGTACCCTCTAATTCCTGTCACAACACAGGTACGTGATACATCTGACTGAAACACCAACAATTAAGACCATTCACATTTTCTTATATGTTGCTTCCAAGTGCAGTTTTTTTACAACTTCTTTTCCTTAAATCCATGCTTACAAAATAATTTAAAAGGTATTTTGCTAACTGATTTAGCAGAAATCAATGTACTCTTTTTTTTTTTTTTTTTATTTTTTTTTATTCTACAATGTATATTTTACTTAATCCAATCCTACAGTTGAGGTTCATGACTCTGTCACATCTAGAATTTTTTTCTGTGATTTTTATGACTTTGTCCATAAATGGCAAAAATCAAGCTAAGGCCCATCATATTATTCAAACTGGAAGTGATGCTTAATTAGTCTGATCAACAGCCAAAGAAGCTTTTAAGTACTGGGTTTATGACATGAAACAGACACAATTATTTGCAGTTGTAATTGGCAAATATTTGGCAATTCAGTTAAAGTCTTAGATGAATCATTTTACTCTGCTAATTGCATTACCACAGTATTTTTACATATCAGTATCGATGGACCTGTTGTAATCTCCCACGTCCCAGCATTGGACCCTGACCCAGCCTCTGAAAACCACCTTTCTGTGTATTTCTGCACCTGTTTCCTGCCCCACATGCACAGTGCGGAACATAAACATTTCTCTGGACCAACATATCTTTAGTCAGGACAAACATCACTCGAGCTAGTCACATGCCAGCAGTCGCACCAGTAGGTGAGGAGTGGACATCAGTCTGACTTTTGGTTCCACCTCTTGCAGACCAATGCAGGTGATTTGTCTTGCTCTGCCCGCAAACTTAATTGTGTGAAGAGAAGGTGATGTGATGCCTTGGCTCTGCAGCTTGGGGAGAGAGAACAGCAGAGTATCGCTGTCCCGTGTTACGTGGAATTGTGGGACCCCGTCTGTCCACAGGCAGCTGGCTTTCTACGGTGGCTTCAGTCTCCTCTGGCTTGTTGGTGGAGTTGGCGGCCTCTTTCTCTGCAGCTGGTTTCCTGGATCTCCTTTCCCGGTGTCCCGTCTTCCCATCCTTCTGTTTGGTCCGGTCTTTCCTGTTACATACAGTATAAGGGAGATTAGCCAATAAATGTGATTAATAGCAAGTTTAAAAAAGCCCATCATGTAATCCCATCGTGTATAGTTTGTAAGTCATACTTGAAGTTGATGATTTCAAACTTCCTCTCTCGGTAGAAGGAGCTTGTGTTCATCATGTACAGGAGAATCATATCGCATGCAAAGGCTCCCTGGAAACAAAAACAACAACAGAATTTTTACAAACTGCCACCTCATCAACTATTTTCATTATTTATCTCCCTCTGGTATCACTGTAATATGACATGTTTCAAAAGTAAGGTGTCACCACACTAATTATCCACTGACACATCAACATAACATTTCAATAATTACTCACTGCTCCTAGCAGGGCAACACCGGAACCAATGGCAATGATTGTTGGGACAATGTTGAATTTCCCAGCCTGCAAAACAATAGCAGGCATTCACAGGAAGTCTATTACAGCAATCTCATACTTCCTTTCAAAAATAATGGATCATATCACGGCTGTACCTGGCCATTGATCATTATATCGAAGCGAATCCCGTACACTTTATACAAAGTGCGAAATGTTTCGCCATTTTGATCCTTAAAATATCTGGCATACCTGTAGGGGCAAAAATCAGTGGATAACAGATGGAAATAAGAGCAGTTAGACACAGAAAGCAGAGTGGAGGCAATGGGCCGGCAGATGTATGTATTGTTGAATACCTGAAGGGACATACCTGAAGTTATATCCTGATGTGACAGAGTTATTCAAGTTCATGTCTAAACGGGTAAAACTATACTCTGGATTACACTGCGAAGAGTCCTTATCCAGGTCACAGTTCCACTCGATAAGAATACCAACAGACCCACCCTGACGGGAAAGAAACAGTGACTTTGTGAATATTAGAGCAGCCTCACACATGACTGTAGCTTGTGGCTAGACCGGCACCCGTCAGGTTTATTTCAAACTCAAGTTCATGTCTTGTTACCTTTCATACTTTAAAGGCCTCGCAACATCCACGCAGGTGTTTTTCTGGCTGATTAGACCATTAATCAGATTGAAGGTGGGTGGAGATATGCTGGGAATTATGTGATGTACCATTAATGATGGCTTCACGCCAGTACAATGGGACAGTGAGCCAGCATGAACAATACAAGGGCTGCAATCGAAAAGTCTTTTTTGGCTTCGGAGGGTTCCTAATTGAGTGCAATCACCTGGAAGTGTCTCACAGCAGCCATGATCAGAGCTGTTTGAGTTCTCCAAATGCTGAGGAGAGGAGCCTCAATGCTTCCTTCCTTATCTCCTCTAGTGTAGGATACATCCTTTACCAGAGGAGAGGAGCCTCAATGCTTCCTTCCTTATCTCCTCTAGCGTAGGATACACTGGACCATCCTTTACCAGAGGAGAGGAGCCTCAATGCTTCCTTCCTTATCTCCTCTAGCGTAGGATACACTGGACCATCCTTTATCAGAGGAGAGGAGCCTCAATGCTTCCTTCCTTATCTCCTCTAGTGTAGGATACATCCTTTACCAGAGGAGAGGAGCCTCAATGCTTCCTTCCTTATCTCCTCTAGCGTAGGATACACTGGACCATCCTTTACCAGAGGAGAGGAGCCTCAATGCTTCCTTCCTTATCTCCTCTAGCGTAGGATACACTGGACCATCCTTTACCAGAGGAGAGGAGCCTCAATGCTTCCTTCCTTATCTCCTCTAGTGTAGGATACATCCTTTACCAGAGGAGAGGTGCCTCAATGCTTCCTTCCTTATCTCCTCTAGTGTAGGATACACTGGACCATCCTTTACCAAAGGAGAGGAGCCTTAATGCTTCCTTCCTTATCTCCTCTAGCGTAGGATACATCCTTTACCAGAGGAGAGGAGCCTCAATCTTCCTTCCTTATCTCCTCTAGTGTAGGATACATCCTTTACCAGAGGAGAGGAGCCTCAATCTTCCTTCCTTATCTCCTCTAGTGTAGGATACATCCTTTACTAGAGGAGAGGAGCCTCAATGCTTCCTTCCTTATCTCCTCTAGCGTAGGATACACTGGACCATCCTTTACCAGAGGAGAGGCGCCTCAATGCTTCCTTCCTTATCTCCTCTAGCGAGGATACACTGGACCATCCTTTACCAGAGGAGAGGAGCCTCAATGCTTCCTTCCTTATCTCCTCTAGCGTAGGATACATCCTTTACCAGAGGAGAGGAGCCTCAATGCTTCCTTCCTTATCTCCTCTAGCGAGGAACATCCTTTACCAGAGGAGAGGAGCCTCAATCTTCCTTCCTTATCTCCTCTAGCGAGGATACATCCTTTACCAAGGAGAGGAGTCTCAATCTTCCTTTCTTATCTCCTGAGGAGGAACATCCTTTACCAGGAGGGAGCCAATCTTCCTTTCTTATCTCCTCTAGTGAGGAACATCCTTTACCAGAGGAGGGGCCTCAATCTTCCTTCCTTATCTCCTCTAGTGAGGAACATCCTTACCAGAGCCTCAATCTTCCTTCCTTATCTCCTCTAGTGAGAATACCTTTACCAGAGGAGAGGAGCCTCAGTGCTTCCTTCCTTATCTCCTCTACGTAGGATACACTGACCATCCTTTACCAGAGGAGAGGAGCCTCAATGCTTCCTTCCTTATCTCCTCTAGCGTAGAACATCCTTTACCAGAAAGCTCAATCTTCCTTTCTTATCTCCTTATTAGGAACACTGACCATCCTTTACCAAGAGCCTCAATCTTCCTTTCTTATCTCCTCTATGTGGAACATCCTTTACCAAGAAGAGCCAATCTTCCTTTCTTATCTCCTCTAGTGTAGGAACATCCTTTACCAGAGGAGAGGAGCCTCAATGCTTCCTTCCTTATCTCCTCTAGTGTAGGATACATCCTTTACCAGAGGAGAGGAGCCTCAATGCTTCCTTCCTTATCTCCTCTAGCGTAGGATACACTGGACCATCCTTTACCAGAGGAGAGGAGCCTCAATGCTTCCTTCCTTATCTCCTCTAGCGTAGGATACACTGGACCATCCTTTATCAGAGGAGAGGAGCCTCAATGCTTCCTTCCTTATCTCCTCTAGTGTAGGATACATCCTTTACCAGAGGAGAGGAGCCTCAATGCTTCCTTCCTTATCTCCTCTAGTGTAGGATACACTGGACCATCCTTTACCAAAGGAGAGGAGCCTTAATGCTTCCTTCCTTATCTCCTCTAGCGTAGGATACATCCTTTACCAGAGGAGAGGAGCCTCAATGCTTCCTTCCTTATCTCCTCTAGTGTAGGATACATCCTTTACCAGAGGAGAGGAGCCTCAATGCTTCCTTCCTTATCTCCTCTAGTGTAGGATACATCCTTTACCAGAGGAGAGGAGCCTCAATGCTTCCTTCCTTATCTCCTCTAGCGTAGGATACACTGGACCATCCTTTACCAGAGGAGAGGAGCCTCAATGCTTCCTTCCTTATCTCCTCTAGCGTAGGATACACTGGACCATCCTTTACCAGAGGAGAGGAGCCTCAATGCTTCCTTCCTTATCTCCTCTAGCGTAGGATACATCCTTTACCAGAGGAGAGGAGCCTCAATGCTTCCTTCCTTATCTCCTCTAGTGTAGGATACACTGGACCATCCTTTACCAGAGGAGAGGAGCCTCAGTGCTTCCTTCCTTATCTCCTCTAGTGTAGGATACATCCTTTACCAGAGGAGAGGAGCGTCAATGCTTCCTTCCTTATCTCCTCTAGCGTAGGATACATCCTTTACCAGAGGAGAGGAGTCTCAATGCTTCCTTCCTTATCTCCTCTAGTGTAGGATACATCCTTTACCAGAGGAGAGGAGTCTCAATGCTTCCTTCCTTATCTCCTCTAGCGTAGGATACATCCTTTACCAGAGGAGAGGAGCCTCAATGCTTCCTTCCTTATCTCCTCTAGTGTAGGATACATCCTTTACCAGAGGAGAGGAGCCTCAATGCTTCCTTCCTTATCTCCTCTAGTGTAGGATACATCCTTTACCAGAGGAGAGGAGCCTCAATGCTTCCTTCCTTATCTCCTCTAGCGTAGCATACACTGGACCATCCTTTACCAGAGGAGAGGAGCCTCAATGCTTCCTTCCTTATCTCCTCTAGCGTAGGATACACTGGACCATCCTTTACCAGAGGAGAGGAGCCTCAATGCTTCCTTCCTTATCTCCTCTAGCGTAGGATACATCCTTTACCAGAGGAGAGGAGCCTCAATGCTTCCTTCCTTATCTCCTCTAGTGTAGGATACACTGGACCATCCTTTACCAGAGGAGAGGAGCCTCAGTGCTTCCTTCCTTATCTCCTCTAGTGTAGGATACATCCTTTACCAGAGGAGAGGAGCGTCAATGCTTCCTTCCTTATCTCCTCTAGCGTAGGATACATCCTTTACCAGAGGAGAGGAGTCTCAATGCTTCCTTCCTTATCTCCTCTAGTGTAGGATACATCCTTTACCAGAGGAGAGGAGCGTCAATGCTTCCTTCCTTATCTCCTCTAGTGTAGGATACATCCTTTACCAGAGGAGAGGAGTCTCAATGCTTCCTTTCTTATCTCCTGTAGTGTAGGATACATCCTTTACCAGAGGAGAGGAGCCTCAATCTTCCTTCCTTATCTCCTCTAGGAGGATATATCCTTTACCAGAGGAGAGGAGCCTCAGTGCTTCCTTCCTTATCTCCTCTAGCGTAGGATACACTGGACCATCCTTTACCAGAGGAGAGGAGCCTCAATGCTTCCTTCCTTATCTCCTCTAGCGTAGGATACATCCTTTACCAGAGGAGAGGAGCCTCAATGCTTCCTTCCTTATCTCCTCTAGTGTAGGATACATCCTTTACCAGAGGAGAGGAGCCTCAATATTTCCTTCCTTATCTCCTCTAGCGTAGGATACACTGGACCATCCTTTACCAGAGGAGAGGAGCCTCAATGCTTCCTTCCTTATCTCCTCTAGTGTAGGATACACTGGACCATCCTTTACCAGAGGAGAGGAGCCTCAATGCTTCCTTCCTTATCTCCTCTAGCGTACGATACACTGGACCATCCTTGACCAGAGGAGAGGAGCCTCAATGCTTCCTTTCTTATCTCCTGTAGTGTAGGATACATCCTTTACCAGAGGAAAGGAGCCTCAATGCTTCCTTCCTTATCTCCTCTAGTGTAGGATACACTGGACCATCCTTTACCAGAGGAGAGGAGCCTCAATGCTTCCTTCCTTATCTCCTCTAGCGTACGATACACTGGACCATCCTTTACCAGAGGAGAGGAGCCTCAATGCTTCCTTCCTTATCTCCTCTAGTGTAGGATACATCCTTTACCAGAGGAGAGGAGCCTCAATGCTTCCTTCCTTATCTCCTCTAGCGTAGGATACATCCTTTACCAGAGGAGAGGAGCCTCAGTGCTTCCTTCCTTATCTCCTCTAGCGTAGGATACATCCTTTACCAGAGGAGAGGAGCCTCAATGCTTCCTTCCTTATCTCCTCTGGCGTAGGATACATCCTTTACCAGAGGAGAGGAGCCTCAATGCTTCCTTCCTTATCTCCTCTAGTGTAGGATACATCCTTTACCAGAGGAGAGGAGCCTCAGTGCTTCCTTCCTTATCTCCTCTAGCGTAGGATACATCCTTTACCAGAGGAGAGGAGCCTCAATGCTTCCTTCCTTATCTCCTCTGGCGTAGGATACATCCTTTACCAGAGGAGAGGAGCTTCAATGCTTCCTTCCTTATCTCCTCTGGCGTAGGATACACGAGACCATCCTTTACCAGAGGAGAGGAGCCTCAGTGCTTCCTTCCTTATCTCCTCTAGCGTAGGATACATCCTTTATCAGAGGAGAGGAGCCTCAGTGCTTCCTTCCTTATCTCCTCTAGCGTAGGATACATCCTTTACCAGAGGAGAGGAGCCTTAGTGCTTCCTTCCTTATCTCCTCTAGCGTAGGATACAGTGACAACCATTATGTTTCACTTTGTTTCCTTTTGTTTTTTTTATGTATTTCAAATGTAACAAATAATTAAAAACAAACAATAACATAAAACAAATTTTAAAAAATAAAATGTCAATAAACAAGTAATCAACATTATTAGGAAGACATTTAATGGTTCCTGCATACCTCTCCTCCATAACTCAGACATTAGCTCAACATTTTAAAATATAACCTTTTGTGACTGGTAGCTTATATTCCTCTTTTTGAATTTGAATTCCTTGGTAATAAAGTGATATTTTCAGCAGTTGTCCACGTTAGGTCAGATAACATGTTGAAGTGCTCCAGCAGATGGAGCTGTGGTTTCTCTGTTTCACACTCCGCGGCTGAAGAAGCCAGTCGCTGAGTGTTTGAGGACACACAGGCCGAACATGCGCCTTTTGTAGTCCATCTTCAGAACACTGTAGTTTCAACATGGCAGACCTACATCATAACATCCGCCACCGTCGCGTCATCAGTACACAGCCTAGTGTAGGTACAGTCGGATGCTGTTAACGCCACGCTTGTCTTTCCTTAAATCCTCATGAATTCTCCTTCACATCTTTCCTCCACCTCATGACGTTTTCCATCGAGGTCAAGGACAAGTGGTTAGGAAAAGAAGTTAGGATGTAGTATTTTTACTTTTTGACCACAGCCCAGGAGCCTTAAATGTCCTCAGTGAAAATGACGTGATAACACTGTAAATTGTCCCACCAAGTGGACCTTGTGATAAGACCTTTTTTTGTCAAACTGCTGTTTCCGAAGTCAAGAAGGAACCTTCAAGCTAAATGTCTCTGAACACCCACAGGTGTGAAATAGGCCCCTGCTCAGGTTGAAGGTGGGCTTTAGATTTAATGGGAATTCACTGGGTCACAAATCTTCAGGAAGATGTCACTTAGTCTGTGGGTGTTCAGAGGCTTTAAAGGGATAGTTTGGGTGTTTTGAAGTGGGGCTGAATGATGCTAAAGAGCTGGAACTATTATAAATATAACATATATTTAAACTGATTTGAACCTTTTGTAGGTGGCTAAAATATGTTTGCTGCCAGCCCCATCCACAGCAGTCCTGACCACCATCTACTGTAGTAAGTAAGTACTGCACCTCATTCAACCCCGCTTCAAAACACCAACACTGTCCCTTGAAAGCCTCTGAACACCCACAGACTAACTGAGTGGCATCTACCCGAGTCTCCTGTTAGCTTTGTTGAACCTGTTAGGGCAGGAAAAATGACACCTGCATCATTCTTATAGGTAATGAGGATTAGTGACCTCATAAAGTCCAATTAAAGCTCCAGCCCTCCTTCAACCTGAGCAGCCAGAATAATTGAACATACCTGTGTGGCTGTTTAAAGGCTTTAAGATAAATGTTTAGTTTGAGGGTTCGTTTTTGATTTAGCTGCTTGATCACAAGGTTCCTCCTGCTTGTTTGTTGTTGTGAAGCCTTCAGCTGCATCTTGTTGCCTTCATCAGTGGTTAGCTTAGTTTTCATGATGGTTTAGTTCCTGTCATGGGACTGAAGTATGGAATTCATTTTGACTACTCATAAGAGTATAGACGCAAAGAGATGAAACTCTGGTGTCAAACACACACAAATCTTATTGCTCAACACAGGCCGTTTTGGTAGAATATGACAATAGGCTAGAAATAATTTTGTTTTGCTTTTGTACGTCACATTTTAGGCGGATGATTTACCGGCATCCCGTAGTCATTTTCAGTCCAAAATGTTGGAAGTGAAGCTTTGCTGCTGGGTGCTCATGCTGCAATAGAACAAACAACTGACTTTCATTTTCTTGGCACTATATGTTCTTTGTTTACATGACCACTTGAGATAAAAATTTCATACTTACTCACATGATAACAACTATCTCCATGACAATACATGAGCCAAAATCACCTACTGATAAAAACCACAAGATGTGCCTGAAAGCTCTGAAATAACCTCTGGAAAATGTGGACGTCTTGTCTGAAATATACATTATTTTATTTGATTATTTTCCGATTTCTGCACAAACAGTACAAAAAGGTGTCTGCAAGCCTCCGACCATGGCTCCATATGGTTTAATATCACTGCTTGTCTGTTTGTGTCTTGAAAATGAATTATGCAGAAATCTATTTTGGACAATGACGTCTCTCCCTTTAGTGTAACATGTAACATCTGCAAGTCGCAGATGCAGAACAGTTTTTCCTCCCCATAATCTTCTCAAACTAGCTATCGTCACAGAGTGATGGCTTGAAACTGGTTTTGCTCTGATCGGCTTCACTACAGCAGCTTCTGCTTCCTTGTCAATAATAGCTGTGATTACACTGAAGGTACGTTCTCAGAGATCAGTAACTGGAAACTGCAGCTGTGTTTTTGGATCTCACTTCTCAGAGATCGGGCTGGTGAATTTTCCCAGGAATGTCGCCACAGACATCAGTTCATAATTCTGGAAAGGTTTTATTAGTTCAACTGGGAGTGCAAGCAAAGAACATATATTTCTAAAAAGAAAAGTCAAGTGTTCGTTCCACTGGAACGTCAGCGCCCAGCAGCAGAGCCACACTTCTACCATTTTGGACTGAAAGCGACTAACAAACGCAATTTGCGCACAATATAATTCCTAGTAATTCATAATTTTAATGTCTCTACTGAAATGGCTTCTGTGAAACTATAAAATCAATTTATTCAGTCTTTATGTAAATGTTGAGGATGTGTTTTCATTTTCAATTAATAGAACAGAATCAATACACAAAAGAAGATAATTAAGGAAGTTAACACGAAGCAGCCACACAACAACAGAACACCAGAAAACAATAAAATAAAATGATAATATATTACATCATATCATAAAATATTATAAATACGCACACTATTAGAACTATTTACTTACTTATGTATTTATTAAACTTTTATGCCCAGCTGCTTCCCAGAGAAGTATAACTGGAGAGATGTGTGAGGGGGTCCAGTAGACCACGGACCGTGGATGGACAGTGTGAGGGGGTCCAGTAGACCACGGACCGTGGATGGACAGTGTGAGGGGGTCCAGTAGACCACGGACCGTGGATGGACAGTGTGAGGGGGTCCAGTAGACCACAGACCGTGGATGGACAGTGTGAGGGGGTCCAGTAGACCACAGACCGTGGATGGACAGTGTGAGGGGGTCCAGTAGACCACAGACCGTGGATGGACAGTGTTAGGGGGTCCAGTAGACCACGGACCGTGGATGGACAGTGTGAGGGGGTCCAGTAGACCACGGACCGTGGATGGACAGTGTGAGGGGGTCCAGTAGACCACAGACCGTGGATGGACAGTGTTAGGGGGTCCAGTAGACCACGGACCGTGGATGGACAGTGTTAGGGGGTCCAGTAGACCACGGACCGTGGATGGACAGTGTGAGGGGGTCCAGTAGACCACGGACCGTGGATGGACAGTGTGAGGGGGTCCAGTAGACCACGGACCGTGGATGGACAGTGTGAGGGGGTCCAGTAGACCACGGACCGTGGATGGACAGTGTGAGGGGGTCCAGTAGACCACGGACCGTGGATGGACAGTGTGAGGGGGTCCAGTAGACCACGGACCGTGGATGGACAGTGTGAGGGGGTCCAGTAGACCACGGACCGTGGATGGACAGTGTGAGGGGGTCCAGTAGACCACGGACCGTGGATGGACAGTGTGAGGGGGTCCAGTAGACCACGGACCGTGGATGGACAGTGTGAGGGGGTCCAGTAGACCACAGACCGGTGATGGACAGTGTGAGGGGGTCCAGTAGACCACAGACCGGATGATGGACATTGTGAGGGGGTCCAGTAGACCACAGACCGGTGATGGACAGTGTGAGGGGGTCCAGTAGACCACAGACCGGGATGGACAGTGTCAGGGGGTCCAGTAGACCACAGACCGTGGATGGACAGTGTCAGGGGGCCAGTAGACCACAGACCGTGGATGGACAGTGTGAGGGGGTCCAGTAGACCACGGACCGGTGATGGACAGTGTCAGGGGGTCCAGAGACCACGGACCGTGGATGGACAGTGTCAGGGGGTCCAGAGACCACAGACCGTGGAGGACAGTGTCAGGGGGCCAGTAGACCACAGACCGTGGAGGACAGGGAGGGGGCCAGAGACCACGGACCGTGGATGGACAGGGAGGGGGTCCAGTAGACCACGGACCGGTGATGGACAGGGAGGGGGTCCAGAGACCACGGACCGGTGATGGACAGTGTGAGGGGGCCAGTAGACCACAGACCGTGGATGGACAGTGTGAGGGGGTCCAGTAGACCACGGGCCGTGGATGGACAGTGTGAGGGGGTCCAGTAGACCACGGACCGTGGATGGACAGTGTGAGGGGGTCCAGTAGACCACGGACCGTGGATGGACAGTGTGAGGGGGTCCAGTAGACCACGGACCGGTGATGGACAGTGTGAGGGGGTCCAGTAGACCACGGACCGTGGATGGACAGTGTGAGGGGGTCCAGTAGACCACGGACCGGTGATGGACAGTGTCAGGGGGTCCAGTAGACCACGGACCGTGGATGGACAGTGTCAGGGGGTCCAGTAGACCACAGACCGTGGATGGACAGTGTGAGGGGGTCCAGTAGACCACGGACCGTGGATGGACAGTGTGAGGGGGTCCAGTAGACCACGGACCGTGGATGGACAGTGTGAGGGGGTCCAGTAGACCACGGACCGTGGATGGACAGTGTGAGGGGGTCCAGTAGACCACGGACCGTGGATGGACAGTGTCAGGGGGTCCAGTAGACCACAGACCGTGGATGGACAGTGTGAGGGGGTCCAGTAGACCACGGACCGTGGATGGACAGTGTGAGGGGGTCCAGTAGACCACGGACCGGTGATGGACAGTGTGAGGGGGTCCAGTAGACCACGGACCGGTGATGGACAGTGTGAGGGGGTCCAGTAGACCACAGACCGGGATGGACAGTGTGAGGGGGTCCAGTAGACCACAGACCGTGGATGGACAGTGTGAGGGGGTCCAGTAGACCACGGGCCGTGGATGGACAGTGTGAGGGGGTCCAGTAGACCACGGACCGTGGATGGACAGTGTGAGGGGGTCCAGTAGACCACGGACCGTGGATGGACAGTGTGAGGGGGTCCAGTAGACCACGGACCGGTGATGGACAGTGTGAGGGGGTCCAGTAGACCACGGACCGGTGATGGACAGTGTGAGGGGGTCCAGTAGACCACGGACCGTGGATGGACAGTGTGAGGGGGTCCAGTAGACCACGGACCGGTGATGGACAGTGTCAGGGGGTCCAGTAGACCACGGACCGTGGATGGACAGTGTCAGGGGGTCCAGTAGACCACAGACCGTGGATGGACAGTGTGAGGGGGTCCAGTAGACCACGGACCGTGGATGGACAGTGTGAGGGGGTCCAGTAGACCACGGACCGGTGATGGACAGTGTCAGGGGGTCCAGTAGACCACAGACCGTGGATGGACAGTGTGAGGGGGTCCAGTAGACCACGGACCGTGGATGGACAGTGTGAGGGGGTCTAGTAGACCACGGACCGTGGATGGACAGTGTGAGGGGGTCCAGTAGACCACGGACCGTGGATGGACAGTGTGAGGGGGTCCAGTAGACCACGGACCGTGGATGGACAGTGTGAGGGGGTCCAGTAGACCACGGACCGTGGATGTATACAGTAAGATGTTGTGTCCTGTGCGTTCATCCTGTGTGTTAGTAAGTAGCCTTCAACTATATTAAAGTCTATTTATGCCATGCTACTAGCACTACTAGCTACTAGCCGATAGCCGTTTGTTTGGGAACTGAGACGTTAAGACAGCCATACAGCCCATGGTGAATTATAAGATAATAAAAGTGATGACTTACAGCCAATATATCCATTATTACAGCTGCATCCAGCTAGCAGGAAGCTGGTATGTCATAAGTGTGCAGGGTGGTGCACTCCTTTGGGTCTGATGCACGTTCATTATGACGTTCATTTGACTCTGTTAGTTTTACAGCTTTTGGGACATAATGATTTAAATGAGGGCTATCTAAGTATACGTACTGGGAAGTTGATTTACTAGATTGTGATTTGCAGACATCTCTCGATGCTGTGCATCCATGGCCACTGGCATTTTCAGTCCAAAATGGCATAACTGCTACCACAGCGCCATCTAGTGGCTGCCAGATTCTGTCAGACTCTGTGCTTCTCTTTGGGACAAGTGTGTTTCTACAGTTATTGCAATCATGAACAGCTAAAATGAATTACCGTAATTCATAAATGTGAGGGGCTATTATGATTTATTATCAAATGACTGTGAGGAAGCCGGTAATTGAAATCACACACACAGGCTCTTAACTGGCACGTTAGTACACTTGGTACCTTAGCAGCCAAGTCCTGGAAGTCATGTCCAGTCCAGCTGACCAGGTCTCCGAGGCGGAAGATGGGGCAGTAGAGATGGTCCTCTCTGTCGTAGGAGCACCTTTTCAGGTAGCTGTCGTCAGTTGTTTCAAGGACGTTGGACCTAAGAGGACAATAACGCAGACGCAATGCACCATATGTCAGATCTTCAGGAACTATGGAAGCCAGTCTTATTTTCACATGAAACATTGTGTACTGTCGAATACAAGAATAATGACGTCTCCCTCTGTGTGAGCAGTAATCCGAGTTTCTCTGAGCTTTGTTCATATCACCGTATGTGCTTTCAGTGCATGTGAGCGTGCCCCAGTGGCTAGCTCATGGCCAGTTACAGCCGTGTGGCGGCAATAAAAATGCTCCCAATCCCACATTCAGCACCTACCACTGAAAGGGTCACTTTCATAACCCAGAAAAACATGTAAACCTTCCTCTGAAGAGGAATTATCAGGTTTTCACCTGCTGGAGAACAAACACTGGGGAGACAGAAACAGACGGAGACACATGGTCCTGTCAGTCCAGTCACAGAGGTCTCTCAGCTTCTCATATTGGCATATTTGACCTTTTGACCTTTATCTTTACATTTACTGCTTAACCTTAGAAAGCTCCTTTACGATCCCCTACTTGTAGTATAATACCATTATTTTGACTGAACTGTAAACTTATAGGTTTCTCCAACACACACCAGCAGCAGCAGCAGCATATACAGAATGCATATGGTCAATCAACCATTATGCCCTCTGGCTCTCGGCACACTGGATGTGTCACACTGTAAGACGCGTAGTGCTGCCAGCCATTTCGAGTAACACCCATTAAAGGGATCTGAATTACCAGCCAATCCCTGTTAAGCATTTTACGATTAGTGAGGAAACATAAGAGAGATGGCGGCGTGATTGGAACCAGTTCCTGACAGATGAATAATCTGTGGCCTGTGGCATCTCTCTGTTGTCTTGCAGGACTTGGGCAGCAGCTCAGCTCCACAGGATAGCCCCATCTGATCGGACACCTGTCCACGGCAAGGCTCGCTGTCAAGGACGTCTCAGATCACTGTTTCACTGTCCCACTGAGTGCAATGCACAGGCCGGTATAAATAGAAGGCTCTCTGAACCCTAACGCTATTTAAAGCAGCCATCGGGGTCTCACTCAGCGATGTCACCATGCCTTTAAACCATATAGGCACAGCAATCAGCACCACTTACTTGGAGAATTCAAACTTTGGGAACCTGATGAAATTCTTGATGTAGACGGTGAAGTTTTCTGCTTGGCTCAGTAAGGGCTCTCTGGAAGGGAAAGAGAGGCAGCTGTGTGAATAAAAACCAAACGAGTGGAGCTGACAGGCCACATTAGTAATAAATAGAACCTGTGAAATATCTCGGTCCCTGTGAGGGATCAGGGTGAGTGTCAATGTAGTAGCACAAAATGGCACATTTCCAAAGTTCTGCTAGAGAGGACGGGGTCTCACGTGGGTCTCTTGCTGTGTTCAACCGGACACCAGGCGTGAATCTCACAGGTCCCGGTGCTGTTCAAGCACAAGCCGGTCTTTATTCCTGACGGAGAGACCACCGATTCTTAGCTGGATGGAGCTTAAACAGAGACTTTGCTAAAATAAGGTTAACTGGAAGACTTTTGGTGTGTACTGTTGTATAATGTATAATATTCAACAGAGTACTGTTGAAACAAAAAAAATATAAATGAGTTATTTAAGTCTACTAACTGTAATAGCACTGAGGTTAGCATAGCAAATAAACTACAACATTCATGATTCATGTGGACTATGTGGGAAATATTGTTTTAAGATAGTCAGTCACAAATATGACAGATCTCAGCCTGTGGCTGATAACTCTTCAGAGTTTGAGCTGAATGATCCTCACCATGGCCAGCTATTACAGCCTCCCCCTCGACGCAGTCATCATCACTTTGACATCGTCCATCTGGCACTTTGAAACTCTGCGACATATGAAAATGCAATTGTGTGGACGTGGTAATCTGGCACCGTGTGGCCTACAGCAATTTCAAATTTGAAACAAAACAATTAAAAACCAATAATGCTATTCGCCTCCCTCGGTATACTCACCTCGGCGCAGAACCCCAGCCTCTGATTGGGGGTCTCTATGTAATTAGTTACAATGAAGAACACCTGCTCACCCTGCAAAACAAAATTAGGTCCAGACAGAGAGATTGAGAAGCAAAAGGTTAAACAAATTACACTCCTAAGAAGTTCAATATTGTTAAATCTGTGGTGACAGATGCCGAGGCTAATGATATCTGCTAAAGCACACACTCAATAGCCTCCTAATCTCTCATGACAGGAGAGTAATTGGGGAGTGCATCAGTATTGAGATAGATAGGTAGGTAGATAGATAGGTAGATACGTAGGTGGGTAGATAGATAGGTAGATAGGTAGGTGGGTAGGTAGATAGATAGGTAGATACGTAGGTAGGTAGATAGATAGGTAGATACATAGGTGGGTAGATAGATAGGTAGATACATAGGTGGGTAGGTGATAGATAGGTAGATACGTAGGTGGGTAGGTAGATAGATAGGTAGATACATAGGTGGGTAGATAGATAGATAGATAGGTAGGTAGATAGATAGGTAGATACGTAGGTGGGAGATAGATAGGTAGGTAGATAGATAGGTAGATACGTAGGTGGGTAGATAGATAGATAGGTAGATAGGTAGGTGGATACGTAGGTGGGTAGATAGATAGGTAGATACATAGGTGGGTAGATAGATAGGTAGATAGATAGGTAGGTAGATACATAGGTGGGTAGATAGATAGATAGGTAGGTAGGTAGATAGATAGGTAGATACGTAGGTGGGTAGATAGATAGATAGGTAGATACATAGGTGGGTAGATAGATAGATAGGTAGATAGATAGATAGATAGATAGGTAGATACGTAGGTGGGTAGATAGATAGATAGATAGGTAGGTAGATAGATAGGTAGATACATAGGTGGGTAGATAGATAGGTAGGTAGATACATAGGTGGGTAGATAGATAGGTAGGTAGATAGATAGTAGGGGTGGTAGGTAGATAGATAGGTAGGTAGGTAGATAGATAGGTGGGTAGATAGATAGATAGATAGGTAGATAGATAGATAGGTAGATACATAGGTGGGTAGATAGATAGGACAGGTAGGTAGATAGATAGGTGGGTAGATAGGTAGGTAGATACATAGGTGGGTAGATAGATAGATAGATAGGTAGGTAGGTAGATAGATAGTAGATAGGTAGGTAGGTAGGTAGATAGATAGATAGGTAGGTAGGTAGGTGGGTAGATAGATAGATAGATAGGTAGGTAGATAGATAGATAGATAGGTAGGTGGGTAGATAGATAGATAGGTAGGGAGGATAGATAGATAGGTAGGTAGATAGGTAGATAGGTAGGTAGGAAGGTAGGTAGGTAGGTAGATAGATAGATAGGTAGGTAGGTAGGGGCGGTAGGTAGATAGATAGATAGATAGATAGATAGATAGATAGATAGGTAGGTAGATAGATAGGAAGGTAGATAGATAGTAGTAGATAGGTAGGTAGGTAGGAAGGCAGGTAGGTAGATAGATAGATAGATAGATAGATAGATAGATAGGTAGGTAGGGTAGATAGATAGATAGGAAGGTAGGTAGGAAGGGGTAGGTAGATAGATAGATAGATAGATAGATAGATAGGAAGGTAGGTAGATAGATAGATAGATAGGAAGGTAGGTAGGAAGGCAGGTAGGTAGATAGATAGATAGATAGATAGATAGATAGATAGGTAGGTAGGTAGATAGATAGATAGATAGGAAGGTAGGTAGGTAGATAGATAGATAGGAAGGTAGGTAGGAAGGCAGGTAGGTAGAAAGATAGATAGATAGGAAGGTAGGTAGGAAGGTAGGTAGGTAGGTAGATAGGTAGGTAGGAAGGTAGATAGATAGGAAGGTAGGTAGGTAGGTAGATAGATAGATAGATAGATAGGTAGATAGATAGATACTTGCATCATATGGAACTAGAAAACCTAAGGAATCCATATTAACTTATTGCGAAGGAAGCTAACGCTCCAAAGTTTCACTGAATTAAAAAAAAAAATCAGCTATGTCCATATTCAGAGGGGTCCCTTGACCTCTGATCTCAAGATATGTGACTGTAAATGGTTTATCTGGGTACCCACCAGTCTCCCCTTTACAGGATTTATGATAAGTATATGCAGTTTGGGGCAAGTCCTAGTCAACTCGCAGTTTGCCATGTTATGCCCGAAGCTAAAGTCAGAATCTGTGAGGGTTTCTGGACAATATCTGTCATTGATTTGTGTTGTTATTGATTTCCATTAATACATACTGTACATACCTACATTGCACATTGCAAGTTTATTAGTCCACTCCCATGTTGATAAGAGTATTAATTACTTGACAGCCCTCCCTTTAAGGGACATTTTGAACAGATAATTAATTTGTGATTAATCACATTAATTACTGACAATCGTGGTTAAGTGTGATTAAATATTGTAAGCCACTGACAGCCATAGACAGATGGATAGACAGACAGATGGACTCACATTGGGGGGTATGACATAATCCTCAGCACTCCACAGGTGAAGCCCGGTCTCGGAGCTGTTGGTCAGTGTAACACCTTTAAGCTTGGTGATGACTGAGGTCTGGATGGCCTCCTCTCTCTCCTGGTATCCTTTCCGCACCACAAACACCCACCTGAGACAGTGTAGAAACATCACCACTCGTTATGTCTCAGAGCCTTCTGTTGAATAAGTGGAACAGTATCTCAGTATTATTATTGTTTGTTAAATATATTTTGGATGATCCTTGATTGAGCAGCCTGTCGGTGTCCTGGTGGTCCGGGGTTGACAGCATACACATTATAACTCACACATATAACTCATAACTAACTCAGTCATTATGTGCATTTACCAGCATGCAGCAGATGAAAGGAGCAATGTGTAAATGGATCCTGGACCAGAGGTTCCCAAACGTTTTCACGTCTAGGACCCTAAACTGACTCAAATTAGACCACGGACCCCCTTTCACAAGATGTCTGAGATATTTTATGTACGTCCACTTGAACTATAGTGAATATATTTTGCACATACACATGCATTTTGGGTGATAGCATCTAATGAGTAAAATGCTCCAAAATCCCACAAAGTCTCAGACATTACATGGCAATAAAACAGTGCATAACGCACAGGAGCGCCCCTCCTCAGCTACACTACAGCGCAGTCATATAGAAATACATATAGAAATATATATAACATGCGTTTGTACCCAGCAGCCTCTAAATGTGCATCGCAAAGTTCGAAATAAGTTTCACAAGCAATTAATTTTCAAAGGTCAAAGCAGATAAGTGACTATATCAGCTGCTCATACAGAGGAGGACGCAGAGCTGTCACCACTACGGTTAAACTCATTACTGAATCTGAGACATTTACACACTTTGTGACCGAACCGCTGCCTCTACCCGAACCAAAGTCAACTATTAATAACTCACTGAATCACTTTCTAAACCCTAACTTTACTCCATGCCTGAGAAACGGACTAGCGCCTCACCCGATTATGTATCCCAGCACGGCCAGCTGATACAGTCTAAATAATATCCCGATCTTCCTGTTTTCTGCGATGACATATTTCTCCGTCTTGTAGTTGAGGAGAGACACGAAGAAGCCTCCCCAGCCCGCCATTCGTCCCGCACGCTGGACCCGAGTGAGACAGCAGCTCCCAGCTGGTCTAGAGCCGAGCCTCCTACTGCCGCTGCTCCACTGGCACACAGAGGGTTAACCTGGTCTAGAGCCGAGCCAGCCTCCTACTGCCGCTGCTCCACTGGCACACAGAGGGTTAACCTGGTCTAGAGCCGAGCCTCCTACTGCCACTGCTCCACTGGCACACAGAGGGTTAACCTGGTCTAGAGCCGAGCCTCCTACTGCCACTGCTCCACTGGCACACAGAGGGTTAACCTGGTCTAGAGCCGAGCCAAGCCGAGCCTCCTACTGCCACTGCTCCACTGGCACACAGAGGGTTAACCTGGTCTAGAGCCGAGCCAAGCCTAGCCTGCCGCTGCTCCACTGGCACACAGAGGGTTAACCTGGTCTAGAGCCGAGCCTCCTACTGCCGCTGCTCCACTGGCACACAGAGGGTTAACCTGGTCTAGAGCCGAGCCAAGCCGAGCCTCCTACTGCCACTGCTCCACTGGCACACAGAGGGTTAACCTGGTCTAGAGCCGAGCCGAGCCGAGCCTCCTACTGCCGCTGCTCCACTGGCACACAGAGGGTTAACCTGGTCTAGAGCCGAGCCCCTCCTACTGCCGCTGCTCCACTGGCACACAGAGGGTTAACCTGGTCTAGAGCCGAGCCTCCTACTGCCGCTGCTCCACTGGCACACAGAGGGTTAACCTGGTCTAGAGCCGAGCCTCCTACTGCCACTGCTCCACTGGCACACAGAGGGTTAACCTGGTCTAGAGCCGAGCCTCCTACTGCCGCTGCTCCACTGGCACACAGAGGGTTAACCTGGTCTAGAGCCGAGCCTCCTACTGCCGCTGCTCCACTGGCACACAGAGGGTTAACCTGGTCTAGAGCCGAGCTGAGCCGAGCCTCCTACTGCCGCTGCTCCACTGGCACACAGAGGGTTAACCTGGTCTAGAGCCGAGCCAAGCCGAGCCTCCTACTGCCACTGCTCCACTGGCACACAGAGGGTTAACCTGGTCTAGAGCCGAACTAAGCTGAGCCTCCTACTGCCGCTGCTCCACTGGCACACAGAGGGTTAACCTGGTCTAGAGCCGAGCCTCCTACTGCCGCTGCTCCACTGGCACACAGCGGGTTAACCTGGTCTAGAGCCGAGCCGAGCTGAGCCGAGCCTCCTACTGCCGCTGCTCCACTGGCACACAGAGGGTTAACCTGGTCTAGAGCCGAGCCTCCTACTGCCGCTGCTCCACTGGCACACAGCGGGTTAACCTGGTCTAGAGCCGAGCTGAGCTGAGCCGAGCCTCCTATTGCCGCTGCTCCACTGGCACACAGAGGGTTAACCTGGTCTAGAGCCGAACTGAGCTGAGCCTCCTACTGCCGCTGCTCCACTGGCACACAGAGGGTTAACCTGGTCTAGAGCCGAGCCTCCTACTGCCGCTGCTCCACTGGCACACAGAGGGTTAACCTGGTCTAGAGCCGAGCCGAGCCGAGCCTCCTACTGCCGCTGCTCCACTGGCACACAGAGGGTTAACCTGGTCTAGAGCCGAGCCGAGCCTCCTACTGCCGCTGCTCCACTGGCACACAGAGGGTTAACCTGGTCTAGAGCCGAGCCTCCTACTGCCGCTGCTCCACTGGCACACAGAGGGTTAACCTGGTCTAGAGCCGAGCTGAGCCTCCTACTGCTGCTGCTCCACTGGCACACAGAGGGTTAACCTGGTCTAGAGCCGAGCCGAGCCTCCTACTGCTGCTGCTCCACTGGCACACAGAGGGTTAACCTGGTCTAGAGCCCAGCCGAGCCTCCTACTGCCGCTGCTCCACTGGCACACAGAGGGTTAACCTGGTCTAGAGCCGAGCCGAGCCGAGCCTCCTACTGCCGCTGCTCCACTGGCACACAGAGGGTTAACCTGGTCTCGAGCCGAGCCGAGCCGAGCCGAGCCGAGCCTCCTACTGCCGCTGCTCCACTGGTACACAGAGGGTTAACCTGGTCTAGAGCCCAGCCGAGCCTCACACACCACTGGAAGGAGGAAATGTGAATAGATGACTTTATAGCGGCCTGACAGACTCACATGCTCTGGCCAGCGCTGCTGTAACAGTCCTGATATGGATCACTGCAGCGCCACCTTTTACACGAGTAAAGGGGGGCTGGATGGTGAGGATGGGCGGGAAAATCACTTCTCTACACATACTCTGTTTTCATTATTTTTTTTTTTACATACTGTGCAATTACTCTTGATGATTTTTTTTAACATAACTTAACATGTACTGTGCACATGCACTATGACCTGTTTATGACTTTTATTGACATACTATACTATTATTTTTTTATTACTTTCTTTTTTAGACATACTACACCTTTTTTAAAATACTATATGCTCTTATTTTTTGCTATGATTTCTTTTATTCATACTATACTATGACTTTTAGGATTTTTTGACATACTATACTATCATACTATGATTAGTTTTTATTGTGTAGACGTAGTAAACACCCAGCCTCCTCTACAGGGGCCTCTGACAGCCCAGTCACCACTACGCCTATCAAGGCTTCAGTTTAGAAAGCACTATGGTTTGCACAGAGCTTCAGTTCACGCACTAAACCACCACCCATTCTCCTGTTTCATGTGTTCTGAGCATGACCCCGACTGTTAGTCCATCGTGCATTAAAAACACCAACCCTCTGACAGCCGTGCTCGGTCTCCCTTCACCTTTGGTTGCACCCCGGTCAAAGCAGCGTGTCGTGGCCCTGCATTTACTACTCTGTCGGCCATTCTTCTTAAATGGAGACATGGACCTTACTGACCAGCCTCACCATCACTCTGAGGCTGGTGATGTTGCCTGAGTAAAACCTGTTGCTGTTTATTTCTTTATTCATATGTCTTATGTACTTTCTTTTCTTTTAGTTTTTTTTTTTTTTCTTTTTTATTGTACTGCTATGCTGTAACAGCCCAATTCCCACATTGGCGCTATTCTCATCTCTCCGTTCATGGTCTTTTTAATGATGCTGAAAACTCCTGAAAGCTTTGGCCTCAGCAGCCCTATTTCTTTTGTTACTGACTGCCTTTATGGCTTTATGTCTTAATGGCAGTTCTTTTGTAAATCAGTAATAACGTGTGATTCTTTAGCTGAGGGATATCACAAGTCTTTCACGCACTCATTTTATATGCTAAATCATGTCCAACCCAGCTTTGGATATCTGCAAAGCAACTGTTTTGGACCTTGACCGTTCTCCTCTGTCAGAGTGAAACAGCCCGTCTGAAAGGAGGCCTTTAACCAGATTGGTACAGTGGTAGAGCAAACCTGTAACTGCAATTTTATGGACCTTGAGTTGGAGTACTACCAGTATGCTAGTGACCTCTAGTGGTACCATGTGACATTTCATGCTTCATTTAACTGCCCGAGTACAGTAAGATTTGAATTCTTGTAACATAATTGATTTAATGCTATGGAGCTTTTCATCCAGATTCAAGATAAATGGGGTTGTGGGGTTTGAAGATGGGATCATCAATACTACATTAATCCTTGAACCACAATGCTTCCCCGTTGCCAGGATACAACTCATGAGATGACACTGCTCAACAGGAAAACATTTTCAGTTCAAGTGCAGTTATCTGGATAATTATGCTGAGGGAAACCCTCTATTACAGGATTTATCACACCGCTGGTTCCTGGTTTTACTCCAAACTATCCAGGTATTTCAATAAATCCACTTCCTGGAATAAATCAGAAAAACTTCACCTTTACTCATACCCATTTCTCTTCAAAGCACTGAAAACTGTCCGATGCAGTCAGTCATCATCAACCGGCTTCTTATGAATAGCAAAGCTAGTGTTTTGTACATTGTAGATTAAGTAATTGCTTGTAGATTGCAATGGAAATAAAGAGCATTACAGAGGTCATGTATTATAAAAACCTTTGTAATTCTAGTTAATTAAATTCTAAATTGAATGGATCCATTCAAAACACACCAATTTCCTACATTGCCTTTGTGTATTTCACAGGATATTACCCATATAAATAATACAGCATTATTATGAATGTATAATGATGCATTTTAACAGGAAAATATCTGAATAACCATCAACTCTTAAAGTGTTCACATTCTAGACAAATATGCAAAAAGTGGGGGAAGCACCATTTACTGTCATTTCATCTCATATTTTATTGGGTAAGGTTGTCATGTTATGCAAGTGAAAACATGGATTTATTTACTGCCCACCCCTCAGACGCAGGACAAGATGGAGGGTGGACTCCTTCTGGATATTGTAGTCAGAGAAGGTGCGACCATCTTCCAGCTGCTTGCCAGCAAAGATCAGCCTCTGCTGGTCTGGGGGGATGCCCTCCTTGTCCTGGATCTTGGCCTTCACGTTCTCAATGGTGTCGCTGGGCTCGACCTCCAGGGTGATGGTCTTACCAGTGAGGGTCTTGACGAAGATCTGCATGCCTCCCCTCAGACGCAGGACAAGATGGAGGGTGGACTCCTTCTGGATATTGTAGTCGGACAAGGTGCGGCCATCTTCCAGCTGCTTGCCGGCAAAGATCAGCCTCTGCTGGTCTGGGGGGATGCCTTCCTTGTCTTGGATCTTGGCCTTCACGTTCTCAATGGTGTCACTGGGCTCAACCTCAAGGGTGATGGTCTTACCAGTGAGGGTCTTCACAAAGATCTGCATGCCTCCCCTCAGACGCAGGACAAGATGGAGGGTGGACTCTTTCTGGATGTTGTAGTCAGAGAGGGTGCGGCCATCTTCCAGCTGCTTGCCAGCAAAGATCAGCCTCTGCTGGTCTGGGGGGATGCCCTCCTTGTCCTGGATCTTGGCCTTCACGTTCTCAATGGTGTCACTGGGCTCAACCTCCAGGGTGATGGTCTTACCAGTGAGGGTCTTGACAAAGATCTGCATGTTTGCAACTGTAAAAAATGAAGACTCCACATTATTATCATCCTTTCATTTAAAAAAGACGTACAGTAAAAATGTCCCAGTATACTCTACAGATGTGTGGAATTAATTTGATCTGACCATTATGAAATTAGGCCTTTCTCATTTTATACACAACATCTACGTTTGATTATATGGCCATTCATTTATGAAAACATCCCGTCAGAAGTATACATTCATTGTTAAATCACTTTATACACGTTTTACATATACAGGACATCGTTATTAGTACTTTCTGTCACCACGAGTGATAACGATGAGCTGAATCTGACTGTATCTCATGAACATGCTGGCAGGAGGCCGGTGGTTCGAGCACCGGCGCCATTTTAGAATAACGTATTGTTGTCGTTGTGTTCAGCTAGCTAACGTTACCTGCTACCGGACGACGCAGCGAGAAGCGCTTCACCATTGTTACTAACGGCAGTTAACGGTAACAGCTGCCTTTCACATTACTGTTCGACCTGACAATTGATATATAAAGTAATAAACGTAGCATGTTGTTCGTAATGGAGATTATCTATGTTAACGGTACATTTTAATGTAAGAAACCTTATTTGAAGTTGCGCCCTAGCATCGCTTAGGAAGCGGTTAGCTGGTAAAAGCGAACAGAGTCGCTGCTAGTTTGAATGTATGGAAACTGTAAACTGATGGAAAAACTACAGATAACCGTAAAATCGCTGTTAACATCCTTTTAATGAGCGACCGTCGTACTTACGGTGTTCCCGTCCCGCTGTAAACTGCACCACCGCCCTCAGACTGTGCAGTTGCTACGGAAACAGGATCATTTATACCGGAGGCGCGTCATCTAACGATATTCATCCGCAATTGAAAGTAGTCCCCATTCTAGTGTATGGCCTGTAAATTACCTCCCCAAATCTGGCGCTGACCGTCATCCTACGGTTCTATAATAGGCCTAGATAATATTAAGTTTAGTTTATTTAAAAGGGGACAGCGCAGTTTCATAAAACACATGATTATACATGGTTTAAAAAAGCCCGAGTTAGCCAGAAAACTAGTTTTCATCTGTAGTCCCCTGGCCATGATGTAAAAAGGCAATAAAATACATAATATAATATAATCTATTTTTCTTTGCCCTGTTCTGTTATATAGCTGCCATGTGAAATACACTGGATATGCTGTAGTTTGTTGTCAGAGTTTGAATTTAACAGGTAGGTCCTGGATCCTTTGTCGTGGGCTACATCCTCCTGACCTTAATGCACAAATTCAAATCAGATTATCAAGTCAGCAGTGCCATAAAAATGCCTTTAGCAGGATAAACAGCTGACACCCGATTATCCAGATAACAGCGCTGAGAGCATTTGGTTCTGGATTAGCCGGTAAATACCACAACACCATCCCTGTGCTAACCATAATCCACACCACTGGTGTCATCCCACACTCAGTCCTCCTTGTGTTAAATGTAGGTAACACTCTTACTGCTCGACTGTCCGTTTTTAACTAAGTTGTCACTACTGTAAACGTACGAAGGTCATCACACATTCATGTCATTTACATGCTGGAAAACCAAGCACTCCATCTATGAATGTTTCTGGTCCTGAAACTTGCTGATGTCTGGAGGTTTTCCTGATCTTTCTGTACAGGATGACCAGCTGACTGACCTCAGCATGCTTCAGAGACGCTGTGCTCCTGCAGGGTTATAACAGGTTATAACAATCTACACTATGTGTGTACTGAAATCTGATATCTGTGCTGCACATTTTATTCCTTGGTAACACAACAAGGTTTCCTCTTATCTCTCTTTGAACACACAAGCACAGCCAGCTGCTCCAAGTTAAGACCAAAAACTGCAACGTTAATCAGTTTCCTGTTTCCTTATGCTGAAAATCATTTTCATCTTAGTAAAGGAGAAAATGCCAAGATCAGTCATCTGGTACTGTCTCTCCTCTCTGTTGATTGAGCTCATACTTCCCCCTCATATGCCAACACTCTGGTACAAGCCGTAGATCACATATTTCCTTTAGCTGACCTTAGTGTATTTTCTTCTCCCCTGAGGTTTCCTGAATCCATGTAGACCCACTCTGCCTCATTCTGCTATGTCACATCTCAGCCTCCTGACAGCAGGTGGCGCCACATCCACAATGATGGAAATTCAGTCCACCACTGAGAGTCCTGACTCAGAAACCGGCCTCCATCTCTGTGAACCCTCTGCAGGAGGACTGCAGGTCATTCACTCAGGATCTACCATGAAAACCCACCAGCTCTGGGCAGCATCCTGCTGAACTGGTGAGTCTTATCTACTTGGAGAGTCTGTGCTTAACTCTGTACTTTCCTAAACATTAAGCTTCTCACATGCGACACAGCTAAAGCAGTTTTTGATAGAAGTAACCATACTGTACAGTATGAACAAGGACCAACATGTTCCCCTCATTTAGCAATTTCAATTACCCAGTTAATTATCATGCACCTTTTTAAATGTGCAATATAGTTAAATGCACCTACTGCGTTATTGAGCAGCTCATCTTCACTACACCATTACCATGTCAGGACAGAAAAACACTCAAGGGTCACTTACACCACTGCTACATATAAAAACATGTACCAGAGCCTTCATTGTTGTCCTTTCTCTTAATTATCATCTGTGAAGAGATGTAGAAAATAGCTTCTATACTGCTCATATTATAGATGTGAAAGGAAGATTAGCCCCATGAAGAAGGAAATAAACACCAGCATATTCAGTTGAATCCTTTATTAAGTGATTTGCATCAAACTTTTGGTCATGTAACACTCCAACACTGAGCATTTATCATGTGTAACAACAACTTTATGGTATGGCATGTCATACATAGCACATTAACTTGAGGGAAATAAGTTTAAGAACATGGAATCATGGACGCCTTTACTGCCCACCCCTCAGACGCAGGACAAGATGGAGGGTGGACTCCTTCTGGATGTTGTAGTCAGAGAGGGTGCGGCCATCTTCCAGCTGCTTGCCAGCAAAGATCAGCCTCTGCTGGTCTGGGGGGATGCCCTCCTTGTCCTGGATCTTGGCCTTCACGTTCTCAATGGTGTCACTTGGCTCAACCTCAAGGGTGATGGTCTTACCAGTGAGGGTCTTGACGAAGATCTGCATGCCTCCCCTCAGACGCAGGACAAGATGGAGGGTGGACTCTTTCTGGATATTGTAGTCAGACAAGGTGCGGCCATCTTCCAGCTGCTTGCCAGCAAAGATCAGCCTCTGCTGGTCTGGGGGGATGCCCTCCTTGTCCTGGATCTTGGCCTTCACGTTCTCAATGGTGTCACTTGGCTCAACCTCAAGGGTGATGGTCTTACCAGTGAGGGTCTTGACAAAGATCTGCATGCCTCCCCTCAGACGCAGGACAAGATGGAGGGTGGACTCCTTCTGGATGTTGTAGTCAGAGAGGGTGCGACCATCTTCCAGCTGCTTGCCAGCAAAGATCAGCCTCTGCTGGTCTGGGGGGATGCCCTCCTTGTCCTGGATCTTGGCTTTAACATTCTCAATGGTGTCGCTGGGCTCGACCTCCAGGGTGATGGTCTTACCAGTGAGGGTCTTCACAAAGATCTGCATGCCTCCCCTCAGACGCAGGACAAGGTGGAGGGTGGACTCTTTCTGGATGTTGTAGTCAGAGAGGGTGCGACCATCTTCCAGCTGCTTGCCAGCAAAGATCAGCCTCTGCTGGTCTGGGGGGATGCCCTCCTTGTCCTGGATCTTGGCCTTCACATTCTCAATGGTGTCACTGGGCTCCACCTCCAGGGTGATGGTCTTACCAGTGAGGGTCTTGACGAAGATCTGCATGCCTCCCCTCAGACGCAGGACAAGATGGAGGGTGGACTCTTTCTGGATGTTGTAGTCAGAGAGGGTGCGGCCATCTTCCAGCTGCTTGCCAGCAAAGATCAGCCTCTGCTGGTCTGGGGGGATGCCCTCCTTGTCCTGGATCTTGGCTTTCACATTCTCAATGGTGTCACTTGGCTCAACCTCAAGGGTGATGGTCTTACCAGTGAGGGTCTTGACGAAGATCTGCATGCCTCCCCTCAGACGCAGGACAAGATGGAGGGTGGACTCCTTCTGGATATTGTAGTCAGACAAGGTGCGGCCATCTTCCAGCTGCTTGCCAGCAAAGATCAGCCTCTGCTGGTCTGGGGGGATGCCCTCCTTGTCCTGGATCTTGGCCTTCACATTCTCAATGGTGTCACTGGGCTCCACCTCCAGGGTGATGGTCTTACCAGTGAGGGTCTTCACAAAGATCTGCATATTTGCTCCTGTGGAAAATTGAAATACATCAAAAAAGGATTTAGAATAAAATTAAGTAAAAACAGGTTACATAAAATTGCTGGGCACCCTTGGGTATAAGGGTTAATGACAACATTAATATTGGTGAATGTATCATCTAGAACCCTTAAATTGCTATTTATACATACAAGACATAACGTTGGAATTGTGTTATTAAGTTCAAACTGGGATCACATCTCTAAAAGCTAAAGATACTCCTGCAGAGAGTCGTACCGTGAAGCTCTGAGCTATCGGCTGCTGAGCAGCCATTCCGGTCCGAGCGCCATTTTGAGATCATATTGACCTTCCTTTTGTTCAGCTAACGTTACTCGCTAATGGACGACACTGGAAGTGTTGAGTCATTGCTACAGCTAGCATTAGCTAACCGTGAAATCGACGACGAACCGATTCACAGTAAAGCTGGTCGGCTGTATAATAATAATAAGCTAAATTACATTTTCTGTAAATCTGAAGCGGATCGAGACATCGTTAACATCTGGTTCAGTTCTCTTGAACGAACCTGTAAAGCCATGACACTAGTCACCGAACAAACGACTAAAAACATCGGCTGTGTAAATAGTTGAGACGTTAATAATGCTACAGCTTGAAGGAAAAGACAAAATGTGTACTTACTATCGAGAAACGCAGTTAATATTTTGTAATGTGCTGGCGCAGTGGCTTCCTTTCTCGTCTTCCGCTGTGGCTGTATACCGCTGGAAACACAGACACTGTATTATATACCGGAGTCTGCATACGTCATCCGTCAATATCCGTCCGCATTTGAAAGTAGTCCTCATCACTCTGAAACACACTATGTTAATACAGGGTATTTGTTTTCGCAGTATTATTTATTTTCTAATCATATGCTTACTTATAACGTAATTTTTCAGTAAAACTAGTATGATTGAAGACGATTTTTGACATATCCTACGCGGCGGAGTAATATACCACTACACTGCGGATCTGGCTCTAGAATTTGCTAGAACCACCGTAGCAACAGAAACCTTCCCCGAGCTTCTGATTGGATTACACGATTGTTTGTTTGACCAGTGATTGGTTGCTGTGTTACAGTTTGTGGTGTTTGGTGACTACAGTGACTATGGGATTATATCACAGATAAACCTCTATTCAAAAATTATTCAAGACCTAAATCTACAAAGTGAGGATGAAGTGTTGTCTTTCCCAGACATGGACTTCCCCCATCGCCCCCTTTCTGTAATACAGAATACTGAGTCAGTCGCCATGTCTATAAATGACTGAGCGTTTACATGAAACTGAAACGTGCCTGTTAGCAGGCGGAAGCGTGCGAGCAGCTGCTGTGACAGCAGGCGGCAGAGGATGAAGCCTCCAGCCGACTGACTGGCCTCCTTTACCCACCTAATTTCATCCACTGGCAATCCATATCTATATCCACTTTCATACTACACAGACCATCTAAATACAGAGTACAGTCCTGATCTGTAGCCAGCCTGGACACCGCTGCAAAAAAATACTTTCATAAGCAGAATTTGCTGGTTATTAGGAGGGCCGGTACATACAGTATGTAGTCATGACCTAAATACTGAAACGAGTGATGTTTGAGACCCAGAGAGACCATGTTTGGTTTGCCTGAAGACAAGTTTGTTTCTTATTTAAACAGCTTCAAGTGTTTCCTGGCAGAGTGTAAACGGATGTGAGTAGTGTGTCCACATTAGTACATATATATAGTACATATACACAGTGAAGTTGTTGCTATGTAGTGGCGTGGCCCTTTTCTGCTTATCAGGTGTTCATGGTGAACAGAAAGGAGACCGTGGAGTCACCGGTCCTGTGACCGTCATGTGTAGCCTTTAACAAGAGTAAAGAAAACACTCACAAGCAGATTGTTTAACAGCGGCAGAGGCAACCTTATGTTTCCTGACTTCACTGACTATAATATGATCGCCTAGTGGGCACATTGGCTCAAGCTGAATAACGGACTACCTCACGTCATGGGATGAAATGTAATGTTAGCTTCAGATCTGTTTTCTGCCTTTCTACTTAATTTATTGGGTGATTTAACTCAAGGCATTATTAATCGTATTGTAGTATTGTAAAGTTCACAGGAAGGGCTTGTCCTCCTGAGTCTAACTACCTGGTATGACGTCAACGCCCAGGTGATACTGGAGAACAGTATGTTTAGTGATATGTTCCTGGAGTGATCGAGTCCAGCTAATTAAACCTACACAGCATCTGACGCTTTAGTCGGGGGTCTTTTGTTGGTTCCCATTAGACCAGGACCCCACCAGCATTAAGCTACAGACAAATGCGGCACGGTATACTAACTGAAATCAAAAGCTCAGATGGGTGTCTGTAGCCCACTGGGGTCCTATTTTTGGCTTCTAGATATGATACAGCTGGGAGAGTCCTAATTTATGTATTTGGGTCACAGCATTCCCTCAGCCCACCCTCCCCTCCAGCACCCTGTCATATGACACCCCACCCATGACGCAGTCCTCCAGAGCTTTCCAACACAGCGCTGGGCGTCTGGCTGAACTGGTTCAACCTCTGAGGAATGTGTTTGTGCATGTCTGCTGTACTTTGTCCTGCCCTGCTGGGAATACTGAGGGACCGCCTCAGAGGGTTCCAGGAAAAGCAACAGTCTTTCAGGACGTAGTCCGAGCCGAGCGCTGCGGACACTGAATATCACATGAAATAAAAGTGTCTGTTGCAACAAACGTGACGTTGGCTTTTCTGAGAGGTACCCACCTTTGAATTTAATTGACATATTCAAAGTCCACATCAGTAGTAGTGAATGGGTTAAAAGCAGAGAGGCTTTTAATGTAAATGTGACCCTTATCAGTTTGATTGGGGTCGTTGTGTTTTCCTCAGCAGGGTCATTGGAGCCGTCCTGGGTGGGACGCTCATTTCCACGTCAACAGCTTTCACAACGAACACGTCAGCCCGTTTCACCAGAGCTTCACTGAAAGTGAGGTGATGACATTCCTGTTCCTCCTCTTGTTGACATCAAGGTGACGAAGTAGGGCGAAACATCCCAGAATACTCAAATATGAACATATCTATGTTTTTTTTATTTCATTTTGTTTTAAAACAAAATTGTAACTTGCGCACTTTGCTATTGCATATCGTGTTATTGTTGTTTTATATTTATATTTTCTAAGCTAGTTGTAGTAGTCTGGCATATTTATAGTGTATTCTGATATATTTTTTTATATTACTATTTTATTATATTACACATGTATAAACTGTATGTTTTCTGTGCATTTTCATCTCCTGTGCATTGCCTGGATAACCTCTTACTGTATCACAAGATTCTCCCAATTTGTGATCAATTAAGTCTATCTGTCTGTCCGTCCGTCCACAGAATGGATCTTGTGAAGCATACAGGCAGCTGCCACTGTGGGGCTGTTAGGTTTGAAGTCTTGAGTTCCCCAGATCTCCATGTTTTTCATTGCAAGTATGGATATTAAATTTAATCATTCTGCCTCATTATTTTAAAGAGATTTCAAACAGGGTTCTGTTGCTCGTACACTTCCACTGATTCGTGTCTGTTTCTACAGCTGCAGCATTTGCACAAAGAAGCAAAACCATCACTTCATTGTTCCAAAAAGTCACTTCACTCTCTTACAGGTAGTAAAGTCAAGCAAAAACATCTGATACAGGTTAAATGAAGATCAGAGCAGCATCCTTCAGTGAATGACTTTCTTCTTCTTCCTAGGGGTCAGACAATCTGACCACGTACACGTTCAACACTCACGTTGCTAAACACACCTTCTGTAAAACCTGTGGAGTTCAAAGTTTCTACAGTCCACGCTCCAACCCGGACGGATACGGTATGACACACTCACACCATTCTCATGTGTTGTAAACTAACATCCTGTGTTTACTCCAAACTAACCGCCCCAGCTTAATGCCCCGTATTTATGCTATTTGTAGAACACAGAAATGTTACGTTCACAATGAGAGATAAATGGTCTGTAATGGATAACGATCATGACAGGAAAACACACTACCTAATATTGTCTAAACCTAATATTGTCCCATTATTGAGCCGGTAAAGCCAAGTTATCAGTGAAATGTTCAGGAGAAAACAGATTGTTTTGTTCATATGTAAATAACCAGTGTTGTTTTCTCCCCAGGTGTCGCTCCACACTGTCTGGATCCAGGTACCGTCCACAGTGTCACAGTAGAGAAGTTTTGTGGGGAAAAGTGGGAAGAAAGCATGCAGGCTCACAAGAGCATCAGAGATATGTCTAAACCTGCAACAGACACACAGCTGAGAGAAACACAATGACACCACTGTGATTTAAAAATCAAGCTTTTTTAATCTGCAATATAAGAGAAACACTGTACAGTATTTTCAACAGTCTTTGACATTCGAAGATGATCAACTTGTGCTGTTTTTATACAGTGTAATGACAATAAAGATGTTTCTCTAGCAAAAAAAAATGCACAAAAAGTTTCTATTATTTCAAAATCGTCAGCTTTATTAATGGAAAGTGCTTAAAATATTCAGGCTATTTTTAGCCAGTAAAGTACTAAATAAAGCTTTATTCACAGTGAGCAAAAGAGCTGGTCAGATAAACTAAACTCACTCCTGCCACAGTAATGTGACGGGTCAGGCAGCAGGGAGTAACGATCGGTGCATCTGGACGAGATGGACTCAGTAGATCTTCAGGTTCTTTGGTCCCTGTGGGATGATCCGGAATGTGTTGACCAACATGTACCGAGAGAAGGCGATGTAGAGGTAACGAAACCACAGGAGCTGAGTGCGGTGACAAAACATGGCGTTCTGAAAAAGAAATGACGGGTTGTTTCAGGTTATATGAACCACAAAATGTTAGTGTGAGATCTCCATTAACAGCCAATAGTAGGGGTGGAAGAAATATTCAATATTGCAATATTACATTTTGTGATACTGTATCAATTCTGAACGATGGATTTTTAACCAGTAGTTTACGTGCAGAGACTAACTCTGTCAGTACGTACTGAAAAGACATCAGCCATCTCTCAGAGCAGAGCTATGATGTTGGATGTTACTGCGGTGAATGCTAATACAGATGCCACTGTTCTGATTTTGGGTTCTCTGGGTCCCCTCCAGTCTCCCCTTTACAGACATGCCCACTTTCTGATAGTCCCAGTCAGTCTGGATCAAGTCCTAGTCATAAATCAAGCATATTTTCCCACTGCCATGTTGATGAAGAGTATTAAATATTAGTATTACATACTTGACAAATCTCCCTTTAAAGTACATTTTAAACAGATAAAAATTGCGCAATTAATTTTTGATTTGTTGCATTAAATATGGACAATCATGTGATTAATCGCCATTACATAATTGAATCGAGTGACAGCCCTAATCACAATATATTGAATTGTAAGCCTTACATCATGACATCTCCAGATCCTTCCCAATCCACAGCCTTATTAAATAGTGGTCAAAATCTATTTCCTGCTTAAATGTATTTATTTCTCAATATAATCACTTCACCTCACTTTGCTGTAGGAACCTTTTTTTTTTTTTTTTTTTTTTTTTTTTTTTATACAAAACTTGATCTCCACTCTTGCTTCTTCAGCACATATACTGTATACAGCCTTGTTAAAATGTGCTACACACATGTGCGCTCTCTAATAGCAAACGGTGACACGTCTCGCCAACCAGCGGTCCTTTTCCAGGCTTACTTTGGCTCGCCTGTAGCCCTGTGAGCCTATAATACAGCAGAGGGATGAGGGCAGCAGCCAGCTGAAGGGAAGCTCCAGGAAGGAGATGTACTTCCTGAGGAGGCCAACAGTCACCAGAGAGAGCAAACAGCAGTCTGGGGAGGACAGACAAGAGACACAGTTAGCTGTTAATATATGAAACCTTCACTGCAGCAGCCAACTGCTTCTGTTTTACACTGTGGCTGCTCTTCACATATATGTATATATACGTAGACGCCACATTGACTCTTGGAGCATATGTCAACTTGCGCGCCATGTTGGACCAGGCAAGATTGACCTGAAAACACATACAAGTGAACGGGGGAGCCGCCCTTTTTCTGGATAAAAAGCACCCTGACATCTACATTTCTGAGCCGATTTCAATGAGTCGTTATTACATTACAGAGTTTATGATCTATGAGGAGTAATGTTAAGTTTAAGGTACAGTTTTTTAGTATAGGGTTACAGGCCAGTCCAATATGGCGCCTACGCTGACTTATAGCTGCAACGAGCTGAAACGTCCAATGCTGCGTCTACATACATGCTGTATGTCTATGGTTCTTCCTGTGCAGCATTTGTGCTGTAGTTGTAGTTGAGAGTGACTAGTAGTTGAAGTGCTTTTGTGAGATATTAGTACTGTTAGGAAATCAGTAGAGAAACTACAAAAATATCACATATAACAGAGCAGAGAGTACAAAATATAAAAATAGTAGAAAATAGTACAGAACTTTTCAACTCTAAGCCTCGTCATGCAGCACGAGACAGTGGGGCACAGAGGCTTAAAGATGGTGTGAAGGAGCAGGGAGTGCAGCCAGGTGAGCCAGGTGAGCAGGCTTATTACAGTCACATTGGGCCTAATTCTCTCCCGCCTCCCCTCCAGGCTACAGTATGACCAGCGGAACAGGTGAAGTGTAAATGCATGGTAATAAATAACCAGCGTGATTAATGGTAGCTTGTTCAGTGAAGGCTGAAGAGGGCCAGGCAGGCAGCAGTAGTGGGTGTGTGCTGTGTCCTTGGGACTGAGACAATAATGCCTCCCTGCCATTCAACTGGAACCGTGGAGATCTCATATATGATTAACTGCTCTGACCTGCTACGCTTGTTTCTTATCAGGCTGTCTACTGTAAAGGGAGTGTGCTCTGTGGGCCTTACTGTTGACCTAACTAGCAGAGTAATGAGCGCTCAGCCTGCTGTAACACGTTGCCCCCTCTCTGCCCTACTTTTCCTCTCTGTGGCATCATCATAACTCCTTATAGAGGCAACCTAATGTTCAGTGACAGTCCATTTGGGCTGAAATTAAATTTGAAAAACACATTGGCATTTTCATCATATCTACTAGACAGTAAAGATGTGAAGGGAACATCAGAGATTTAAACTACGAACATGTGGAGTAAAACCGTCATACGCATATGTATGTAGTTTGAGGTGAAAAACAAAATGCAACTGTTGTTCCTGATATTATCCATCTGGCCTCATGCTGCCACCAGCAGACCAAAATGTATAGTCATATGACTCATGCAAGCCTTTTGGCCAGAAGAGGGCGCTGTACCTTAACAAAACACCCAGACTGAGCCAGAGTTCACAGCACTTTCCAGGGTTCTCTACCGGAGGTGGTGCTACTCATGTGAGAAAGTCATTTCTGTCTAGTTTGTGCTACTTCAAGCTTGATAATTCATGTAACTTGTTTATTCAGGGCTTGTGTACGCATGGTCACTGTACCTCACATCACCTGAAGAATAGAAAGTTTCCGTTGTGTCACACCTACCATTGGGTACTTGTCCAGTGGAAGCGAGATGGCTGTAAGTAGAGAAAAAGAACAATGTCAACGACTGAATATGTCAAACACTGATGCCAAAGAGAGGATACATCTTCCTGACAGGGTTCGTGTTGGCAACCTCTCTGAAACATGGCCATGGTGTGATGGTTAAACCTGCCACTATGAGATTAGAGTGTTGGTTATACTGCGTCTGTGATTGTGAGCCCACAGACGAGATAAGCCAAGCTACTGCTAAATATCTGCCATTGTGTGTGTTTCACGTCGTGTTGATCGAGTGCTGGAGTTTTTATTTTCAATGTGGCAAAGACATAATTCTCCATTTTATGTTCTTCTGTTAGGTCAGTAACTTGTATGTAAGAAGTGGACAGAGTCACATGACATCAGCCACTGGTTTGCGAACGCCGTTTTTAAGCCTCGGTTTCTGCGTTTTGGCTGTACCATCTTGGTTTTTGCTTTCACCATCTTGGTGTTTTGCAACCAGAAGTGACATCAGAGGGTGGAGCTAAGTACAACTGAATGATAAGACATTTTTAGGCAATCAAATAGGTTATAATTCATTTTCATGAAATTAAAATACACTGTGAAAGGGTTAAAGTTTTACAACAAAAACATGGCGAACTCCAGAGACTGGATAACGCTGTGGTAAGAACCTGTCAATCAGCAGGTAGCCCCGCCCAAAGCCCCCCTGCTCTCTGGTCTATCTGACTCTAAATGGACCATAATCTACTAAATGAACATCCTGCTGTACTGAAGAAGACTGAAACTAGAGACTGAGACCAGAAACTGGTGCTTACAGTGTTTACTGAGGTAATCAATCAGAGAGGAGGATCATTTTCTCATAGACATCTATATAATCAGATTTCTACAGAACCAGAGGAGTCGCCCCCTGCTGGCTGGTAGAGAGAATGACAGTTTAAAGCTCTTCAGCTCTGGCTTCACTTCTCAGACCTGGAGGTAGCCCACTGGTGTGACCACAGTCAAGTTTTAGTCCCCCACTGTGGGACTAATAAAGGAATATCTTCTTCTTCTTCTTCTTCTTCTTCTCTTCCTCCAAACTTGCGTTTACATATCCAATAGCTGTTAATATGCTGACAAAAAAACACAGTAAAAAGCACTAGCACAGCCCCTCTGGGTTCCAGCCTAATGGGAATCATGAGATTTGGAAAGTGACCATCTTATCAACAGACACGGCCCACAGACTGACAGAGGGCCGTACAGACTCAGTGAGCATCACTAGCACGGAAGACAATTAAGGCATCAGTACAATACGGGGACACGGCAACGTACATTTCGTAGTGAAAAACACATTTCTAATAAACCAATAGTCTGATGCAACTCGCTCGGTCGGCCTCTCCAAACCAGAGCTGCCCTCCCACCTCACCACTTCAGGGACAGGATTTACTGCTGCTCTCTGGGAGCAAAGCCGAGTGCCTCTGAGGACTCTGTTTGGATGACCTCTCAGCTATGTAACAGGCCGATTCGAAAAAACAGGCTGTGTGTGTGTGTGTGTGTGTGCACGACTTTGTGGGGAAAACATTTGGAAAGATGGATGTTGATGGGAGTCTAAATGTTCTGCATTTTCCTGGACAGTGTTTTATGACTGTGGGGTGGGCTGGTTTCTGTGTGCACATGTAAGCCACATAATATCCCCCGAGTATGGCATCTTTAAGATGAGGGATGTAGAAATAAATGTTTTTCTGATGGTGAAGCTTGAAAGTTCAGTCAGTACCTGACAGCTTTATGGATGGCTGTGTGATTGGCATGGCCGCTCACTCCGCTCCCATCGAAGGTCAGCACCTGAAACAACAAAATATCTCATTTGGTGGGTGAAAACGCCAGAATCTGGGTATCTAAAAGTGAATTTAAATAAACGCAGGCAACAGATTTTTCTTGGGTTACTGGATGGGTTTCTGTGTCTGACTGTGGAGCTGCTTGGCAGCTCACAACTGATACTTAAAAGCTTTTTTCTTCGTGCATACTTGCACACCAGAGGAAGCATGTGAAAAAAAAAAAAAAATCAGGTCAAAGGGAAAGGAAAAGTGCTTGACTAAAGACTTGGCATTTGCTATGCTCAGGCGTATTGTGCCGTGACTATGTCGTTACAATCAAGCATAGGTTTAAGCTCCCAACCACATATTAAAAGTAACTTGTGAACTTTGTCTTCATTCTTTTGGCTTGGATATGGAAAAACAAGGGACTGGCATGGTGTCAGCCCAAGGAAGTTATTCAGTTTAAGAGCAGGAACAGTGAACTATACTTTTCACATCTAGATGTTTTTCTCTGTGAGTTTTTCTTGCATATATTCATTAGAGAAGTCCTACTTTTTGGTCTCGAGGCATTTTTTGCAGCTGAGCCTGACAGGATGGGAGGAGACGGTGTGTTTGTTTGTCATCTTTGATAACAAAAAGCGATCAGCGACTACAGCACAGAAGAGCCCAGCTGTGTGTAATCATCTTCCCTCCAGAACTGGGGGTTGTTGTCGTGTTGAGCGTTTGACTATTTTTGCCTTTGTTGAGGCAGACCGGATGAAAAGTCTTCTGATTCTAAATCAACCACATTCCCATTAGCTAATAGTGCAGAACTGCACCGCGGCAGATACGAATCTCTGTGTAAACACCGAAACTGAATCCAAGCTTTCTACTGCTGCAGAGGCCATTTCCCTTCCTTTCTAAAGGGAGGTTCAAAATACGGTCTGAGTTGGACAAAACAGAGACGCCGGCTGACAGGATTATTACGCAGACCACAGTGAAACTGGGATAATGAGCGTGAAAAAAAACGTACACAGATCTTGTACACAGAATGGCAGGGACATTGTGTGTTAGCACCAAACAGGAAATGACTGCTTAGGAAAGGCAAGAATTCAGCTCAGAGCTGAGCGTACCAGGTCGAAGCAGCGAGCCCTCATGTGCTGCACAATCAGAGACGAGACCAGTGAGACGCTCCATTCTGCTTCGGGATCGTCTGGAAGTTTTCTGAAGGGAAAAAATAAAAGAGACTGGTTATCTAGCAAGTTACAGTAATATTACAGCAGTGTTTTACGGAGAAACAGGAGTGCATTGTACCGTGATGTTACCTCGCTGTAACTGAACGTCAGTTCTACCCAATATAAGCATCAGAATCAGAAATGCTTTATTGATCCCCATGGGGGAAATCAGGGTGTTACAGCTGCTCTTATATAAACATAAAGAAACAAGAAAATAGAAATAAAGGAGTATGAAACATGTAAATTCTGTACATAATGCTACAATAGAGTATAACATAATATATGTGGAGACATATAAGTAAATAATAAAAATAAGAAATGAGAACATAAGAAATATGTCAATATTTGCATTAAACCTGCAGCAGGCAGAATATTTTGGCATCACGGGGCTAAAATTATAACTTGTCAGCGTATTGTACTGTAATTGCTGTTAGGACCACCGGAGGACACGGGGCACATGATTTTTGTCACATTACCTGTTTCATGCACTACTGTCAAGATATATTGACCGTTTTCTAAAAATAATGTTTTTAATAATATTTGCTCAAATTCTACCTCCTGCAGCTTTAACATGTGTAATGTATAACATGTAAACACAGTGCAAATTAGTAAATATCGAATGCTAAGAAGTGTGTTAAATGCAAGAATGGTATAAATTCGAATATTTCTTGAACTGTCCAATGTGGTATTAATGACAGAGTATTACACAGTTGAATTATTGCACAAATTATTGTACATGCTGGGTGTTTCTCAGGCTAAGCAGTCCTATTCCTTCCCGAGCACCAGGTTTCTGCAGTGCAGATTTAACCCAGCGTTTGAAAAAGGGCTGTTATGGAGTGCAAACACAGGGGAGCGCTGGGAAGCCCGGAGGGCCCTTAGCATCATCTGAAACTACAGCCTGGAGACAACACAGAGCACACCTCAAACATCGTACTTGGCCAGCTCAAGCTCTTGGCCTACTAACCAGGCATAGACTCCCCTTTTTGCACTAATAATAACTGATTTTTTTCTCAGTTTAGAAACTAAAAAGCTTGTTCAATGCCCCCCTTGGACTTAACCTGCCGCAAAAAAACCTGCTCAAACAGACTCAGCTATGCCAACACAGTTCACATAAAAAACAGTCCTGAGGGTTGCATTTTAAGTGGAGAGGATCCAGTTTGTTTGCCAGTTATGATTTCTCAGATTTATGTTGATCAAAAACACAAACAAGAAAAGGAAACTGACCTGAACTGTGGGGGGGCTTTGGTTTGACATTGTGTGTGTGTGTGTGTGTGTATATAGATAGATAGACAGCTAGATAGATGAGTGCATAAAGTGGGGGTGGCTTTCTGGGGTGTGTCAGCAGTTGCTCCCCTCCCCTTCGTTGCTAACAATGAGCCAGGACAGCTGAGCTGGTGGAGGGAAGTGATGGATTAGGCCACAAATCTATTGGCTGCCAGTGATGTGAGGGTCAGGCTTTGGGGTGGTGGGGTGGTGGGGTTGGGGTCAGCTATGTCACAGGGAGGAGGGGTGGGGGGGGTCGGGGGTTCACAGATAGTTTAAAACTGTCTGTCATCGAGTGAATGCACTGCTGTGACACTTTGATACCAACGACACATCATAAGGGTTGTGTTGTGTGTGTGTGTGTGTGTGTGTGTGTGTGTGTGTGTGTGTGTGTGTGTGTGTTAGAGTAGGACATGGAAACTGAATCTTGTCTGAACCAATGTTAAATGCCTTAGTCATTAAAACACAAAACTAATGTCCTAATTTGTGTCTGCTTTACACTGATGGCTATTAAATGAAGAAGACTGTGAGAAATTGGCAAAAGAGCATGAATATTAAATAGTGAAATATCATACTGAGTTCACCGCTCAGCTACACTTTAATGTAGGGCTGTCAAAGTAACGCAACATGTTAACACATTCGTTTTAATTTCTTTGATGCACTAACGCAGCGATTTTTAGGTTGTAGCGGGCACTTTTAATTTTAAAGCTACAGTGAAGATACATCACCGTGTGAAACTAGAAAATCTAAGGAATCCACTGGTACCAACCGTGAAGGAGGTTAACTAACAATCCAAATTAATGCAGAATTTTGGTGAGGATAAACTGTCATGTCCATCTCCAGAGGGGTCCGTTGACCTCTGACCTCCAGATGTGTGGATGTAAATGGGTTCTCTGGGTCCCCACCAGTCTCCCCTTTACAGACATGCCCACTTTCTGATAGTCCCAGTCAGTCTGGATCAAGTCCTAGTCAAGTCAGCACTCTGACACACTGACAGCTGTTGTTGCCTGTTGGGCTGCAGTTTGCCATGTTCTGATTGGAGCAGATTGTTGATGCTAAAGTCAGAACCTGGGAGGGTTTCTGGACTATATCTGGTATTGATTAGTGCTGTTATTGATTTACTATAATAAATATATACATACATTTACATAAAGCAGCATATTAGTCCACTAACATGTTGATCAGAGGATTAAATACTTGACAAATCTCCCTTTAAGGTAGACTTTGATCAGGTAGAAAGGTGTAATTAATTAGCGATTAATCTCAATGGGCAATCATGTGATTAATCATGATTAAATATTTATAATTGACTGGTAGCACTAATTTATTCATTTATTATTTTAGACATTTTCCCTTACAGTTTAACAGCCGCAGCTAAGCAGCTCAAGCCTGCACGGAGGGGGGAAGGAAAAAAGAAAAGAAAAATGAACAAAAGATACAAGACACCTGACCTTTCTCAAGCAGGATGCAGGCCGAGTGTCAGCTTCGCTATGGCAACACTGCAAAATGTCCTAGAGTAACCTCCCCAGCTCCCCCTTAGCAGCTTTGCATGTGGAGGTCTAATTGCTTGCAGGCATCTGTATGCAGTTGTTGAACTTTGGCCCAGTAAGAAAGGGGATTCTGTGTGTGTGTGTGTGTGTGTGTGTGTGTGTGTGTGTGTGTGTGTGTGTGTGTGTGTGTGTGTGTGTGTGTGTGGGGAGAAGGCTTGTTTAGTCTGGTCACATGGACCACAGTCCTGTGAAACTGCCAGACTTCTGTCCACACAGTCAGATTATATGTCCTGCTTGGAACGGCTGAGATGCCACTACAGACCGACAGCACACCCACAATGTCACACTGTAATAAGGCAGTTACAACTATAGTAACAACGCCAATGATTCAGGGACAGTTGTGGCTGCAGGGTTTTTCCTTTAATATCCACTCATTTTGAGGTAACACACTGCCATGAATATAACCCTTGAAATAATGCCGTTATTGTTTTGAAAGTATGTTGAGCAGAGAAATATCAGTCAGATGAGAGAAGATGACAGTTTGTTGCCGGCTGCAGGATTCAGTAAATGGGAAAAGCAACTGTTTGACTGTGCAGAGGCCAGTGTGGGACGAATGTATCCAGGATAAAAGAAGAGCCGGAGGTCAGTGGCAAGGCTGGAACATCTCACCACTATTTACTGCGCCTAGCCATGTGCTTAGAAATTAGCCAGGGCTATTTTTTACCTCTAATCAATGTATATTTAAACCTTGTGTGGGGGATACGGTGTTACTGCAGCTTTCCTCTCCAGAAACTAGTGCTGAGTGCTTCGTTTACATTCATACAGAGATGGATGTACACTAATCCAATCAAAAACAAAAGCTTTGTTTGTCATTGACCTCTGAGTAAAGATTTTTCTAAGTAAATCTGAAGTATGCTATCATGGACAGAGTCGTCTGAAAGAAATGAGATGGGTGAGACAGAGAGTCAGTCCTGTCTGATTGATAATGTAATGAAGAAGTGGGAATGGCTGCATTTGTGCAGTGAGCAGCTATAATGGAGTCCAGGGAGCAGACAGGGGTCAAGCCAGTGCAAGTGGAGAGGCAGCAGAGCGTGCCCAGATCGAGCTTGATCACAAAGGCCCCAACATGCACTGGGGCCCCAGATACTGTCTACACAGCTGTCCTATTCAGTGAGCATTAAAGGGAAAATCCTATTTTAAAACAGAATTCACGTGTTATTCCTGGTATTCCATAGGCTATAGTTGTGAATGAGCACGTCTCGCCCACATTTCTCATCATGAAACCTGCACTGCGCACTAGATTTTTATTGTGAAGTTCAGTGCATCCATCACACTACCCTGATGCACATACTGCAAAAAATACACATTAACATTCATGTGGACTGGTACTGACAACTATTTTTTTTCAAATGCAGTTTTATCAGGTTTAACAATATCTTGATGTAACTCTACTTGCTTTAAAGGAACTGTGTGTAAGACTTTAGGGGCTCTATTAGCAGAAGTGGACTATACTCTAATATTAATATCTATGTTTTCATTTGTGTATAATCACCTAAAACTATGAATTGTTGTGTTTTCGTTAGCTTGTAATGAGCCCTTCATATTCACATAGGGAGACAGGAAGGGCTGGGAGAAGGCGCCATGTTGCACTGCCATCAGTGTTCCCCCTAATGTGTCATGTGTCTGAGCATTCAACACGTATGGGCACGTACATGAAGTGCTGTCAATGACACTGATTGGCTGCATAAGTAAATACTTGTGAACCGCATCGTATCATTGGCTGGACGGTGCTAGTTACTGCTGGTCGTCGTTGTTATGTGTTTTTTCATTTCCAGTTCAGGTTGGGTTTTATTTCATGCGCTGCATAGATTTGCTGTGCACGGAGAACGTGGTAGCAGTGTGCGACTGCTCAAGCGTGCAGCTTAGAGGGAACAATGACTGTCATGTTTCCACAGTAGGCCAGAATGGAAAAACACTGGCTCAGAGAAAACCTTTTATGTTTTCACGTTACCTGAAGGCCACCATTGTTCTCCGACACCGTGGTGCAAAACCGTCGTACCGCCAGCCGCCGCCTGATTTCCGTTGATCCTTAAGTAGTGTTATTATGGTATGGATGGGCTCTGAGCGAGGTGAATAGTGTTACCACGGCTTTGCACGTGGCTGCTAATGTTGTCACCACCTTGGAAAGGGAGGAGTGAGTGGAGGCGTATCCAGTTGGTTGCAATCTGTGACCACACTGCTCGATGTCACCCAATCCTGCACACTGTCCCTTTAAGTATTTTAAATCCAGCATTGTTTACATCCATGTTTCCTTGCCAACAGCCTTTTTCTACACTGTATTTGCTGGCACATTGCTGCATATCTTGCCGTGTTGCACGTACACAAGATAATCAAATCAGGGACCCATTCATAGAAAAAGGTCCTCAAGTTCAAAAACTCCACAAGAAACCTTTAATTCCACAACAAGATGAATTGATGTTATATAAATACACTGCCAGGACTACATTAATTTTAACCAAGACATGATTTGAAATGTCATCATAAGACCAAATGACTCATTACGGTGGATTTTATGCAAAAACTGTCACAACAAAGTGAACAAGTGAACTGAAGTCCAACTAAGTAGACAGTGACAAATGTCAAGGCTGACTCTAAAAGGTAGAGCACACTTGTGTTTGCATTTCAAAGAAATGATACCCAGCTTGGCAGAAACTCAAGGCAAATATTTTGAGCTCACAAACTGAGGAGCTGCTCCAGGATTTGTCCTTTGATAGTATTATATAAAAGTTTCAGGTCTTGAGCCAAGATGCTCATTTTCATAGCTGTTGTGCTTGTTTTGGGCTTGAAATTGTCTTTGAGGACTTCACTGTTGAACATTAGAGATCAGTCTGGAGATCAGTTCTGCAGCTGAGCAACATTCACCCCCCGCCACTGATAAGACGCATTGGGCTTTTATTTCTATTCAAATGTCCTCGCTTCTATTCTATTCAAGGTGCAAACATGAAAAATGGACAAGCCACCCACTTTTGCGCTGCATTTTTTTTCTTTCATTGTGCACAATAAAATGACCGGTAAGAAAAACAGGGAGAGGTCAAGTCAAGGATGTACATCTGCACATACTTGGGCAGAGAAGGTTAAGAGCAAAGCCGATGTGTGGCTAGCCATGTACGGAGAGAAAAACAGTTTGGAATGACCTACATTAGCAGCGCTTAGGCCATTGCCAAAATGTATCCCACAGTCCTTGGCAGTTGGCTTCAGCAGACATGGACAAGAGGAGGAGGAGGAGGAGGAGGAGGAGGAGGAGGAGGAGGAGGGATGGAGCGGGGGGGCAGTGAGCGAGTGGGGCTCTCACAAAGTGCTGATTGGGTGTGTGTTTTGGGCAAACAACCGAATACACAGAAAGGGAAAATGGGCTACACTCCAGTTCAGCAGAAGTGCAGACAGCACTGAGATCAAAGTTCAGCTATATTCTGTGTGCACAAGGAGATAAAACTGTGAAGTCTGTGTATGTGTTTGAAAAAACACACACACACACACACACACACACATACACACACCAACAATGTTCTCCAGGACAGACAACCTGGGCAGGCTGCCAGCTTATTACTGTGAGTTCCAGGTTAGTGCCAGAGTTCATGCAGCTCTCCTGGTGAGCCAACATGTAGAGACTCACATGTAGGCGGCCCCAAGGTTCTTAGAAACTCCAAACATTTTCAAGGGAAGCTGCAGGGTTGATCCACAGGGGAAAAAAATCCCCCCTTTCCAACATCACCTTTTACCACTACTTTCTCTGTAACTTGACCTTGCCAATAGTCAGAGCCAGGAGACTTAAAGCCTTACAGCTGCATCAACAGCAAAACACAGAAAAAAAAAACAGAAGAAGAGTGAGTTTCCTGAGAATTTGGCCAAAAATACTGTGCAAGGTTCTGGCTCCCAGTTCTGCTTCTCACTGCTTTGAATGTGTTTCTTTCTATATATTATTTATGGGATGGTGTTCAGTAAAATGACACATTTCATTTGTTGTCAAAACGCCTCATCACGCCTCTGATTCTATAGGACTCTAAGATGAATAAGAGCTAACAAACAAAAGTCAAAAGTCGTTTTTTCTTTGAACTGTCATGTTCCTGCAACAAAGCTCGACTGCAACAATTTTCTTACCATTAAGTGAAATGTTGGGGAACGACAGATACAGAGTGGCTGCTTTCATTTCATCCTCTGCATCTGAGAGGCAGTTATGCTCCAAAGTTGTCAAAACAAGAAACACTTTGTTATGTAACCCACAATTGACCAAAAAATGTCTATGAAAATCTGAAAATTGCTTTCAGCAAATCTGAGCTACCTGGCTCAGCGGCTATGAATGAAGGAGGGACTGTATTTGGGTAGCACCGAAATATTTAATTTAGTAGTGAGGAGGATAACAATGTCATTCAATTAACTGACATTACCTCCCCTAAAATGCAATGCTAATCGGCCTTATAATCATCACACGCACCCAGTTTCCTCTGAGAGATCATTGACATTGAATAATCCACCTTGACTGCTCAAACAGGCTGATAGACAGCTCAGTGCACACAAACAGCTCAGCGGTGCAAAGATTACAGGCAAAATCAAATGTCATAGTTCCACTAAGGACAGCTCGTCTTTTCTTTAAAACTAAAACAAGTTAGAAAACAAAAATCATTGTTTAAGTTTGCTTTAATTAAAAATATTAAGAATAATTCTATTTAATTGTGAAACTTTTTTGTGGATATATGAATAGATATAGATGAATAGATAGACTGATATCAGTTTGGAATCTAAGAGCCTCTGACGCCTACTCATTCATTTCTCTGTGACACAGCAGTAGTAAGGCATCAGGCCGAGCTAGATCAGCTCTGCTGTGGTGAGAAGGGTCGGTGTGATTTGTGGTCAATTCTCTAGTTGTTGTGATAGACGCTGGGTGGCGGGGAGGGCGACTGATGATGCTGAGACCTGACTCCTGAACTGAGGGCAGCATAAGCATGTTTTGTTAATGGATTTTGTTTTAGATAACAATTAGCCTGTCAGCAATGGACATGTTCAACACACAAATCTGGATATTCAGCAGCAAACATTCATAGAAGCCGACATAAACTCACTGTTTTCAGCATTAAGGGCACACATCTGAAATGGTGGAGGCTGTATGTTGTTGGTGCAGACGACTGCTTACTTATGGTCAAGTATGGTGACTCTGGAGCCTGGTATCCCCAACACGGCACAGCTGTTGAGAAGTTCTTGTTTACGTTGAGCTCCTTGATTGTAGTAGTTTCCTGTACAACATTTGGAGGACAAACTAGGCTGTAGATGTACTGCAATGAAGGAAACTCTACACGACTGTAAATTCTGTCTCGGTGAAACATTTTCACACAAAAATCACAAGTAAATAACAGCAATCTACTTCCTGAATCCTAATTGTAAATTATTAATTACGTGGGCACAACATGGTATGACTTTACATACAAAACACTGTCATCTGTATATTTTCAGTGGTCTTCATGATTGCAACAATAGTTAGCTTTAAAAAATGAATGAATGAATGAATGAATGAATGAATGAATGAAGGGCTTAATCAATACTAGTTCAAGACAACAGCGCGAATTGGCTCCAGCACTTCATTAAACTTCTACATTAAGCTGTTTAGTCAGTCACACACTATTATGATTCCAATCAGTTAAACCTGAGGCTGATGGTGGAAATGCAAACATTGAACTATAATATGTTTGTGAGCTGCTATTTTACTTTCCTTCAAACGCAGTCTTGCGTGTGTTTTACCGCTTTAACTGTTTTGTTAAGTCACGTCAGTAAATCATGTGATTACAACGAGCTAACGCTGGTTAGCTGCTACAATCCTTATTCATCTAAGACTTTACATTGACTTATTAACGTTATCTGTGGAAACAGCAGTGTGCTGTCTTCATACCTTCAGATAAACACAGCACATGGACGCCGGCTTTTAACTCAACTAGTCGTATAATCGTTGGCGCGAAGAACATACATTCATCATCCGGATGCGCAGTTACGATCAGAGCTCTGATATCGGCGCCGTTTGTTTCCCCGCCGGATAAAACCCCCACTACGCGCTTCAACGACTCCTCCAAAGTTCGCCGATGGCGATAGTAAATGCATCTGATCCAAATCAGGTAGGATAAAACTACGAAGACAACCAAGTAAACACTCATTATTTTGACCGCTACCGTAAACAATCCGTGTAAAGACAAATGTCTACCACGCAACTGGTTCCACGTGTAATAAAATGTATGCAGTCTGTCTGATATATCTAATGGTGCCCAGTCTATAAAGAATATATTAAATATTATAACTAAGCCCAAAAAAGCAACAGCTGACCCCTTTAGCCTGACAATAGCGTGTTTCATTCACTGTGAGTCACAGTCGCTTTCTCAGTTTATTTAAGTTTACATCAGCTTCTTAGGAGAACGGATACATGAGTTGATACAGAATAGTTTTTGGTATACTTAAATAAAGATGACCCCTAAATGTAAAAGAAGTGTATATAAATCAAAGGAAATTCGTGTTTTTGAAAAGTGAAAATTACAAACATCAGGAACGGTACCGTGTTTGAGGGGAATATTTAGGTGTCACACTGAATCATCCTTACAGGTACATAAAACAAAATGTAAATGATAAGTATTTATGAAAAGAACAACACAACAGTTCACTTATACAGTCAACATATAAATTGTATATTTTTTAATTTTACATGCACATTTGTTGAGGGATGCCAGTACTCTGCGGAGTCAGCTGAGTTGGGACAATTTATTTTACCCTGCCAGGACATCGACCGACAAATGCGGCGCAGCCTTCAGTCTGCCCAGTCGTCCACAGCTCCCAACCCGCGGATTTACAATCAACAACTGACACATATTTCTGCCCAGGGACACATTTCTCTGCCATCGGTATATTTTCTGAATATGTGGTGAGTACAAATCGCGAATATGCAGCACAGCAACACGTCTAGTTAGCACGCAATGTAAGCGCCCCGGTCTACGATGAAAATCTGCCTTGCAAGATGGCGACGTGGTTGAGATTTCAAAGGTGAAATACGGGCTAAGTTAGCTAGCTAGCGACAACAACAACATCTTAGACGTTGTGTTGTGACGCCGAAGTGTCAAAGAAGCATACACGTTTAAGATGACGTTAATTAATGTGTGTGTTTTTGGTGCATTTCCGGAAAAGCTCCCTGTTGTGGAAATAGACCCATCCCCCAAGATAAGCTACAAATCCAATTGCGTTTATATGACAGTGTGGTGTTCAAAGACAACAATAACAACACTCAGCAGCTGTATTTCTCACTGCGTGGCCGTGTATGAGGCCACGAAGTTCATCATGGCTGTTGGGTTTGCTGGGAAATCAGAGAGCATCACAAATGCTTTCTAAAATTAACAACACAAAGAACTTCACCGTGTAAAGAGTAGATAACTAACCGTAAGTCATTTTCAAACGTGAGACTACATGCATCTATTATCGAAATGCCTCGACCCACCTCGGAAAATACAAATGAAAAATAGTTGAGACTGAAATGATAAAGGTGGGGGAATACCTAGGAGCGAAGGTTCTGCATCCACAATACATTTTACTGTAACATTACATTCATGCTCCATCTCAAAATACATGATGATGATAGAAGTGTATTTTAAAAAGGCCCATTAAGTGATTCCCGTCAAGGGTTTCTGTGCAAGTTATCACGAAAGCAGAGATCAAACAGAGAAACAGGCAGATCACTAACCAGGCCTGCAGCAGCTTATTCTGGTGGTTAACACTTTATATTTATATATTAATATTATCCTCCTCTATCAGTTGCTTTGTGTTAGAAAAAGATTCAGGGATTTGATGCCTTTATAAACAGGGAGGATGCTGTAACAGGCAGGCTTGAACCCAGGAGGCCTGTTTTTGTTTCATTCTTCCATTGGGAGCACAGGAGCAAATAATGTATCTGTAAAGGAGTGAGACTTAACCTGACATATGACAAAATCCTCCCTAACCTCACCAGTGCAACAATTTTTGTTTCCTGTTTCATTCACTGTCAACCATACTGGTAAGTATTTGGCCATCAGCTCAGAGTACAACACAACACAATTTTAATCATTTTTATTAGACTTTATTTCAGTCAGTAGTCAGTCTCAGCGGACTGGCTTATCATCTTTTGGGTACTTCAACTTAACCCTGTAAATAAAGTTTAGAAAAAACACAATAGCAAAAGTAAAGCATAAACTGTGGTTGGTTGTAATATTCTGAGGCAGCTGTTGTGCTGCAGGGTGTTGTGTAAAAGTTTTTCTTTTGTTGTTTCAATTGCTCTTCACATTTTGACATGTATGTTTGTCTCTCACATGTCATTATTTGCTTTGAGATGATTTGTCCCACTGTAGTTTGGCTCAAAGCCACAGGGTGCTGCTGAAAATGAGACTTAGCCTTATATACCTTTAAGAACCAGATTTATGAGCTGTCAGGTGTCGGCTTTGTGTGGAAAACATGGGACGTATCAACTTTTGCTTTACTGTTTTTATAGTTTACAAAAGTAGAAAGTTATGTCATTCTAAACCATCCACCAGCCCAGCCACAGTCAATGCAGTTATTTTTATTTTTTTTTTTTACAAGTCACTGTGTCAAGACACCCGATTATATTTTTAGTATCATTTCTGAAATTGTGAAAGTGGATCTCAAATTATGGGACCCACCGAAATGTGGCCTGCGGATTGAATAAAATAACAGCCCTGGTTATGGTGGCACCAGTTGTAGCTTTTCCATCCCTGAAGTTAGCATCATAATGTCTTGGCATGGTGGCCATGCTGTAAATCTTGCAGACCTAGAATAAAAATGCTCAAGCCAGCAGAACACAGATTCATATGTCGGAAGAAGGAAAAAAAAAAATACAGTGACGCAGAAACTTTTCCTGTGTGTTTTTGGGAGCATGGTTTTTGTTGCAGGCTGATAATCAGACCAAATACAAAATCTATGTGTTTGTTCAGTTGAAAAAGTTGAAAAGTATTGTATGACGATGCTTCCTGGTTCTGTGATATTCAGATCCAGGCCAGCAGGACTCTGAGCAGCTAACATAGACCTGGTAATTTCCCTTCAACTAACATGTTTGTTTAAATATTAAAGTGGAGGATTGATTTGTTAGCCTTTGGTAAAATTACACCAGATAACAATGGGATTTTGTTCAGAAGTTCAGTTGGCATGGCGTGTAAGGCTGTAGAGACTGCACCTTTTTACCACAGCTGCACAGCAGAAGTTAATTAAAATCTGAGCAATTTTCCTATCAAAAAATATTTAAACCATGAAATGGCACACCCAGCCAAACCCTTTAGCAAACAACAGATTGTTTGCACAAGAGATGAAATTGCATGGCCAACTGATAATTATATAAGTCTGTCTGATTCAACTAATTTGCTTTAAAATGTCTTCAGATTAAGAAAATAATTGGATCAAACTCATAGTAGGATAAACTACTTATAGATTTGAGCATGGCATTACATATATTTAGGTTGCATTAGAATTGTTTTTTATTACATCTATTGTGTTTGTATTTTATTTTTTAATTCACACATAGGTATTTAACTAAATTTAGTTAATGTTATGTAACGGTACCTGTGTCTTTGAAATACTACTGATTGGTGATTTTTCAGCAGCCTACATTATGTTAATTTGCAAACATTGAAGGACCAGTTTGTAGCATTTGTAGTCTGCAACCTTCGTGCTAGATGCCACTGAATTAAACAAACTGAAACCTCTCTGTCCAAGTGTGTTGGAGAACCACAGTGGCCTTCAGGTATAGTACAGATAAAGTTTACCTTGACCTTCAGGTAATGGAAACAGGTGAGGGCTCTCCCTGGACCCAGTGTTTGCTCTGTCCGTTCTGGGCTACTGTCGGCGGCAGCCGCAATAATACATTTTTGTCTTAAAAACAGATAACTTTTGCTATGTATGCCTAGCGTCCACGCTACTCTGCGTTTTTGAGCTCCTAAAACGGAGACATTTGAAAACGCTGCTGACCCTTTTTGGCCTTTTGGTTTTAAAACTCCATGCAGACACCTGTGGTCGCTCCTTGATTGGGTCTTATCAGTCATGACCCCTCCCTGATTTGTCATGCCCTTATCACGGGAATCTTTTCTGTTTTTGTTTTGTTTTCTTTATTTTGAAGATTTCTGGGGCATTTTAGCCTTTTTTGATTGGACAGCGGATAGATGGGAGAGGGGGCTGACATGGCCACAGATCGGATTCGAACCCAGGTCGCTGCATTTAGGACTCAGCCTTGTTATATGTGCATATGCTCTACCAACTGATCTATCGGGGTGCCCTGTGAACCTTTTCGAGAAGAAAACAAATCTCAATCACTAGTGGTTAATTTCAACACGGAGGAGGAGTTACAAGCAGTTGTTGTGCAGTTGAATTCTGCATTTCGCCGCTGCTGTTCTTCCATTGTAGCCTTAACCAGTAGCGCTGCGTCCTGTTTACACCAGCACGCGCATGCCTGTGAGTACATGAACGGTCATGTGATATGTGTTTTCAGGTGTAGTAGTATGGATGGTGATTAATTATGAAATGGCCCTTAAAATTTGTGTTTGGATGCAGATTGTTTTTGTTGTGAAACTGAAATTAGTGTTGTACAGCTGTAGAAAAGCGGTGGCGCAACATGTCGGACTCTGTGAAGAGGACCCACTCCCTATGTTGATTTGAAGGGCTCATTCTGAGCTAACAAAAACACAATTCTTAGCTTCAGGTGATTATACACTAATAAAATATAGTTATGAATATTATGATCCATTTCTGCTAATAGATCCTCTGACATGGTACACTCTGTTCCTTTAACATCAAGTGATTAATTCAATATATATATATATATATATATATATATATATATATATATATATATATATATATATATTATGTGTGTGTGTCATATATTATATGTCAGACTGAGATCTGTTAAATATTCATTTTCAATTTTTTTTTTCAACAATACTCACTTGTGGCAGTCTTAGCATGATTAATGATTAGGTTCAGACCCCTCAAACTACTCAGTTATGGTTGGGGAAGATCTGAATGATTCATGGGCAGAGCTGAGGGAATGTAACTCTCTTTTTTTAAAAATATTTTAGACCGCTGTAAAGAACACAAGAATCCAGGCTGATAACAAATTGAACAGTCAAATCAAGTTAACTCAGTAATTCATTTTTGAAAAACAGACCTCTGTTCTTTCCACCCACAGAAATCCTGTTTTAGTGTTTTCCTGAGCTGCAGCTGCACAGCCAAAGTTGTTTTTAATGTACCAGTTGTTCCAAGATCATCCTTACCCTTTTGGTTTAAATACTGCCCCTGCAACGTAAAGAGCTAAGAGTGGTGCATTTTGGATTAATTCTAACACGAGGCCTTTATCACCTGCATGGAAACACAGATATATTTGAGGGAAGTGATAAGATCAGTGTTTTAACCAACGTGCTATCATTAAGACTTGTGGCGCTCCCTCTTGTTGTGTGTAGTGTTCGTCTAGTGCATGCTAACAGACCTCACATGATAGCTCACATCATCTCCTGTTCTACACTCTTTACCCTGGCCCTGACTCTGTCTGATGCTGCAGCAGTACCACATCTTTCAAAAATGCTGCATTTTTTGGAAACAATACTATTCAGTATTGTCAGTATAACAAAGTATGATTTATGTAAGGTGGCTGATTCTTAAATTGTTCCTCACACAGAAAATACACTTAATAGGCTTCATTAAGTCTAAAATGTGCCCGTTTCTGTCTTGGTGCAGGTGGTTTGTGTCTCCAAACATGGTCTAGCTCAAACCTCTGAAGCAGCAGCCGCCCGCTAGCACTGAGTCAGGATGTCCAGTAGCTCGGGCTACCCCCCAGCCAGGGGAGCTTCAGCAGTGAACAGAGCCGATACCCACCACATTCTGTCCAGTACACCTTCACCGGCTCGCGCCACCAACAGGTAAAACCTTCCCTCTACATCGTTGTGTTTGAGCAGCACTCTGGTCTTTGTGGGCTTTTACATGTTCACTTTTCTCTGAGGCATCGGAGCTTAATATGTAAGCAAACCTCCATGAATAATAATAGATGTATAGTAAACTTTTCCTAAAGTTACAAAGTGCTGTACAGTGAAATGGTTGGAGCTTGAAATCTGAATTTAAATTTTTTTCTGATACTGATTATAAAGTTTGACTTGGGAATATAAAGTATTTAACCATTTAGAGTTTTCAGCTTTTGTTGTACTGTACAAGAAAAACTATTACTAAATACGATGAACATATTTCATTCGCAGTATATCTACCTAGAGCTCCATTTTTACTGTTGCTCTAGGTGTAACATCACTGGATCAGGATGTAATTCAAGGTAGTAGTTGTGTCGTCCCATGCTGACGAAAGCATCAAGCCAGATTCAGCCAGTTTTTCTTCTAAAAGTATTTGATCCGTGCAGAGCGTTACTGATCGGACTGGATGAAGAGTTTGTCGCGGTGAAGTGCTCTAACAAACTAACAAGTTAAATCTAAAGCTGGGATTGCCCAGAGTTAATTTAGAGTTAATTCAGATAAATCAAAGATATTTGTCAAACAAAGCCTTGGGGCTACGCCATAAATCTGTTTGTGCTGTTAATCTGAATAGCTAACGTGTGTCTTCGTCCCTGATTTGCAGCTAAACACAGAGGTGGAGGTGGCGGCTCTGCCTAGCTCGCCGTGGTTTTCAGCTGTCTCGGTTGCCCAAACGCATTTTCACTACACTGACAACCTGCTAGTAAGATGTAGTGGATTTTCTATTATTTAGTGCTGTGGTAGCATTACTATTTTTATTATTAGTGTCAATATTTTTATTGATTCTGGTTTAATTTATGTTTTAATTCCAATAAGACACTAATTTAATATGAATAAAGACATTTAACTCTTAACATAAGTACAATTCATGCATGTATATATGCTTATATAATAAACTGAAAAAAATAGTTGGTCAAATTACAATGTAGAGATAAACAAATAATCGTGACACTCGTTGTCTCAGTACTGAAAATATATATTAGATGATGTTTGCATCTTATTTGATGACGGTGCTGCTCTCTTTCCAGGTACATGCTCATTTGACTGTTGTGAATGTTGGATGATGTTTGTCAGCCGTTTTGGATGACACTCTTCTGAGAAGCTTACTTCCACCGAAGCCTGTCTGTGGTGCATTTCTGGACATGTGGAATTGTTTGCTTAAATTTGACTGGGAGTTATGAAATGTTTCCTGTAACTGCATTTGCTTGTTCAGGTTTATTTGGTCTCGCTGTGCTGATAGCTTGAATGTGTTCTTTACTCAACAGCTTTTTGATAAAAGTTTTGGAGTATTAAAAAGTCAGTCAATCAGTTTTCTTGACAGCAACAAAATTCATTTTAGCTTGCCAGATCAGATAGGAGTAGGACCACTGATTTCAGTCGAATCATTGCGCTCTGGCTGAGATGTTTGAAAGAGGGCCGAAGTCTTGGGTGCTACAGGGTCATCTCCGCCTGTATTAATAAAAATATGTGTCCCTTGTTGTTTTAACAACTACAGATATGTTGCAACATAGGCATATCAGTGGGAGATGAGCATTGTCGGTCTGGTTTTAATATTTAGCTGTTAGACCTCCAAATGCAGACTAGTCTATGACTTGTACTCTTATACGCAGAGCTGCTGCTGTTGAGTGGTAAAAATGTCCATAGAGTTAATTTAGGAACTTTTCCTTTATTAGATTGAGTACAGCAGAGAGCTTACAGGAAATGAGGGTGAGGGGGGCTGGCATGCAACAAAGGTCCCCGGCCGGACTTGAACTGGGGATGTTGCAATTAAATAATTGTGAGTATGAGTGTGTAATAATGAGTGCTTAAAGGCCCAGACACACCAAACTGACATCAGTTAACTAGGCCGACTGTTGCTTGTTTGTCTCAGCCGCAAAGTTGCAGTGGAACGCACCACAAAGACTACAGCTGACGGCCAGCTAGCACGTATGTTCTGCGTCTGCATGAGAGGAAATGACTCTCCACACCAGCAGGTAGCGGTACTTAGGGCTGTCGCAATAATCGCAATATTGCAATACCATGATATTGACAAGCCAACTGCAGGGGATTGCAAGCAGCTGCCACAACTGCTATGCTCACATTTTATCTTTTTTGAAATCTTTGCTGTGGGAGTGCCACTTTTTTACACTTTTACACTGCTACAAACGTTGTAGCATGACCCGGCGCTGAGCGTTTGTTCTGCACTGTGTGCTTCACATTTGGTGTTTTTCTTTATGGTTACTGAGAGTTGAAAAATGTTAAAATTGTGAGTAAAACACAAAGACCAACTGTCACATCCTACATGTCGCTGTAAGTGCTGGGCAACAACAATCCAACAACAATGGAGTAGAAATGAATAGACCAGCAGGTCTTACGTACTGTCTACGTACTTCAGCCTTCCCATCAACCAGTGCAAGAACTCTACCTTGTGCCAACATTTTGATATTCGGTATCATAGCAACCTGATGCGACGCACAGTGCCTCGGCTGAAAAAACGCTGCGCCTTGTTGCCCTTCTGTGTTCTGCATTTAAGAGCAAACAAGTATTTAATTCGTTTGTAAAAAGTAACAATATAGCTAATGATAGCCTAACAATAAAGTGTATTTATACAGCACCAAAATCAGGATGAATAATGCAATTTGCAAAAAAAAAAGTTGCAATAATTCTGCATATCATGCTTTTGAGACAGTCCTTCACTGCGACAGCCCTAGCAGCAGTCCGTATTCGCCACTCAAAAAGGGAAACTAGAAAACCGGCTGATACACAATCTGTTGTTATAATACATACATGAAATAAAGCAGCTTCGTTCCAGACGGCCATGTCGTTGTGAAAACATCCATGTTTTGGAGTGATCAGATGAGAAATGAGAAGAGCTGTCTGTGTGCGCCCTCTTGACTCTACTCACATGCTTTCCTCACACTCGTTTCTCTTCTCCTGCACTGATTTGTTTAAGCCAATGAAAAATAAAAAAATAAAGTCGGGCGAGGCTCCCCGACAGCCTGAAATTGTGTGTCATGGCCTTTAGGCCACCAGGACGCCCCTCAGGCAGCTTTTAACAGCGCTCACAGATACATAATCAGTGTTGTTTAAGCCAAAAACGATGCTTACGATCACAGATTGGTGTGTAAAGTGCGAATGAACTGAAGCAGCCAGTGTAGCTAGCTGTATTGATTAAAACTGAAGCATGTCTGTCGCATAAGCGGGATGTGTTGCCCACAGTGGACAGGGTTGTGTCTCTCTCTAAGCATGATTTGGTGGCTTTGTTATAGTTGCAGCTTTGTAGGAACTCATGATGTACTTTTTCTTTACTGGTCAGCAGACCTGCTCTTTGCTTGACTCGAGATTGCTCCCCTTTTTCGTACTGTCGTGGCCTTGATTAGATTGCTATATAAATTTGTTCATGGTGTGTACCTCTTGCCTTCAGGATTTCACCGTCCCAGACTACCGGACTCACATGCAAGATCCTCAGGGTCGGAGAAGACCATCTTTACTGTCTGAATTCCACCCTGGAGCTGAAAGGTTCGGCTTCACTTTAAATGCTCTAAGTCTGTATTGGAGAGTAGTTTTTCCTTTTCCACTCCCTCAGGATGCCCTTGATGTCCCCAGATTACAGTTTGGGAATCAAACAAGCAGACAACCAGATGTAGCCTCTGATATGTCTGTAAACTCTTTGTTTACTTCTGTTCTACAGGCCTCCAGAGAGACGCCATGGTTACGAACAGCAATTTCACTCCATGTCGGCCCAGTCTGAGCATGAGGCCTTGGAGGCGAAACGCCCTCGCATGGAGACTGTTGTCGAGGCCCACATCACCCGTACACCTCCCACTGCTGGGGGTATTGTCCTGCCCATAACCCATACAGTACAGGACAGTCTGAGAGCCACTGTGGAGGTCAAAAAGGTGGGCCCTGTTCCTCTTCACCTACTGCTTTTGCAAATCAAGAAGTCCTACTTTTTATTTTTGAGATTTACTAAGGTCTCGTTCACTTTTCTATAGTTAAGCACTATTGAACATCATGATTTATGACTTCTCTGTGGTTTATAATGTCAGTGTGTTTCTTGCATGTGGTATTAACCATAGATAAGAGTCATCATCAAACATTTTCAGACACCACCTCACTTAAACTTTTGGAGTTTGCAGAATATGCCTGCAGGACTGGACTGAATCACTCCGTTTTATACAGCTCAATGAACCTTTTTTGTTTTTGCCAGGAGTCTCAGTTCTCTGTCAAAGTGGAGTCCCCGTCTGCAGGAGGACCTACACTACACCTGGGTGACGAACAGGACGCCTCTCCTTCCAAACTATCCAAAGAGGAGCTGATCCAGAGTATGGACCGCGTGGACCGAGAGATCGCTAAAGTGGAGCAGCAGATTTTTAAGTTGAAGAAAAAGCAGGTTAGTTATGTATTACCTGGTGAAACACATGCACCAAACACAATGGATGTTGTATTAGAAAACTTGGCACAGCTAAGGATTTCTCTTAATATTTTTAATTAAGCAACCCATGACAGATTGAGGTGACTGTAATTTTAGAACAGCAATGAGGCATTGTTAATCCTTGTTGCTTTTATAAAATGATGTGTAATTATAAACCACGAACTATGAATTGTCAGTGTCCTGTAGTTGTTTTATATTTGGTGTAATTACATTTTTAAAAGAACAGGAGTGACAGGTGTTGACAGGACTGTTCAGGTGTGATTATTATTTTATATTCAGCAGCAGTCACACATTAACAGTCTTGATACAACTGGAACAGAATGAATAGAAGCGTTCCACACATGCACAGCACATTGCTGCAGTACCATCTGTAACGTAGTGGCTGCGTGGATGAGGCGAACAGGTCTGTGCAGTCACAACACATTGCTGGTACGTGGACGTCCGCACAGAGCTTACATGCACATCCTCTGATGAGGAAATTTATATCACGTGGACCCTCATGTACTCACGGACACACACCGTATAACTTCAATATTATTGCCATATCACACAGATGATAAGAAATTTGTTTGGTGTACTCCATCACAAAACATATGAGATGGCACACACAACAAAAACATACTGCCCCAAAACAATACAGTATATAAAGCATTAAAAACAAAAGTGCAACCAGATGGCCCATGCCCTTAAATTGACAAGTTAAAGTGCAACAGTTAAGAGAAATGTTAATTAATTAAAAAGCTGAGCACAGTGGCTCCTCATTTAAAGCTGGTCCATCTTAAGAGCCCACCTTAAGAGAGTCTCAGCCAGCGTTGCAGGATACAGAAAGTCGGCTCTGGTCTTGAGTGGAGCACAGAGCGGTGAAAATGAAGCCTCGCAGCACAAACTGCACACACTGTGTGCTGCGGCTACGTTCACAGCTATGACGCCACAAACAAACCCACACTCACCGTCGACACACACGGTCTGTCGGACTCTCGCTAAAGTATGTGGGTTGATAGGAGGAGTGTGAGTAGCACACACATTCTCCGTTTGTCGGACAGTCGCTCAAGTTAAGCTGAGTGACAGAGTGTTGTTACATCAGGCAGACGCACAGCTGACAGCCTGCTAAACTAAATGTTGTGGTGGCGGCGGACTTTTACTAGCAAAGTGGCTGCATGTGCACACGCAGCCCACAGCTGCTACAGTAACTCTCCTGAAGGTGAACTGGAGACAGTGAACGCAGCACCGTGGCTGCCACAGTAACTCTCCTGATGGTGAACTGGAGACAGTAAACGCAGCCCACAGCTGCTACAGTAACTCTCCTGAAGGTGAACTGGAGACAGTGAACGCAGCCCACAGCTGCTACAGTAACTCTCCTGACGGTGAACTGGAGACAGTGAACGCAGCACCACAGCTGCTACAGTAACTCTCCTGATGGTGAACTGGAGACAGTGAACGCAGCACCGTGGCTGCCACAGTAACTCTCCTGATGGTGAACTGGAGACAGTGAACGCAGCACCATGGCTGCCACAGTCACTCTCCTGACGGTGAACTGGGGACAGTGAACACAGCACCGTGGCTGCTACAGTAACTCTCCTGACGGTGAACTGTAGACAGTGAACGCAGCACCACAGCTGCTACAGTCACTCTCCTGACGGTGAACTGTAGACAGTGAACGCAGCACCGCGGCTGCTACAGTAACTCTCCTGACGGTGAACTGTAGACAGTGAACGCAGCACCGCGGCTGCTACAGTAACTCTCCTGACGGTGAACTGGGGGCAGTGAACGCAGTACCGCGGATGCTGCAGTAACTCTCCTGACGGTGAACTGTAGACAGTGAACGCAGCACTGCGGCTGCTACAGTAACTCTCCTGACGGTGAACTAGAGACAGTGAACGCAGCACTGCGGCTGTTACAGTAACTCTCCTGATGGTGAATTGGGGGCAGTGAACGCAGCACCACAGCTGCTACAGTCACTCTCCTGACGGTGAACTGTAGACTGTGAACGCAGCAACGCAGCTGCTACAGTCACTCTCCTGACGGTGAACTGGGGGCAGTGAACGCAGCACCACGGCTGCTACAGTAACTCTCCTGACGGTGAACTGGGGGCAGTGAACGCAGTACCGTGGATGCTACAGTCACTCTCCTGAGGGTGAACTGGGGGCAGTGAACGCAGCACCACAGCTGCTACAGTCACTCTCCTGACGGTGAACTGTAGACAGTGAACGCAGCACCGTGGCTGCTAACTTTCCTGATGGATGAACAGTTGTGTTCATACACTCAGCTGGTGCACTGCTACATGAAACACACTAATCTTGCCAGTTAACGGTTAATAATCAGTTAATGAGGGTTGATTATTAGTTACATTTTTAATTTCAAAATCAGCATCCCCAGTGTGTTTATACAACCGTTAAAGCATTTCAGATGTGGATTGCTTTGTAGGAAGTGCTATTGTGAATGTGACATGTTTTAAGGCCCAGACACACCAACCCGACATCAGAGAACTTGCAGCGCCAAAGGCCGCCTGTTGAGTCGCATCACGTCGCCTTTGTCTTGGCCAAAAAGTTGCACCCAGACACACTACAACCTACTGCAACCAACAGCCAACTGCCGCACACGTTCTGCTCCTGCGTGAAAGGAAATAACTCGCCCCACCAGACCAGGTCACAGTAGTCTGTATTTGTCATTCAAAAAGGGGAACCGGTAGACTGAGGACGGCAGATATACAAGCAGTTGCTATGATGCACATATGAAACAAAGTGGTGTTTGCTGACCATTTTCACGCCACTCTCACTCACCACTTAGCTTCATTCCAGATGGCCATGTCATTGTGAAAATATTTGTGTTTTGGAACGATCAGATGAGACAAAGATGAGATAATAGAAGCACCTTCTGTGTTTTACCTCTTGACTTGGTTGAACAGCCAATCAGAGTGATTTCTCTTACCGACAGGCACCAGCACCAATTCAACTTGCCGAATCGTCTGGAAAAACTAGGCCAACAGACGCTCACCAATGGCCCCAAACCGTCCGTCAGCCAACCATTGGCTTGGTGTGTCAGGGCCTTTACTGTTAATAATGCTTAGTCTTTTACCCGAAGGTAGAAGACTGAATAGAGCGTTTGCAGGCTGTGAGGAGTCCTTAAAAATTTCCAGACCTTTCTGCCAGATACAAATGTGATATAGTTCAGACACGGTGGGGAGTAAACAGCCAATCATTTTTAAAGCTGTGCACATGACTCCATTATGGGGGGCGGCAGTAGCTCAGTCTGTAGGGAGTTGGCTTGGGAACCGGAGGGTCACCGGTTCAAGTCCCGACATGGACCAAGAACTGAGTGTGAACTGGTAGCTGGAGAGGTGCCAGTTTACCTCTTGGGCACTGCCGAGGTGCCCCTGAGCAAGGCACCAAACCCCCAACTGCTCAGGGCGCTTGTCAGGAGCAGCCCCCTCACTCTGACATCTCTCCATTACTGCATGTTTGTGCATGTGTGTGTTCAGGTCTGCATGTACCGTGTATAAGTTAACAACAGAGTGAAAAAATTGAATTTCCCCTCGTGGGACTAATAAAGGAATATCTTCTTCTTCTTCTTCTTAATCGGTCAACCGATTATTTCACATTTTTTCATAATCAGGTGCATAAATGCTGCTAAGTGTAGTAAAACTTTATTTTTTCAGCCAAAAGTTTATTTGACAAAGTTTAGTTCTTTTATTACCTGTTTCATGTATTCAATATTTAGATTATACATTATTTTGGTTTAAAATATATACGAAAATGTAGATTAGAGAGACAGACCACAGGTGTTGTTCAGTAAATGTTTCCAGACATACAGTTTGTGTATCACTTGTTATTATTAAGCTGTTTTGTTTTATCAGATGGCGGGAAATAAAAGAAAATCACCCAAACATATCTCAAATCGGCATCATATATCGGCCATCGGCTATCCTGATACTCATACAAAAAAATAAATAAATGAAAACATACCATAGATATTGGGAATGTGAGCACACTTTCCGTTACCACTCGGTAGAACTGTAACATTGCAAGTTTTGACGCCACATTTTCTAAACTATCTTAAGAGGAAAGTCTTCGGTGAGCTTGAGTTTGAGTTTTAATCAGCAGAAAGAGCTCTTGGTTGCATGTTGACTCCAGAAATCTATTCATAAGATACTTTTACAGATCTGTGACAAGCTTGTTCCTGTCATGTACTGTATGTCTTTCCCCATAAGGCGCTCTCAGAAACTGAACGTCTAATTTTTCCTGTCTGGGTCATCTTGTTCTTAATCTAGTTTGTGGCTGCTTTTCTCCTGCTATCATTTCGGACTTTCATCTCATTAGATAGGAATGTAAGATGAGCGCTGCTTGGAGTAACTCACATTTTTTCAATTCATTTTCCCAAGATTTTCAGGGATTTATTTGTTTATTTGAGGTATTTCAGGAGCCCCTAATCTCTGTAACCTGGTAGTTTACATAACCTTTAGCTTGTAAACATTGATCTACCAAACACTCACCAGTTCAAACCTTCAGTCAGTGAAAAAAAAAAAAAGTCATACTTTAACAAGTCTATAGAGAGTAATCTGATAGTGCCTGCATGTGCCATAGATATCAGAGGCTGAGATCAGATCAACACCGTGTACATGCATCTCTGTTTTCAACCATATGAAAAGGAGTACAGATAAAAAACATACAAAATTATGGAGGCTCTCTATGTTTTCCTGTTTTTGTGTGTTTTTCTGATGTGCTTTTGGTCAAAATGTTTTGTGTTGGTGTTGTCTCTTAGCAACAACTGGAGGAGGAAGCAGCAAAGCCAGTGGAGCCAGAAAAGCCCGTGACCCCTCCCCCGGTGGAGCACAAGCATCGCAGCATTGTCCAGATCATCTACGATGAGAACAGGGTTGGTCCTCTGCTGCAAACACCGAGACACACCGACAACAAGCATTAGATCTCCCCAGTCATTCTGTTTGACTTCTAGACAACTGCAGCTGTTCGTCTCTGTGCATCCTCAAAGCTGCAAGAAGCTAGTTTTTGTTTTCCCACCAGCCAGGGTTAACCAGCTAAAATTGTGCGGAGTCGCGCCACGCTCAGCACAGCAGGGGATAACCATTGCGACCACAGCCAACCAGTGACCTTCAAAATAAGTCATTTTGCGCTAAATTGATGGCTGAACATGTGTCTATAAGTCTGTCTGTGTGCAGCTCTGAGTGCTTTTGTTGCTGCGAACTGAATCTCTGTCGTTTGGAGTTTAGTTTTGTCTCATGTGCCTGTTCGTACTTTCAGCTATCAGTCTTATTTTACTGTTAAAACACAGCTCTGAAAGTGAAGTCACTGCTAATGCAGTTTCCTCCTGTTGCTGATTTACATTTAAGTTCTCCAGTGGCAAACCAGCAGGAGGCTTTTATTGTGGAGCAGCTACAGGAAACGCAGGAGTTAATGTAGCGTCTCTAGTGGTGCCGTTCTTCAATAAACAGTGGCATACATGACGAGATATTGGTGTTTGATCACGCCCAGCTCTGCGCGAGTATCCCCAACCCTGTTGAAATACAGCATTTGGCAGAGCAATGTTTTAATTTTCAGAAATAATATTATAGTTCATGCATTATTGATGTTAGAAAGGAACTTTTTACTGCAGTGCAATTTTGTCAGATATTTCCCAATTTATTTTTGTCTAACTTTTTAAAAAGAGTTAAGAACACATTAAGGTAAAGTCAAGTACTCAGGCATCAGTATGTTATTATCTGTATTTCAGCTGAACGATAGGGGAATGATGAGTGTGTGTTTGTGGAGGTCACTGTAGTTCATCTCGTCTGTCAGACAATGTGGTGGTAGGAGAGTGCTGAGACACGCCTTCCCTCTCCGTCAGCCATTAACCCTTTAGGCTGTAAAGCTGCTCCAGCAGCCTGCACAGCACCCAGTCTGGCAGTTCGTCTCAGTCTGCAGATGTGGGCGTATGAAAAGGAGAAATCAGGAGTTATTCAGCATTGTTCAGATTATCTTGATTAAGCTGCCAGTCTTCACTGATCCAGGAAAACTGTCGTAGTCAGCCATGTTAATTATTCAGCAGCGGCAACGTTCTCTTTTATTTATTTATTATTTTTTCTTGTGTTATATATCTCTCCTTTCAGGCAGGTGCAACTGCTCACTTTTAAATGTATTATGTGCAGACGCTCTCACTACAAGAGCAAATTAAACATATCCCTTTTTTTGTACAGAAGCAAGTTCATTATGAGTTTATGGTTTTCCTGAGTCTTTTTATTTATATGTTACCGATCACATCCTTGATCAGTTACTTAGTTGGACTATTTTAATTGCTCTAAATATGGCCATGTTAAGCTACTTTATTAAGTGAAGCTTCTGTTTATGCTGTAGCCACTAAAAATGTCTTATAACAATTATATTTGTATATAATCGTATAATTAGTATAAGTGTAACCCATGTATAATATTGATCGTCAGATGGGACATTTTTCTCGGTTTCGTTTTTGAATACGCTCCAATTATAGTTTCTTTTTACTTTTGCAGACCTTCAGGGCTCAACAGCAAGGGTTGCCAGGTTGCCATTGGCAACGATTTTTTAACTTGTATACAACAAGCAGGGACTGCAAACTGCAAAATATGCATCCCAAAATAAATAGTTTTAAAATATTTTTGCATTAGTGATCTTGAAATATTGCTGAAGCAGACGAAACTGAATGAAAAACAAAAAGGAAATTTGTGAAGTCTTGGGAGGCAAAGTATCCCAGCATCTTTTAGCGGGATGAAAATTATAAAAACATTTTTATTTCTTTTTTTTTTTGGGTCACATTTTCATTATATACTATAGCTGACGTGGGCAGTGGTTAGCACTCTCACCTATCAGCAAGAGGGTCGCAGGTTCGATTCCGGCTTGGGACTCTTCTGTGTGGAGTTTGCATGTTCTCCCCGTGTAAGAGTGGGTTTTCTCCGGGTACTCCGGCTTCCTCCCACAGTCCAAAGACATGCTTTTTAGGTTAATTGATGACTCTAAATGTCCCGTAGGTGTGAATGTGAGTCTGAATGGTTGTCTGTCTCTATGTGTCCTGTGATGGACTGGAGACCTGTCCAGGTGAACCCTGCCTTCACCCAGTACCAGCTGGGATCGGCTCCAGCCCCCCGAGACCCCTAACGGGATAAGCGGTTGACGATGGATGGATGGATGGACTATAGCTGACGTATTACTGCATAGTATCTCGTGGGGACTAAAAATGGCAACCATATAAGCAGTCTCAGCAATCAAAAGCTGAAAAGTGTGTTTATCCCAGAGCTTGTAATTAAGACATGCTCTTTTGTTTGTTTGTTTGTTTTTTTCTAGAAAAAAGCTGAAGAGGCCCATAAAGTACTGGAAGGTCTTGGTCCTAAGGTTGAGCTGGTATGTGATTTGATGGTTAATAATATATTTTTGCCTGTGGATGTGCTTTGAGGAAGCTCAGACATTACTGCTTGCCTAATAGCTAATGATTAATCCACCGCCTGTCCCCGGTCTGCTTTTTCCCTTCTTAGCCCCTGTACAATCAGCCATCAGACACAAAGGTCTACCATGACAACATCAAGACGTGAGTGTCCACATTTCTTCCATAGATTAATTTCAGTATAACATCTGTTGGCCTAGAAAGGTGGAAGAACGTTACATCAGACATGATGCTTAGCTCGCTAACAGGATGGGAACCATCTCAGCAGAGGAAAGTGCTGGAGGTAACGCTGACCTCAGCAAGATAAACTCAGCTGATAATTCTGTCTAATCTGATTGCTGAGTCGCCCTACTGACAGCAAGGAGAGTGATTGAGAAAGGAAGTGGAAGAACATATGCATCTGCATTAGGTTTGTTGTGTTGGGGGTTGAAGGCCAGGGCGTCTAGCATAAAACCTTATCAGTGTGTACCAAGAGAGCGGCCCATCTGGCTCAGTCTTTATCAGGACAGAGACCACCTCTGTGTGAATCTGCTGTATAGGCCACACTCAGGGTCACTCTCACTATTCTCTCCACACAGCCTCATCATGCGTCAGCACTAGAGTTCCCAGTAAGTTTTAGCTGCAACAATTCAAATAAACAACTAGAAAAGCAGTCGGAGAGCTCAGACCTCCGCCAAGCACCATAGTTTCCCCCCTGGCGGTTTCTTCTGGATCCGTCTCCTCAAGTATTAAAGCTGGATCAGATTCGTTGACATACTTCAGATGCTGAATTGTCTCAGAAATCTCTACCTCTAATATTAAATGCTCAGTAGGCCAAAATGTAAGAGTAACCCCATTTGTTTTATATAAATTGCTATAAAATCCTCCATCTGGATCAGATCTGGATCAGCCTTTGGGATTTGATAGAAGTACACATTGTAAATCCCTGAGTCAAATTTCATGAGCTTTGGGCAACAATTACCAGAGATATTGAGAAACAATTTTTTGGGTCCCATTGACCCCAATGTTAACGAAAATTTCAAAGTGATCCAGAATCCAGGATTTCTTCCGGATCTCCCCCAAAATTAAATCAGTTCTTCCTTTTCACATTTTCGATGCACCCTGAACATTTCATGAAAATCCGTCCATAAGTTTTTGAGTTATCTTGGACGCAGTCAAACAGACAGACAGATAAACGCCGGCAAAAACACAACCTCCTTGGCGGAGGTAATTATGTTCATGATGTTTTTGGTGGGGTATTGGAGAATAAACAAAGATCTATCCCTCAAAGAATTTTCAAATTTAACCTGTACACATTTAACAGGGACTACCGTACTTACCTCCTTTCCTTTGTTCTGAAATGATAGTTTTACTAATGAACATAGTGATATCGTCATTTCACTGATTAAGTTTTGTTCTCTTTTAGCAATCAAGTCATGAGGAAGAAGCTGATATTGTTTTTTAAGAGGAGGAATCATGCTCGTAAACAACGGGTAAGTGTCTCTGCTATTTGGAAAGCATTGGGGAAGTTGTGCGGCGCCACCCATTTCCATAGCCACATCATTCTTGACTGCTTGAACTCAGCTGACCTCAGCTTACCAAGGGAAGCATTATTGGGATTGTTCAAGCTTTTGATACCTAGTCTCTTCCCTGTTTACTTAAAAGCTATGCAGTATTGACAGACACACTCTGGGTATTTTGCAGAAACCAACTGCAGTTTTTCTGGTTTTAACATTTGCATATAGTCTCACACACTGACAGAGAATACAACTTTAATATACAAATGAGAGATTTAAGTGCTCACTTTCTCTCTAAATCTTCTTGTCAAATTGTTGGCTGCAGTGAAAAGGGTTATCAGAGTCCACAGCCAAGCCAGCAGCTCTGTGAGGCTGGACTTGAGCTAAATGCTAACATCAGAATGATAACATACTAAGATAAGATAAGATGAACCTTTATTAATTACTCACAGTGTGGATGCTGATGTTTAGCATGTTTAATGTTTACTATGGTCACCATAGTTTATTGTGTTAACATGCTAATGTTTGCTAATTAGCACTAAAATCTAAGTACAGTTAAGAGTGATGGGAATGTTGTTTGTTTTGCAGGCATTAGGTACTCAAAGTATTGGACAAAATGACATTTTGACCTGATGATGAAAGTTAAGGGATCCCCAATATTATAACAATTCACCCAGGGGTAACATTTCACTCGAGCCACCAACCAAGTCAGAAGCCTATTCTCTGGGGACCATGAATGTCTAAAAAGGGTTTATAACAATCAAGTTGTTGAGATATTTCTTTTTCAGCCAAAATGGTGGACCAACCGATTAACGTTGCTATCCTCTGAGCTATGCTGTTAGCATGACTAATGCACTGATATATTTACTGTACAGGAAACACCTTGGTTTCCCCTTGTTTGTTAAAGTATTGTGTTGGCCAAGAAGTGCTTTTATATGTAGTATGATAATAAATAATGTCACATCAAAGAACAGCTCTGAGAAATACGCCACCAGTGATTATTATAATAATATAATATTATATATAATATAATATTATTATATTTATTATATTGTTATATTATATGATTATAATATATTATTATTATTATTATCCACCAGTGATTTAAATATTTCTGAATCACCCCGTGTTGAAACCTTTGGCTCTTTTTTTGTATCTGTGAATGTCCTCATTCATCCAGGTCAGATTCATTCTGGCAACAACTGAATCGAAGGCAACTGGACTTAGATTTCGCTCTGAAGACGTTTCGCCTCTTATCCAAGTGGCTTCATCAGTTCGTAACGCAGCAGTTTGACTAGTCCCCACTAGTCTGACTAGACCCCACTAGTCTTATTCTTATTTTTTTGTATTGCTATGGCTCAGTGAGTCCCACCGTTCCCTGTGTGCTCCCTGTCAGGGTCAGACAGACCTTTGTGGACTCTGAACAATGGCAGAGTGCACATGGCCTCATGCCAAGAGGAAGGTGAATTGTTTGTCCCTCGCTGAAGAGAGTGGAAACGAGGCTGTATTGTCCTCCCAAAACAGGAATCTTTCCATATCTTCATCCAACATTTTAACTCTCCTTTGATTAATCAGTAAATATACTAATTTTAAGAGTTAAAAATCGGGTAAAGTAATAATTTACTAGCCCAGTTGTAATTAAGTCTACATGTAGAGTGTGTGCAGATTGAAAAGTAAGCTGTAACGTTGCATTAAGCAGAATTTCCTGAACAGCATGTACTCTCTCAACTCTTCTGCTCCCACTTTAGGTTTCTGCAGCTTGTCTATAATTTTTCTCTAAATAGTCTTTATTTTAAGTAACCTATATTGAGGTAATGTGATTTTTATTTGGTTATACAAAAATACCAGCTCCCTCATGGTATCTAACATACTGTATGTTTCTTGTGGATCTTCTGGCTCATTGCATTGGCAAGAAGTAATTTTGGCTCCTAGCGTAGTGATGGATGCCCACTCCAGTCCTGACTCCTGACCTAACATTTTCCATGCTGCGTTCACAGGAACAGAAGATCTGCCAGCGCTACGACCAGCTGATGGAAGCGTGGGAGAAGAAGGTGGAGCGGATGGAGAACAACCCCAGACGCAAAGCCAAGGAGAGCAGAACCCGAGAGTACTATGAGAGGCAGTTCCCAGAGATCCGCAAGCAGAGAGAGCAGCAGGAGCGTTTCCAGAGGTAACTGGCCAACATCAAGACATACTCTGATGTTACGCTACGGTTGGGTCTTGGTTCTGATGCACACTAATACAAATCTCACTTTTGTTTTATGTCCTCTTCTGTTCAACAGTCTATTTTGATTTACACTGGCATGGGTGGACTTTGTTTTGCAACTAACGATTATTTTCATTATCGATGAACCTGCTTATTATTTTAATCAAGTAACTGATTAATTAATTTGTTTCCTTGAGTCCAAGTTTACAAAAATATTCACTATATTAACGTAAGAGACAACAGCCAACATACACATGTTACAAGCTGGAATCAGTGATTGCGTTTGAGAGATCTCTTCAAGATACTACTTAGATGAATCAGATTAATTTTCTATCCCTCCGTTAATCGAGCAGCTCTAATACAGAAACACAATTGGCTGGTGGAGGGACAACTTTATTCCTCCTATCTGTTGTCATGGTTACTGTACTGTAGATGCTCAGATTGGACAAAATGGAGGCCTAAAATGGAAGATGAACGTTTGCTTTTATTTCATACAGCAGTGACCCTTTTTAAATTGTGCACTTCACTTCAAATTGCACAGCACAGGGCTGATCTGCTGCTGTGGTCAAAGATGGAAGGACTGAGAGTGAAATCATATTCACTCCAGGAAGATTTTGATGCATTTGATGTATAAAGGTGACAAAATGTGTAGCCGCACCCAGACATTGGAGTTATCTCTTCCATTTTTAAGATGCGTGTTCAGCTATCACCTAAATAGAGGACACAAGGTGGTGTGTGGTGGCCTACTTTGGGCAGAGACGCTGTGTGTCTGGTGCCTCTGGGAGCGGTGGGAGAAGTAAAGAGTTGGCACTGTTGATGCAGACTGCCAGACCATGAATGAGGGAGCAAGCTGGTCAGACTCTTTAATTCATTACTGAGGGGTTCAATGATTCTGTTCCTTAACAACAAAACTTTCTCCTGTCGCTCTTATTACAGAGGACCTGTTATGCTTATTTTCAGGTGCATGCTAATTTGGGTTTCCACTAAAACGTGTTTATATGCTTTAATGTTCAAAAAACGCTTTATTTTTCTCATGCCGGCTGTGCTACTGCACTTCTCTTCACCCGCTCTGTTTGAGCTCCTGCCTTCCCCCTCTCCTGTTAAGCCCAGTCAGCTTTGATTGGTCAACCAATCCGAACTCCTCAGACTCCGCTCCAGCTCCTCTTTAACCATCTGCTATGCAGGTATTATACAATACACGCTAAAGGAAAGGGAAATGGCACAAAAGCGTAATAGGTCCACTTAAACAATTCAGCTCAGATTTTGGTTGGACAAGAAACAACTGTGAATAAGTCATGGATGCCTGGAAATGTTATTTGTTCTGAAAAGAATGAAATGCAACTGTTAATGTGACATTTGAAATAAGCATTTGTAATGAATCTGTCCCTTTTTCTGCAGGGTTGGACAAAGAGGAACAGGCCTCTCTGCAACAATTGCAAGAAGCGAGCATGAGATTTCTGAAATCATAGATGGCCTGTCTGAGCAGGAGGTGGGTATTGTTTGGAGAGCCTGTAGATGTGAAACCACACACCTAGAAGACAACAGCCTAAATGGAAGCATCACAGTTTGTGTTTTTGAAGAAGGAGATAACTCTGTTGTGTTTCAGTTGCTACATCTTGAATGCATTTAATCTCCATAAGTCACAAAGGCAGGGAGCAGATTTCCATAAGCAGAGAGATGGTTTTCTGAACAACGAAGACTGTTCTCTGTTTGGGTAACTGTGGCCACTTCCCCTGTCCGTGTCCCACAGAACAATGAGAAACAGATGAGACAACTGTCAGTCATCCCTCCCATGATGTACGACTCCGAGCAGAGGCGAGTGAAGTTCATCAACATGAACGGCCTGATGGACGACCCGATGAAGGTGTACAAAGCCCGGCAGTTCATGAATGTTTGGACCGAACATGAAAAGGAGATCTTTAAGGAGAAGTGAGTTGTTTTTGTTTGTTGGCGAAGATGTCTGTGCCGCAGTTTGTCCCAGTAAGTCTGGAGTGCAACTGTGGCTTATAGACCGTAATGATACCTCGGACTTGGACTGATATATTTTTGCTTCGGCACATGAGTAACGGCTGGCATTGCTTTCCAGGTTTGTCCAACACCCCAAGAACTTTGGCCTGATTGCCTCCTATCTGGAGAGAAAGGTAAACTGCTTCTCATGTGCACATTTTTGGATTATATAGCAGGACATCATTGTTATAGTTTGGATGGACCATTAAAGACAAACTCTCGTAAAGTCAGAAACACAGTGCTCTATTTGGATTCATTAGCTTAAAGCTCCGTGATCTCTTTTTCATAGATAAACTTAAAATTTTAATGTAGTAGTTGAGTCCGACAGGCTGTGAAGAACGTTTTAGTCATGACTATTTAAATATTTATTTTAAGACCTAAACTGTAAACCACAAACAACAAGTCTTTGTACGATTAACACTTGAAATGATGAAGGCACTTGCAAGATAGTACAAAATGTGAACCATACTTTAATTTTTACCTCTTTATTTAAGATTTCATTAAAATTCTTTTTACTAAATAAACCAAAACACAGACAAATAGGAAGTTTGTGGGTAGATTATTAAGAGAATAAATATTAAACAAACTTTAAATCATACCCTCTACAACTAGAAGGAAATCAGGTTTGAACTGAAACAGTATTACGAAGCTCGTTTACAAGTTATTTTAGTCAGTGCTGATCTGTAGTGGGAATCATATAATGCATCTTTGGATGATAAGATAAGATAAGATATTCCTTTATTAGTCCCACAGTGGAGAAATTCACAATGATGCGAAAAGATAAGATAAGATAAGATAAGATATTCCTTTATTAGTCCCACAGTGGGGAAATTTACACGTTACAGCAGCAATACAAATAAAATAAATTAGTATATACATAATAGAAGATAGAAAAAAAGTAAAGACAGAAAAAATGTGTCCATCATATCAATGATATAATTGTACATAAAGTCCTTATTGCACTTATGCCCGGTGAGTTTGTTGTGAATGTGAATGTGATTGTGGTTTACTGGGAGCAGTGCTGGTTGTGTATGTGGTCTACTGGGAGCAGTGCTGGTTGTGGATGTGTATGTGGTCTACTGGGAGCAGTGCTGGTTGTGGAGTCTAACAGCTGCAGGCAGGAAGGACCTTCTGTAACGCTCCTTCGTACACTTAGGGTGTAGCAGCCTGTCACTGAAGGAGCTCTCCAGAGCTCTGATGGTGTCTCTCATGGGGTGGGAGTCCTTCTCCATCATGGATGACAGCTTAGCCATCGTCCTCCTCTCTCCCACCACCTGTACTGTGTCCAGAGAGCATCCCAGGACAGAGCTGGCCCTTTTGATAATCTTATCCAGCCTCTTCCTGTCTGCAGCTGTGATGCTGCTGCCCCAGCAAACCACTCCATAAAATATGGCTGATGCCACCACGGTGTCATAAAATGTTTTCAGAAGTGTCCCCTGCACTCCAAAAGACCTCAGTCTCCTGAGCAGGTACAGCCTGCTCTGGCCTTTTTTATGGAGTGCAGAGGAGTTTGTTGTCCAGTCCAGTTTATTGTTCAGGTGAACACCCAGGTATTTATAAGATGTCACCATCTCAATGTCTGATCCCTGGATGTTCACCGGTGTTGGAGGGGGATGAGTTTGCCTGCGGAAATCCACCACCAGCTCTTTAGTTTTCCCCGCGTTGATCTGGAGGTGGTTCCGCAGGCACCAGTCCACGAAGTCCTGGGAAAGTTCTCTGTACTCCCCATCGTCCCCATCAGTGATGAGGCCGACGATAGCAGAGTCGTCAGAGAACTTCTGCAGGTGACAGGTTGGTGAGTTGTAGGAGAAGTCTGCAGTGTAGAGCGTGAAGAGGAACGGAGCCAGAACCGTTCCCTGAGGAACCCCCACACTGCAGACCACCGTGTCAGAACCGTTCCCTGAGGAACCCCCACACTGCAGACCACCGTGTCAGAACCGTTCCCTGCGGGGCCCCCACACTGCAGACCACCGTGTCTGAAATGAAGTCCTGTGTCCTCACATACTGTGGGTGGTTTGTGAGGTAGTCCAGTAACAAACTGTGGGCGGTTTGTGAGGTAGTCCAGTAAAGCAGTAAAGTCCAGTAAAGCAACACTGAATGGAAAAGCTATGGACTCTTCCATCCCATAAATAATTCATAAACAGCTCCTGATTGGTTTGGGTTACGCCCACGACACATTGCTCCCAAATTTAGACTGTTGACTGGACTGAAAATAAATAAAGCATAAAAGAAAATCATTCAGCTAAAAAGATGTTAAACAAAACATGTAAAACTTATTGTGGTCTGTTGTATATCCTTCAATCATTGTTTGTACACATATCAACTCCAAATTTTACATCTTGATGAAAAACTCTGATATTGTATGTTCAGTAACCATCTCTTGTTCCAGTGTGTTGCTGACTGTGTCCTTTACTACTACTTGACCAAGAAGAACCACAACTACAAGACGCTGGTGAGGCGAAACTATGGAAGACGGAGAGGAAGGAACCAGGTAAATCTGAGACTTTATTAAATATCTGTTTACAGTTTCTTCTGTGTTTTACAAAATGCTGGCCATTTACCCAGCGTCTTCAGAGAAATGAATCAGAATCAGAAATACTTTACATGATCCCTGTGGGGGAAAATTGAGACATTACAGTTGCTCTTATGAATAAGCACGAAGAAATATGAGGAAAAATAGGAATAGAGGAGCATGTAGGTTGAACACATTTACCATAAGTTTAATCCAAGTTTGAATCCAGAAGAGCAATCCTACTGATGTGTTTAATTTTTAAGTGCCAGGTAACAGTCGGTGTGATGTTTTCACGTATTGCATTGCTGCATTGGGTTTGTCTAACTTTTTCCACACCTGTTTCATATCTCTTTCATGTGACCGAACATTTAGTGTATGACAGATATATGTCGAGCACAATTATCACACCACACCTCTTAAACATTTGCCCCTTACATTGCTGTGGGGCAGAATGAGTGAACCCCACCTTTTCTTGAATTATAAGCCGGCTGCAGTTTGACTTCTTTGTTTGTCAGTTCTCCCAGAGATGCATCGGCATCATCTTTAAAACATACAATATATACCGTATACTTAACCAAATACCAGGGATGGGAATCACAAGAGCCTCCACGGTACAATATTGTCCTGATACTAAAGCCACGATACGATTTTATATCTTACCTTTTCTCAACGTAAATTATGCAGTTTAACATCTGTTTTATTCACATATCTTGAGGTCAAGGGAGCCCTTTGAAAATGGCAATACCAGTTTTTCCTCGCCAAAATTAAGAGTGATTTTGGAGGGTTATTTAGCGGCCTTCCTGGTGTTTTGAATCCTTAGGTTTTGTAATTTCACATGATACCAGCATCTTCGCTCTAGCTTCAAGACTAGGCCCGCTATGCCCTCTGAAGAATAAGAATAATAAGAAAAGGAATAAAATAATAGATGTATGTGTATCCATTCAATATTGCCAGTATTGCAAAATATTGTGATACTGTTGCTTTATAGATTAATTGGTGCTTTTAATTGTATAAAACTAAAGTTTTCACATTCTGTAAGATGTGCTCAGGAGAGCGATACTGTCCAGGAGTACGCTATCGTTTGGCTGAGCGCTGAGTCTGTTGAAAGCTGAACCAAGTCTTCCAATGAACAGTTAGACTTTCAGATGTCCCGGTAATGTTCCCACTGTATCGAGGATAAAGTAGAAGCAAAGCTGATGATTTTCCTCTCCTAGAAAATAATTGCTCACTGAGACTTTAAAGGGAGACGCTCCAGTTTGTCTCTGTGCTTGATACTGTGACAAATAAATCTGTATGGGGCCACATGCAGCAGAGATAGCAATAGGATCAAGCACAGTGTGTCTTTATTTTCTCCATCGAGAAAATAATCAGCAGATTAATCGTAGTTAATAAAAACCCTGCAGCCCTGTTTCAAATCCATTAATAACAGACACACAATTATGATATGCTGTGTTTTGCTCCTATTGACACAGATTCAGCATGACTCCCAAACACACAGTAGAACAAAATGTCAGGCCAGGGCAACGGCAGAACATAGGGAAACTTAGGACAAATTAAATATGTGTATTTCCACAACACATATTTATATTTCTAGAATATATATATAGTTTATATACAGTATATATAGTGTATATATACAGTATATGTGTGTGTGTGTGTGTGTGTGTGTATATATATATATATTTTTTTTAAATATATATATATATATATACGTATATATGGTGTATATAAGACATAACCATCTGTTTGACTCTGTTGCTCTCATGTCTGCATGTGGCTCCGTAAAGATTTATTTGTCACAGTATCAAGTATAGAGACAAACTGGAGCAGCCTTCTCCTTTAAAACCACTGTGAAGTTACTATCAGCGCTGGAATGTGAACTTTGTAAATGCAAAAGTGAAAACTACAAAATGACGGTTATGGAGATATGTTGTACACGGATTGTTGTTTAGGGCTTTATAAAGTCATCGTCTTCCACCCAAATCCAGTAGAAGAAAAAAAATGCACCATCTCACAAGCCTGTGTGTTGGCTGACATCAAATATTGATTTCACTCGTTCTGTTGGGTGTTTTCTCTTCGCTGGGCTTTTCCCTACGTCGCTGATGCCCCAGTCCTTGTACAGGACGTTCTGTCTCTGTGTTGAGTACATGCGCTGTGTGACACAGTTGTAGACTGGGAGCAGGTGGAGGTCGAAAGAGTTCACAATTACGTCTTGAACACAGAAGCTTTGTTTCCACTGCAGATAGTAGCTGCTCGGTGTAGGCGGGCTTCTCAGCTGATCGCCGTGGTGACGCCACATGAAACTGCCGTAACAGGATTGGGGTAGCTTGGCTGGTTGAAAACAGCATGTCTGTGAAGGACGTCCCATTTTGCGCCGGTGCTGATTCTCTCTGAATCAGTGGTCTGCAGTGTTTTAGCTCCACCCTCTAGTTCAGTTCATCTGAACCTCTGAGGTGGTACTAAAGATGGAGCGTTGCTGTTGGTAATGGAAACACGAAAATAATCCTTCTCATGTGTTACAAACTAAACTGAAATGAACTGGACAGCTTGGAGCAAACATGCCAAAACACCGGTGCAGTTTCTTCTAAGGTGTTTCACCTCAGCCATATTTAACCTTTTAGTTTTTGTGCCTTTCATAGTATTGACCCATCAGCAGTTGAGATATGACTTTCTGTGACGTAGAGGGCTAAGTGTGGTTAAATGTCATAGGAGTACACTGTCATATCATATGGTTGATCATTCTTTTCTGCATTTTGTACCGACCGTAAAGCAGTGTTACAACATACATACTCAGCCAGGTTAACATTAATCTAGTTGACTTGATTTGCAGAGATGCACATTATGCATTTTTTTAGTTGATATTGATAATTACCTGCCTTGCATGACTGATGCGAAAAAGATGACTGATCAGTTCACATTTTAAAAAGAAATTCATAACCTGTAGTTTATGCACATGAGAGGATAAGAAAGGCAGAGATGTAGTGAGCAAAGATGGTTGATTTAATATCCCATAGCTCCGACCCAACCACATCTAAATGGCATCGCTGTTGACGCAACAAAAACAACGAACAGTAGTGACTCTTCACATGTATATTTATTTTTCTAAAGCACATAAAAAAAGCTTGTATGACAAATTGCAGTCATGCAAAACATCCACACTGATGACAACATGTTTGGCTCTCCAGTCAGTGTGCTGCACTTGTTGTTGTTCTTATTTTCAGTGTTAATTTGCAGATTGTAAACTATTTTTAAAGTTGCACGCCACGACATACGGTATCGGAGCACAGTATGCTGCACTTGTTAAGTCAGTGAAAGCAATTAGTGGGCTATAATTTAATTGGGATAATACATAATAATATACATATATATGGTGCCTCTCCACTTTGTTGTTGTAGTTGATTCATGCAGTGTAGGCTTTGTTGTTCATGGAAGTTATACCATCATCAGGCACTTGATCTCAGTGAAATAATCAGGAAAAGTAGTCATTTGATGAGTCATATCAGACTTTTGAACACTGCTGAATACGAGGTTGTTGATATTCACACAAGATCCAGTTCAACATCTGTAGTGCACTGCTTAACATGGATGTCACAGTCACTGTTTCATGGTCATGAAATGTGGTTCCTACAATCATGTTTTTACCCAGTTTAGTAGGACTGGAACATTCATGGGTTCTCACTTTAATGCAGAAGCGGTATAAGATGGTCTCTGTCATCATCTTGAGATTCAGGCCAGTTGCTTAAATGACTCCAGTGCTTTTTCCAAACCATCTTATATGTATACACTCTGCTTTTTTCCCTCTCTTTGCCTGAATACACATCAGGATGTTGTGGATTTCCAAGCTACTGGTGTGACTTAACAAATGCAGTGTGAGTGAGTCAGAGGGGGGTAGGAAGAGGACCGAGTGAGTAAAAGCAAGAGCAGAGGAATGTAGGGCGAGCGAGTGAAACTGAGAGAAAAAACCCCTGAGCGAGACCGAGTCAGCGCTGGCAGTTTATCCGCTGAGTGTGTGTGCGCGCTATTGTTTTGGGTTTTTTCTCATTTTCCATTTCCTCTTTCTTCTGTTCTGTTGAGGTAGAGAGAGGCGGGGAGAGAGAAAGCCACCCCTCTCTGAAACAGCTGAGTTGGTACAGCCCAGCCATCTGACAGGCCCAAAAACTCACTCTGCTGCTGTGAGTGCCAATCAAAGAGGAGTGCTCAGCAGGGATTACCTTGAGTGACCCTGCATAGATTAGTGCGTGCATGTGAGATGGACAATTCTTTGGGCGGCTTAAGCGGCCTGATGACACGCTTTCCCGGAATATGTGCGGCGGTGCCGTGGCCCGGCAGCCCTTCTAAGGAGCTCTGCTATGGTGCTGTCCTGCCCCTCTACTGCTACCGTTACAACTGCTATGGAAGTACTGGAGGGTAAACTCACATTTACAACACCAGTAAACTGAGGCTCACAGCAGAGCAAAGGGGGTTGTTTGATCAGCAAATGAGCTTGCAGGTATGTCTTTGAAACCACAGTGTTTGCTTTTTAGTCGATGCACACTTGCTCTTTATCTTCCTGTATTTCCTGTGTCGTATTCTCTATTGCCCTGTTGCTTGGGCAGCTCGCTTCTTAGCCTACATATTTACTTGAGGCTTGTAGGCTGTCAAACTCAGCTATTTTAGGCTAGCTTTTCTGGGACACGTGAAGACATGGTTTTTAATTTAACTGTCAAGCCGAGACCACACATGTATTTATGCTATGAGGTTTGGATTTTTCAGTGGAGGGGAAAGGTAGGAATTTGTTTTAAATGTCATGTTTCATAGTGCAGAGTGTATTAGGCATTAGACACGCTGGCAGCCTAATAACATTCCTCAAGCAAATGTGCGTCAAACATGAGGTATATAATATATCCCCCATGTCAGCTGATCTTAATAACTGTACATCTGATCTAAATTATTTTCTGACTTCTGACTCGCACCGAATAAAACTGTAAACTCACATTACACAGGAAATCTAAACATGCTACACCCCCCACTGTGTCTGCTACCACTTCATTGGTTATTTTTAAAAGTAGACGTTGCACCTTCACTACCTGGCTCTGTCAGAGGGTCTTCTCGCTCATATTACCTTGCTAAAAAAACACAGCATCTGTATATCTCTGTCAGCTAGCAGCTTCACCCATAAAAGAGTTTTCCCTTATGCAGCTTTAATGTTACTAAACTGTTTATATGCAGGTCCATTTAGGACAAGCTGCAGCTCAGTGTGGCATTTTCATGATCTGGAGTGTAATTGACATTGAATATTGTGTAATGTTCATCTGCTTTAGAAGAGGTGGCGATTCTGTTATGTAACTTGATGATGTAACTCTCACCTTTATTGGTTTGTCGAGTAGTTCACACAGTGAAGTTACATTAATGTAGTGGTTACTAACTGGTATAACTGGTCTTGGAGCACTGGTTCACCAGGATGAGAGAAGAGGCTGTTATCAGAATTGTAAATGGTAACAATTTATTTTTAAATTAGACTCATTGATGATTTCTAACACAGATCTCTTATATCCAGACCAGTAAACACATACATTAAAAGCTAAATGTGTTTATCTGTTCATCGGCCATGTCACGAGAACCAAATAGAAAGAGTGTGTGCTGCGGAGGAGGCAGGGCAGGAATAACAGCTTCCATTGCACTGCTGCAAAAACCCTGCTTTCTTTTTCTACACAGATTCCTTAAATTTGATCTGATGTACAATTAATTCTGTGCCACAGGCCATATTTTGTTGTTTGACTTGCTAATACAACATATACATCAGCAGAGCAAAAGTCAGGAGGATGTTTGCAGTAAAATGTCAGAATGAAAGATCAGCAGAACATCAGCATTTATGAAAAGAAATGTGAGAAATGTGCAGTTGTCAATTTGCTCACTTTTTACTGAATTTAGCTGGTAGAGTTTTGAAAATGTAAAGTGATGAAATGTTTCATGTATGAAGATGTTACTGAGATAATATTCCTGTTGTGGTAGGGAAATAGAGTAGATGGATATCTTCTCTTGGAAACGTTATGCAGCCATCTCTTGGCTGGCTCGATTGTTGTCGAATATAATTCATATTGTAGTCAGCATACTGAAAATGGCATCACATATACAACATATGTATTACTCTTTACTCTGTCCTTTGGAGTCCAGAAGGGCGACATGCTCCTTCAGAGCTCCTCTCTTAATTGACAGTAAAGTTTGTCTAGTGGATTTCATTGGCTGTAGCACTGACAATGAACAGTTTTTCAGAGCTCCTAGTACCCAGGGTAACTGTGGCTAATGCTTGGTATTTTTTACCTTTCATTTTGCCGATAAATTGTTGGGATGGTCGCTCGGAAATTCAGTCAGCTGGATATTGCATTTTATCCAAAATGAATGCAGGCTATATACGACGGGGTGAAACACCACTGTTAGATGCATTTGTTTGTCTTTATTTCGGTTTTTTTTTTTTTGCCGTTGCTAGAATGTTTCCAGAGACATTATTTCTGAGTAATTGTGTCAGATGATGATGGCAATATGAATTGCAATAATAGAGGTAATGCATAGTAATAATTTAGTAGATTTATTTATTTCCTATTGCTTTACTGAAATAGCCTGAAGCAAGAGTGTGAGATTCCTTTGGTGGCCTACGTTCTGCAGTAGCAAAGGGACGATTGACTTGTGGCTCTGTCATTTCATAAATCAAACAGCACTTGTGAATCAGCAAAAGAGGGGAGAAATTAAAACTCTTGAAATATTCAAGCCAGGTCAGGAAAGAGCTTCATTTAAAAACACAGAAGAACCACAGAACCACAGGGCCTCATTGACTTTTGGGGAACGTCTGTGTAGAGGCTCTTTTTCATAGTGTGGGAGAAGAGGCAGGAACGCCACAGCTCTTCGGCCACCTCCAAAGCAAACACAAGCGCTCCCTGACCCAACCGGAGCAGCATCTCACTGAAGGACGTGTATGGGGAGAATAACTGATCTGAAACAGTTGCTGCTCTGCAAAAATAAAAAAATCTCTGAAATTGTTGAGTGCCAGAAACATGTTTGCAGACGACTGCAGGCAGGAAATGAGTCAAGCATTTAGGTCCCAGTCCAAGTTTGACATGGTCCTTCTCTGCATACATCAAGCTGCAGTCAGAGCTCTGAATCTGCAGGGCTTCCCCTAATGAATTTAACAGTGCAGCTGCATCATCATACTGTAGAGCCATCAGATTACTATGAATACTCCTATGCTATTTTGGCATGTGGATGTGATATTATAAATATGGGTTTACATACTTTTGAAATACTCTAGAAAGCACCATCCAGAGGTGTGACTCAAGTCACATGACTTGGACGCTAGTCACAAATTTGATGACTATATGCTCAACAAAATAAAAAGACTTGCAACTCGACGTGGACATTTACACCAGTGACTTGTGTCACTTGGACTTGAGCCTTTTGACTTGAAAATATGTGATACCTTCCCACAAGCCCTGAACAAGTATGTTATTTTAAGTATGTGCACAAAGACTCCCCAGTAGCGGAGGTAACAGACGTTATGTCTGAGTTGTTGGGTTCAGTTACTTGTTCAGAGATCCTTTACTAATTTGCTTGGGAAGGGGATTCACTCATAGTGGGCAAAAATAGATTTTTTTTTTTTTATCTTTTCTTGTTTATCAGTGAATCCCTGAAAAAGTGATGTTTTGAACTCTCTGAGCTCTGATGAATGTAATTGGGACTTGCACTACAGATCCACTTTGTTTGCACCAATCTGACAGCATCCAAGCAAGATGCAAGACAAAAACCAGGCAGAACTAGCATTACGTTACTGAGCACCAGTTGGCACCAGTTACTGTTAAAAAGGCAATACAGTAGATGAAGAGTACATTATGATTTGTTCAGGACTCAAAACTCACAGCTTGGGACTTGGGACCTGCCTGTCTAATAGGAAATTAAATGCAAAGACTTGAGACTTGAAACAAAACAATGACTTTGTCCCACCTCTGGCACCATCATAGCTCGAAGTCTGATCTGTGTCAGAATTGATTATTAGCTGTCTGGTCAGAGCTGGCTAGAACAGCCACTGCTGTGACAGATGCTTACTGACTGATCTGGTTGAGATGTCAAACACTTAATCAGAGTGACTGTATGATACGTCAGGCAGACTCAAATAGACAGGCAGCCGTAACCCCTGTTTTTTTTTTTTTTTTTTTAAGTTGTACCCCTGTCTTCCTACTCTTTGTCCCAGTCCATATCATTGAGTGAAGCACATTCCTTGGCCCCATCTGTTACCAGCATGGGATGTTTGGCTTGGCATAGCCAGGCTTGTTCCAGTACAGCGCTTTCATGGACCAGGCAGGAGGAAGCATTCTGTGGTTACCGCGCCAGCACTGATGATAAAGAATGTTGCTCTGTCCTCAATCTCTGTTCGACCTGTTTTTACAATTCACTTTTGAACGATGTTTTCGCTCTGCTCTTGTAGGCAGTATTCATCATTACGGAGACAAAGAAGGCATGACAACTGACCGCACTCATGATTTCCTCAAGTGTTAATTGACAACCTTTAATCAAACCTTTAATCCCCCCCAACTGGATCACTTTCCATTTTCCCCAGAGCCGGTTGCTAGTGACAAATTTAGCAACTTATTCAGATGTTCAGGGAAAAAGAAAGAAAAATATAAAATTAGAAATGCTGCTAATGGCCTCTCCTCTTGTGCAGTGCACAGGTAATCTCTCCCTCGCTGCAACCAACTACCACTTATGCAAATAAATGTACAATAAATATGCCAACAAGCGCATGATGTCATATGGTGACTTTTAGCAGCTTTTGGAGCTCGTGCTAACTACTTTCGTTGGTATACTGACTGCAGGACACACTGCATTTTGTTTTCCACAGTTACTTTGGTTGTTCCACCACTCGTTGTGTCAGCGACTGGGGATACCTGATACTCTTTGGTAATTGGAGATAGCTACAGATAGATACCAGAGAAAATGGTTGTGTCAAGAAGGTAATCCGCAAATTGTGAAATCTGACTAAAACTTGAAAAAACTTTTGTGAGACTCTATCCCAACCTTAACTATTCAGTGTCGATGCCTGACCTTCACCATCTTGCGAGAGCTTCCTAACTTGTTGGTGTCCTACACATGACCAGGGAAAGCAAAATGCTATCCTCCTCCTGTTGTGGTTGAGTAATGAGTGTGCGCACTGGTTGGCACATTTGTGCCATAAATGGAGCCTTCATTTTCATGGGAGATTGTACCCAGTGGCAGATAGGGATGTGTAGTGAAAGTAAGGCTTATGTCGAACCAATCTAAAGGCAGATAGTGTCGTTATTCTGTTATCCATTACATTGTGCAATCAACATTTACTTCATCATGATAAGTTAAATCTTGTAAGTTGTAATTGAAGCAGATCGATCGGTGAATAATATCTGCAGTGTTATATGTTTCTGCAGATGCTGGACAGTGTGAAGATCATCAAAATGTATGTAGCCTTAAACCGGACAGGGCCAGTGAGGGCCAGTGAGTTACCATCTGAAGAGGTCTATTACTTGATTACATTCAGGAAACTGGACCAGGAAGTGTGTAAATGAGTATAGTAATATAGTAAAGAGTAAGTTTAGGATAAAACAGGTTTAAAGCTTCTACATATGTATGTGGTATATTGTGTATCATAGCATGGGAGTATCAGATTGGTGGAAGATGCACATACAGAATATGGCCCTTTTAGAAGAAATGAATACTTGGTTCTTGTGATGATTTGAATTTTTAAATGTATTACATGTTAAGTTTTTACACCTGAGTTAAAGCATTGATATCACGAAGGACTGAAAAGTATTCTCTGCTTCCTATTTGCTTCTCTCAACCTAAATTACTTTTTCTAATCTACACCTTGACCTTTTTCTTTTTGTTTCCAGGAAAAACCGCTAAATATTTACACTGTGTTTTGTCTCCCAGCAAATAACACGTCCCTCACAAGAAGACAAGTCAGACGACAAAAACGAAGAGGACAAATCTGAGAAATCTGAGAAAAAAGAGGACGAGGAAAAGAAGGACGAGGAAGAGAAAGATGAAAAGGAGGATTCTAGGTGAGTTGTGAATAGCTGTTTGTCCTGATGTCACTGTAGTCCATCAGGCCCAGCAGTTAAAGCTCCCTTTGTTAAAAGGTAAATGTATTCCATTATATTTAAGTGCATTCAGTTAATTATTGCCGTCATTATGTGGAGCTTGATATCTTTTAATACTCTTTCTTAAAAGACATGCTGGTATTTGAAAGCCGGATTGCCAAACATCCCCCTTGATAGTCTGGCAACTCTGTACATTTACAGTTATGTAAATCAACAGTATTCCCCTAACGATGTATACCAGGGCTTCTTAACCACTCCTGATCCTCACTGATTAAAGCATAATGCTTACTACCACTTGTACTCCTATGCCACTGGAACTATTGGTGTTGTAAAACTGTTCAACCTACATACTTCAGACCTGTTTCATAGCGATAAACGGAAACACATTTCAGTTCGCATCATGTTAATTCCACTTACTTTTAAAGAGTGGATGAATTTAATCAAATCGCATTTGGACCCAGATTGTAAGCATTTTTACTTTTCAAGTAATTGATCTTAAAGTCTCTCAATCCAGCCATTGAAACCACTTACCTGTCCAAAGCTGACTGTCAGAGCTTCAACTTAGAAATAATGAACTTATTGCTGAGAGTTTCTATTGGCCCAAAGCTAACATGGGTGGAAGTAATGGACACAAGTGTGCTTGTTTTATTGTTGCACATGGTTCCCATCTGTAGATATGCACTTTTTAATGATACTTAGCAATTTTTTAGTTTATAACAAATTATTTTGCGGACGCCTGACAGATTGCTAAGGACCCCTGGGGGTCCCTGGACCCCACTTTAAGCTTGTGCTGTTGAAGCAATCCCTCCTGGACCTAACCTATTGACACTGAACAGGAATGAACACAAGAAGGAAGAAATCACACAGCTTGCATCACATTTATCTTTAAAGGCGCAGGAGGTGACTTTTATCATATTGAAAGATTCAATTAGTGTTATTGAGTTACTCATTATAATCATGTGATAAACAGTGATGGGTAAGATTTCTCATCCCTGGGCTTTTGGTGGAATGATGCGTGTTCATGACTTGGCAGAGATTAGCAGTGTCTGTTTTGGCATGTGGTTAACACACGAGACAACTTCTAACTTGTTAACAAGTCTGTCTGGCCTGAGTTGACAAACTCTAATATGCTTTTATTGTGTTTTCAGTCATGGAGATAAAGAGCAGATTACCAAAAGGGCCCGTTATTGCTGAGTCAAAAAGGAATAGCTATTTGCTGTACCAACAGGCTCTTAAGCTGTGTTTTCTCCCTCCAAAACCACAGGGACATTGGCAAGGACAAAGACAAGTGTGACGGTGGGGAGGACGAGGACGGAAAGGAGCAAAACACGCCGCGTGGCAGGAAGACTGCCAACAGCCAGGGCCGCCGTAAGGGAAGGATCACCACACGCTCCATGGCCAATGAGGCTGCGTCTGTGGCGGCTGAGGAGGCACCGCCCCCTGCCCCCGAGCCTGTCCTGCCAGATCCTCCACAGCTCCCGAAGTCTGATCCAATGCAGAAGTCCATGAAGGAGCCTTCAAAAGCCCAGACTCCAGTAGCTTCCATGGATGCTAATAAAGGTGAATCCTCTTGGGGATGCTCTCTGGAGGTGTTTTTTTTTTTTTTTTGACAACGCAACAACACTTACTGACACAGAAATGAGGGAAAGGGTGTTCACAAAAACTCGAACCGTACAGTGTTTCATCACAAAGTATGTGAGGAAAAGCTTTGTGTTTGCATCAGATTACTGATTCAGCTTATTCAAGTTGAATCGGTAATGCTGTTTTATTTGTAGGCTGGGCACTGAATATTACACATTTTTTAGCTGGCTGTGTCACTTCTTGAATTTATTTGCAAGTCACATTTTGGTGGAGTCGCTCAGTCTGCAGTTTATTTTCCTTTTGTACTTGAAAACTTTCCACATGGGAATCATTTAAATTTCAGTTGTTTCTTATTTAGAATTGGTGGATTTTTAATGTTGGCCGTTTATTGAGGTTATGCAATGTGCCAAAAAGCATGAAGTGATTTTTGCCATCAACTTTAACAGTTTTTGTCCCAGTGCCCACATCCTCTGGTATCTCATTTAGCTTCTTAAATGTCAGAGATACAATACATTTTGAAGTATTGTATTAGAAAAGTTGTAAGGACACAGCAAAAATTGATAAAACTTCCTCAATTGCAAAAGCTTTTACGCTTGCTTCAGGTGTTTTTTTTTCTTGTTTTTGTGCCTTTGTCTAAAAAGAGTTGATGCACTAAATGGATTATAGAAAGGCCTTTGCTGTATAAGTTCAACATAGTGAATATTTCACTCACATGACTGATGAGCTGTTTCCACTGTCAGCGTCCTCACAGATATTCCCATTACATGCTTGTCTTCGTCTACAGGCAGCATGAAATGCGACCAATACTACCTGACATGAGACAACAATTAAAACTGACCCAAATTCCCAGAAATCGCTCTCCAATTTTCTCTCATAGTTGGCTAGACGTCCAAGGCGTTATGCTGTTTTGTTTCCGGTTCACAACCTCTACTTTTTCTGCTCTGTTTTTTGGTGGATTACAGCCTGCATCGCCTGTTGTACCAGCTTCTGGCCAAACTACGCTGTAGCCGAGTTTATTCACTCCAGACCAGTTTTTTTTTTTTTTTTTTTTTTTTTTGATATTTCTAAAGTTTACTTGAAATTCAAATTGAAATTCATTTGACAGTTGTATGGAAACACAAGTACTGACTGGCCTGGTGTAAGGGACATTGTTCATACTGATAGCGGTTTGCTTTATGAGAACTGAGTAGCAACACATCAAGGACAGAGCTTAAACAAGGTTTAGAGACATGTCAGGACTCGGGCTGTCGAAGTTAACAAGATGATAAAGCAGTAACGCAATTTTGTGTTAACACTACTAGTATCTTCAATGCATAAATGCAACTTGCGATTTTTAGGTTGTAGCGGGCTCAGTTTAGATAGTAGTGGATAGTTGGAAGTGAAGATACTGGCATCATGAGAAACTAGAAACTCGAAGGAACCCATCTGTACCAACCAGGTCAGACTAGCTTGTCACGAAGGACATTAAATAACGCTCCAAACTTGTGCTAAATTTTGGCAAGGAAAAACTGTCATGGCCATGTCCAAAGGGGTCTCTTGACCTCTGACCTCCAGATGTGTAGATGTAAATGGGTTCTCTGGGTCCCCACCAGTCTCCCCTTTATGATAGTCCCAGTCAGTCTGGATCAAGTCCTAGTCAAGTCAGCACTCTGACACACTGACAGCTGTTGTTGCCTGTTGGGCATGTTTTTTTATGCTAAATGCGGTACCTGTGGGGGTCTCTGGACAAAATTTTGCATTGTTTTATGTTTTTGATTGATTTGTAGTAGATTTATTCATACATTTGCAAAAATCAAGCATATTTTCCACTCCCATGTTGATAATAGTATTAAATACTTGACAGATCTCTCTTTAAGGTACATTTTGAACAGATAAAAAATGTTTGGTTAATTTATGGACAACCATGCCATCAATTGTGATTAAATATTTTTATTGCTTGACAGCCTTTGTCAGAACATAGCCATGCTAACTTTGTCCCCTTAAAATGTGTACATTCAAATGCTGTTTATAGCCTAGTTGGTTCAGGCACTCATCAAGTATCAGACGGACTCTGTCCTGCACTGCACTCCACTCGGGGAGCTGTATGTCGTCTGTCTATCACCATGGCAATGTGCTGCTCTGGTAGAGCTGTTGTCATGGTACTCAGTCACGCACTTGTGCTCTTCCACGCTCTGAAGTCTGTCACTGTGCTAGCTCAGGTTTGCAGGTATCCAAGTCTCTGTGTGTTAAGCCCGTTGTGGCGTTAAGCTGTATCTTTAATTCACTGTTTTGTAAATGTGCTTTGGTTCTTGGCCACCTGCTCCCTCTGCTGTCTGTCTGTTGAGCTCTACCGCTCTTAGCAGTCTGAGTTATGCAAGATCTGCCCCTATAATGTGATTAACTAACCGTCTGCAGTGTGTCCTTCCATCTTCTCAACCCTCTGACCTTTCTGGCCCTGTTCTGGGCATATCATGGTTTACATAGGACTGAGTCAACTGTAATCTCCCTTAGTGGGCGGCTACATTGTGGTTTGTGTGTCTGTTTGCTTGCTGTGTTGTAACCCCTGCAGCTATGGTGCTTCTTAGAAGTAGGTGGACTAGGTGCTAAAGGGTGTATCTGTCAGTCCTGACCAGTTGAAATGGTGCCAGGCAAGTTCAGGAAGCTGCTGATTCAGTGGGGGTAGGATGTTGTTTAAAGCCGGGGGGGCAGTGTGTGTCGCTGGGTGATGCTGAGCTGTAGCCAGACACCCGGTCTGTTTTCATAGCCCCGAGATTAATGACCACACTCGAGGGGCCTAAACTGTCACGGGGAGAACATGTGAGTTTTGCCACGAGAAAAGGAAGTCTAGTCCAGTTACAGCAGTCATTTGTTTAACTAAGTGTAACAGACTGTGTGGTCGGAGGACCTTTGGTAGGAGCCGTCTAAACACTGAGAGCTGATCTCCTCATCTTCGAGGTCGGTGGGGTGGGCGGGGGGCGGGGGTGGTAAGGGGCAAGCCTCCTGTTGATGTCAAGGGTACATCTGCTGCTATATTTGTCCAAATGTTTACACAGTATCGGTGGGTGCCATGGAGGAGAGTGGGCTAGAGTTCACTCAGCCCCCCTCCACACCAACCGTGCACTTCTGTGAATTTCATAGGGGGGGTGCGATGCAGTGCAGTGTCACAGTAGAAGGGGAGGGAGGGTTTCAGGCTGGCTGTTCTATCTGTCTGTTTGTCTCCATCCAAGGCCATTTCCCAAAGCAGGAGGCAAGGCTCTCAGCTCCTCCTCTGTCTGGTGCTACATCAGCTGACCAAAGCCCTCCCCGTGTGGATTAGAGAGGAGGAGGGCTGGCTCTGGACTGTGGGGGAGGGGGGGAGAGAGGGAGGGAGAGAGAGGGAGAGAGAGAGAGAGGGAGAGAGAGAGAGAAGTGGGTTAGAGCGAGAGTGCAAGTGAGGGAGCAGGTCTCTGCAGCCCCTGAATGTAAACAGATTATTAGATTAGTGGCCACGAGAAGGAGACGGCCGAAGGGAGGACTGTCACTCTCTCTGTTTGTCTCCCTCCCTCCGTCTCTTTCTCTCTCTCTATTTCTATCAGTGCTGATGGGGCTGTGTCTTTCCTCTTTGTGATTTAGCTGGTACTGGTGAAACCGGAGAAACTTCTCGCTGGACCGAGGAGGAGATGGAGGTCGCCAAAAAAGGTAGTGTTTCAATTTATTTCATTATCTCTCTGTCCTTCTTCTCTTTCTCTGCGTCGCTGTGGCTCCTCTGCTTTTTATTATTTCCTTCTTGTCCCCCCCCCTGCTTCTCCTCCTCCCATCTTTCTCTTTTCCTCTTCTTGATTTTCTGATGTTGCCTCGCCCTGCCTGTTTCTTACATGCACACAGGAATGAATGCGCATATGCATTCCCACAAATAGAAACTCATGCTGGTGCTTTACTGGAAGCTGTCAGAAACCCATGAAAGGTTTCAGGGATATGTTTTTTCTTTTTGCTCTGCTGCTGCTCTGCTGGCTTCTCAGAAGTGATCTATTAAGGCCATCTGTGAAGCAACAGAGCGTGACAGTTGCAGCTTCCTCCAAAGATCATTATCTATTATTCAAAAACTTTGTCAAATCATCAAGATGATTTTAAAGTTACTTTGGTACTGTTTCACACTGTGCTGGTCTCACGCTGTACCGCTGCAGTCATTAGTCAGGTCATATGCCATTCAAGTTTACCCCCTCTCCCCCGTTTTGCTTGGCTTTGTTGGTCTTATGTAGGGTTCCCTGAATACCAAGACCCATAGACCGTGAGGGGAGAAAATAAAGGGATTAATGTGGATTAATTAAGACTCTCTTGGGAGATTTGCTTCTTTCTTAAGAAAAATACATGGCTGCTGTGATCTCCTCAGGCAGTCAGACCTGTTTGCCTGATATATCTGTGGTTTAGTGTACCTGAAAGAGACCTGTACAACCTTTTCTAGTCATATGACAAAGCATGTTCAGAAATCATTTTGATCCTTGAGTCAGTTCCCCTCTAAGTCATTGTTGCGACCTGTTGATCTACATAAGCCTTGGTGTTAATACCAGGCTAACACATCTCAGGCCAGGTCGTCACATTAAAGGGAAAGGGAACTCGGAGAAATGTTTTTAAAAAGCAGTTTATTGTTGTAGTCAAAGTAATTTTCACACCTGCAATCTAATTGAACGAGCAGTTTTTCATCAATTTGGTCCTTAACAAATGTTCGTAAAGCTGTTTAGAAATATAATAGCTCAATATCCATCTTTTCCTAGCAAGCAGATATGTGATCACACTGGTTCTTGTCATATTGACAGAGTGTAAAACTGAATTTCCCCACTGTGGGACTAATAAAGGAATATCTTCCTTTCTTTCTTTCTTTCTTTCTTTCTTTCTTTCTTTCTTTCTTTCTTTCTATTGAGTTCAGATAATAAACATCAAGTACTCTGAATAAGGATTCAGTGAAGTTGGAGATATTAGGGCTTCAGACAAAGGGCTTGCTGCAAGTACGCTATAATTCATGTAATACAGCACCACCACAAATATTAGCTGTCTGTTTTACAGCTTCAACAAAAATTGGAGATGCACAGATACTGGATCTGATATCGGGCCAATACTGACGCAAGTAGCTGGATCGGGTCAATGGGGCCAATCTGTTCACTTCAGGTCTATTTTCATACACTTTATACATTCTGTGCTGGAATTTTAATTTATAAATTAATTAATAAGTTTTGACCGATTTTTTTTTTTTGCTGTATTAAAAAGTTTGCAGCTGCATGATTTATTATTTTAATAATACACAATAAGTCAGTAAATGTGTGTATATATATATGTATATATACACGTATATATGTATATATATACGTATATATACGTATATATATACGTATATATATGTATATATATATGTGTATATATATGTATATATATATGTGTGTATATATATGTATATATATATATGTATATATATGTATATATATCTATATATGTGTATATATATATGTATATATATGTATGTATGCATATATATATATATATGTATGTATGTATTTATTTGTTGGATTTTGTTTTACACTTTTAGGAAGGCAATATTTAAGTAAAGTTTGATGTTTAACACAACAAAGAAGGATCCCAGTCACCCAGGCATGCAGGTTATTAATTAAAGACTGGTGGGTACTCGATATCAGCTGATACCCAGAGCTCAGGTATTGGTGGTGGTATCGGGACTGAAAAAAAAATTGTGTTTCTACCGAACCAAGAAATTAAAACGATGAAAACATCTTAGCTTGCTCAAGGATGTAATGTGAATGGATAGATTGTTGCCATGGTAACTCTAACATTCATATTTCCTTTATTTATGTTAAGTTTTATGACGATCCAGGAATGAAATAAAAACAGCTATCTCGTCAGAGCTGGCAGCGTGGAAGAAGTTCAGTGTGTGATCATTTCTACTTACTGTCATTTATCAAAAGTAACTGTCAAGGCGGTTGAGCAATTGAGCGTACGTTTATCCTCAGACGTTTAAGTGAAGGTCAGGGTGCCACAACTTGTGAGAAATATTTCTTGTTGAACATGTTGTGTGCAGTGCTCAGCTATGCTATGAAACGCTTTTTAACAGCGTAGAGTCTGGAGGATCCTGCTGACAGTGACAGTTATGTGTGAGTGCTTTTATGTGTACTTTTATGTGAAGTTGCCATAGTGGTCAAAACAAAGGAGGCTACATGGAAATCTGATGTGTTTCTGCCAGGACGTTTTAGTATGTGCTGTCTCTAGGTGTCTGTCTAGGTGTCAGTAATGGGGCTTTATGTGTTAGCTCCGTGGTGATTTGTCAAGCTGCCAGTATCCCTGGTCTCGGTAGGGCGTGGAGGGAGGGGAGGTCACAGGGGTCGGAGGATTTAGAGAGGAGAAGTCCTAATGTCAAAGGTAGACGTCAGTCTTCCCGTTCACTGCAGCTTGTCAGCGAGTCGTTTCAAAGTTTAGTGAGACCAGTGTCAAAGCTGATTGTGTTAATCAGGATGGAGAAGACCAGCAGCAAACCATAGCAACAGAGTAGAATATCATTTTATTGCAGTACCAAAGGTTTGCTCTCAATGATAATAACTGCTGCAGTACAGCATAATTGGAAATATGAGAAGTATGTATGTCCATGTCAAATCAGGCTTTGATGGCTTGGCTACACCACTCTGCTGAGCCTTTCAGCTGAATCCAATTTAAATACTGTATAAATGACCTGAAATAGTCTAATGCAGCTCTAGCTGATGACGCATGACTTCTTCTTATTATTGCCTGTTCTTTCAAGCATATAAAGGCTCCAAATATTTGTGTTTTGACATCAGTGTATTGGTTTTGAAGGGAGGTATAGAAATACAGGAAAATGAACACAAAACTGCACAGGAACACACAACATTTTCTTTGTTTACTGAGCACATACTCATTTACAGAGGTGCAGATATATTAATTAAAAAAACACAACACCAAACAGAAGTAATTGCATATACATTTCATAATGCCGGAGTTTAGTTTATATACAACATATTATAGCCATTTCATTATTTAAAGGTCTTTTTTTAATGTTGGGTATTGGTGCTATATTGTTTGAAATCAAGAATAACATACAGGAAAGTTGACTTGATTCCTGCCAGTTTTTCTTATGATGAATATGGAATATTCCAAAAGATAAGATAAGATAAGATATTCCTTTATTAGTTCCACAGTGGAGAAATTCACATGTTACAGCAGCAAAGTGGATAGTGCAAGAAACAAGCATAGATTTAAAAAAAAGTATTAATACAAATAATATATACACAGTAGAGAAGTAAAGCTAAATATGTCCAGCATATTAATAAATAAGTACACTGTTACTGTAATTGAACAGATGATATAATTGCACATATGAGTTCTTATGAATTCTTGTGAATTTCTCCACTTTGGGACCAATAAAGGAATATCTTATCTTATCTTATCTTAAAAATAATAAATACTTGTATGATATACAGCGTCTCATTTTCAATCTTATCTTGACTAAAATATAGCGTTACATAAATATAAATATTTATTTCAACAATCATCATTAGTTTCTTTTGTGGAAAATTGGCGACATCAATCCAGAACCGTCTCAAAGGAGGAAAAGTTACACAATTGATCACATCAGTTACAAGGTATTGACACATGACACAATTAACCTGTTAAGCCTTTAACCATTAGCTCTACCAAATTCCCCAAAAGGGACCCTGTTTGACGTAGTGAATCTTTTTTTCTTGATGTAAAATACTTCCAAATCGCTTGTGTCACATATCAAACGTTGGACTTTGGCGGAGTGTATATAGAAATGACCTGAGCTTCGTACATATCCTTCACTCCTCCTGGCTCACCCACCTCCTTATCAAAAGCCTTGGCAATGAAATCAAATAAATGACCCCAAAAAGTTTGCAACCTATTCTTACATTGTGAGAGTTGTTGAGACAGAGTTCCTTGATCTTTTAAACATCTCACATAAACGGCTGATGTATCCTTGAATGTTTGTGTTATCTAGTGGGAGAGAAGGGCAGTCTATGCAGCACTGACTACTGTGAACTACTCTGAATATTTTCAATACAGGTTTACCACAGTTCATCTGTATTTTCAGCCCCCCATTATTTCTGCCAAAGGCTCCAAATCGTTAATGCTGAATCGTCTCTTTTTGTCCTGCACCAGGGCTAGTCGAGCACGGGCGGAACTGGACAGCCATTGCCAAAATGGTGGGCACCAAAAGCGAGGCACAGTGCAAGAATTTCTATTTCAATTACAAGAGACGACACAACCTGGACAACCTGCTCCAGCAGCATAAGCAGGTGAGCTATTTGCGATCTGATTTCTGTTACGGGTTGTCATTGAACTGTTGGAACAGTAATGTCTGAATGCAGCATGCTACTCCACCTGTTTCCTAGGATACACGGCGAGCTCGTGCTGATAGGTCTCAAGGTGAAGGTCTAGCCACGGCGTCACCTGATGATGACGACGATGACGACAACGCAGATGACAGTGAAGGTCAGAGACATGGATGATAAGAAGCATGTGCTCATCATTAAACAGACACGCACATGCCCAAACACATTTGTTTTGGACTTCTTACTTCCTCCTGGTAGCGAGTCCTAGGGCAGCCCGGGTGAAGGATACGTAGTTAAATAAAGAGGGTGTGGTGAAGGAGCGTAACAATAAGATCAGCGCAAAGCTGGGACGCCTGAACCAAAATGGCCTCTGAATTGTCATGTAAGGATTTCATTTGACTTGATGGCAACGGGCTCGCTCTCTACTGACTGTAGTTTTTAATGAGAGAGAGAAAAGGATCAAATGAAAAGAAGCAAGGGGGGGAGAGGTGCAGATAAAAGATATGGACTAAATCTGAGTACATGGGCGCCTGTTGCATAACAATTCTTGGCTTTGAAGACTCAACAAAGGCTCTTTGAACACAAAGTGCCGGTCCACTCGTTTGATCCAGCAAGCCTGTCTGTCTCCCCGCCTGCCGCCTCTCCAGAGGTCCTTATCTATACCTGGTGAAGGCAGCCCGCAATGGAAAGGAACATCTGCTATGTATAGAACGAGATTATTATGAATGTTGCTTAATTAATACTAAATAGTGCTGTTTTAAAATCAGCGCCTCTGCTTTCTTAACAGCAAATTGATCCAATATGTCCTTGGGACATATTGGGAAATTGTCAGCAGGCCTGTATGTAATTTAAAACAGCTTCCAGTTCAACAGATAGCAGTGGCGACAGCAGGAGGTCACACGGTTTTCTGTCATATTTGTTTGACTTTTTCTCCATCCCATGGAAACCCAAACTGCGATTTTCGAGGTCTTGGTGATCTGCAGCCTGTTGACGTCAGAGCCGTCACACATAAAGCCAGAGGAGGCATTAGTACAGCTCCATTAAAGTGTGCTTCCTACCAGTGTAATGTTTGTCATTTGGATGTTTAGTAATATTTCTCTGATATTGGTTTGATACAAATAATACATCTGCAAATTGTTTTTGCATAGACATACCATCTGGACTACCATCACCACGGCAACAACTGCAGCGGCAGGCAATATGCAAACCAACAAAGGCAGGCAGATATTTAAAAAAAAAATACAGTTTCTATCTTAAGGATGTATGATTTTAAGATTTAAATTAATCTTTTTTACTCTTAAAAAAGTGCAGTTGTTTTTCACCCACGGTATGTCAACGCAGTCAAGATTTAAGATACTTCAACTCAAGTGTAAAAGGAACAGATTATTTGATTATTAAGTATTTTTAAAGTCTGTTCACTTCTATTTTCGAGGCCTTGGATTTAGCATAAACAAACTAAAATGGTATGAAGCAAGATCATTAAATAAACAAAACCTGGTCATAGATTCAACTGGCGGTTAACGTGTGCCTAAACAAAACGTGACAGTGGATAAGATCCGGATGGGTAGGGGGGACGTTTGAGGCATACAGTGGAGATTACTTTTTTGAGCCTGTATGAAGAGGACCGTTTCAGGTTCTTCATCGGTTCATTCGTTTCACAATCTTTTGTTTCTACATGATAAATCACGCCAGTAGGTAGATTTTAGGCTGTCATTTATTTTCATTTTGTAATTATTTTATATGGGTTGTCCTTTATTCCTAAAAGGCATTCAGATTGGCTTAAAAGTCTTGTGAGTTATAACGAGCTTCATGCAGTGTTTGAAATATACTAATTCATCCTCTCATGCTTTCCTCAGGCGGTGACAACAGCTCCGATACAGAGAGTGCTCCCTCCCCCTCTCAGTCTGGTGACTCCAAGAGGGCAGACAGCACTGCAGGAGATGCTCACTGCTCTGACCAGGACAAAGGTCAGGCCAGTAATGGAAAGGCCCTGGAGCCCTTATACGGAGGACTCTGTGTCAAGGAGGAGAAAAGCCCAGAGAGTGAGACTGGATCTCAGGAGGAAAAGGCCAGGATGGCTTCCTATGGAGGCTCAGTGCATCCCAAAACTGAACCTCAGGATGTGGACATGAAGACCGGAGAGGTTCAGGTCAAGATGGAGCCTGACATCAAGGAGAGAGGAGAGAAGGGCGATCATGGGGAGAGGCACAGGGAGCTCCACTCAGATAATGACTCCAGCGCCACCTGCAGTGCGGACGAGGATGTGGAAGCTGAGCCCGAAAGACAGAGGTGTGTTTTCATGTTGTGTGTGTAAAGAATTGCGGTTTACAGGATATGTTTATGGTTTTGAGTGTGACATTTTGCTTTGTGCCGCTGCAGAATATTCTCCATGGAAAAGCCTACATTGCTCAACCCTCCAGGCTCGGTGCTGGTGTCCTCCCCCAAGCAAAGCCAGCTCAACATCCAGCAGATGCAGCAGCGGGCAGCTGCCATCCCACCTATGGTCAGTTATAGTTTCAGGCTTGTCCATTTAGACTAGCACAGAGAGCATGCCCACATTTCCCCCATAAGTCATTATGAGCAGTGATTGATCAGAGAGTACTGGTGTTTGTTCTGTCACTATTTTAATTTCCTTTCTCTGACATTGTGTACTGTACATTACTGTACATTGCTTAGCTTCCCCCGCAAGTGGGAACTCACTGACTGCCATCTAAGTTAGTGTGTATAACATTTATACACTGACTACAAGAATGTATACTGTATATATACTGTACAAGTAGCAGCGTCATCGTGCAGAAATTTATGTCAGGTCACACAGGGAAACGTTTTTAGAACGGCTAGGGGGAAAAAAACATTTTGACAGTAAAACATACACATACTTTGACTAAACTTTTAATGTTAGGCCTTGAATACATAAGGAACATCACTGGGAAGCTACAGAATGATATAAGAGCCTCAAAAAATTGATAAATAATGGTGCTGCCCTTTAATCAAATGTGTCTTGCATCTGAGAGTTAATAAGATATGCAGGGCGTATATTTTCAGTCAGTGCTCTCTGTACAGTGCGTCACTGCTCAGACAAACTGGTCCATATCTCATTTGGTTCATATCTGGAATTGCAGCTTATCTGGCCCTTTTCCCTCCTTAATTTTATCTAGGTTCCCGGTCCTTTTGGCCCCGGTGGTGTGCCCATCAGTGGCTTTGCCATGTTGCAACACCAAATCAAAGCAGTGCATGAGTCAGCGCACCAAGAGGAGAAGCAGAGGCAGGATCAGGGAGACCTGGAGCGCAGACCGTCCTTCAATACCCGCAGCCCCACCGTCATAGACAGAGATGGTAAGAGAACAAAAACCGTCCTCAGCTCTCCTCCTTTCTGTTTATCACTCCGTCAGCCTTGTTCCCTGTTGCTGCTAGCAGTGGACTATTCATAGCTAATGCATTTTATAGGCCCCATTCATTTTTGTTCATTTTCAAAAAAGGAAACGTTTGAGGGTAATCTGGACTGTCGTAATGTGGTTCAGCCTGAGCCAAGACCAAAAAAATTAGCTGACCCTGTTTTACAGTTGTTGCAAACTGAGAGCTGAAATCTGTGTTGATGCTCTTGAATTGCCTTTGGATGAAGACGGGGACTGTGGTGTTTCTTTGAAGCTGTATGACTTGTGCCAGAGTAGGACACTCGCTGCCTCTGGGCAGTCAGGCATAGTTCAGCCTCATGGCTTTGGAGGGGAGAGTGGGAAAGTCACTTGGCAGACTCTATCAGGGCTTGATTTTTGCAAAGCTTTTAGCACCTTTTAGTCAGAGTGCTGTGAAGAGGACAGCAGCTGTCAGTAAGCTGCTGAGCTCTGACACCAACATAGTTATTACATAGGTTTCAGTGTGTGTGTGTGTCGCGGTGGCGGTGTTCGTTGTGCAGGGCCGTTCATTCTAGGTCAGCTCAATGCTAACTGGCATTGAGTCCTTGTTTTAATAGTGGTTGTCTTCCCTTTGTCCCTATGCCTGTGTACTGCAGGTAAGCCCTTACCCTACATGCCTTATGACATGAAGCTGGCTCTGGACCAGGAGGTCCACTCTGGTCGGCCAGGCTCTCCCTACAGACTCTCCCCCAGGGAGCTGAGCAAGGCCTCTCCCCAGCCTGACCCCAACGCCCCCAATGCCTCCCGGTACAGTGTGCCACCAGGTAAAAGCACACATGTTCACCTCCTCCTTCCCTCCCTTTTTGCCCTTCCCTTGCTGATTCAAGCTAGCTGTGCTTGACTCCCATCTTTTGTGTCTGATAATGGAGGCACCTCTTTGACTCTTGTGGGAATAGAATGTTCTGGAGTTTGGGTTGACATGCAGCAAACCTCATGCTTGAGCCGCTCTTATATTTCAGTTTTACATGTATTGATATTCATAGTCAGTCGTAAGGCCGTCATGACATCCTGTTTTTATATCTGTATACAGTTGCTTGATTGTCTTTGATTGATTTGAAGGTAAAGTTGTAGCAGAGGAGGACTGTTGTGGAGCTCTTAATCCTGTCATAAGTCAGGGTTTGGAAGTTGTTTAGAGCACCTTTGGATTAGATAAATCAGGTTGAATTTCCTTCTCTCCAAAGGTGTATGTACCTATACTGGGGTTATGTACTGGTTGTATTTAGTCAGCGTTTAGCTGACATGAGAAATAAACTTTGAAACCTATGCCAGAGTTTCTGTTAGGGAATATCATATGAAGTTAGAGATGCTAAACATTTTTTAAACAGGTAGCATTATGGATATGTGCTGTTGAGACCATACAAAGCCTGAAATGCACTGTGCGTTTGTATAAGTACAGAAGCAGTCAACCAAGCATGAGCCAGCTCATTCGGGTGTAATCACATGCTAGACGGTAGGTTGGAGATTTTATAACTGCAGCGAGGATGTCAATGCATGAGTCCGTCTGTCCATCAGTGCACAGAGAAAACACCAGCAAACTCCCTTCACCCCTGATCTGGGCCCTCGTCCATCATTCTGGTGTCAGAAAGAGGCCGAGGTGCATTTTGCATAGAATAACATAACCGTACCTTATTTGGAAAAATGTATTCACTTCCACACCAGGGTCATTCACATATCTATGACTAAGACCAGAAGAGGACGTAGTATTTTTCAGTCACTTGCAGTTATTTATTCCCTGCAAATTCTGATGTATTCTGATGTTTTTCCATTTATCTCATATGTCATGAGTCCAGTTTGTTGTGATTCTTACGTTTTGGATTGAATGTGATGCCATTTTCGTTGCACAATGATATAAACAGAGACTTTTGTTATTCGAAAAGCATAACTACATAACAAAAACTCCCTACCTGTTTATATCCCAATAAATCATGATGTATAGCAATGAAACGTTTGAACCATAATATAACATTCAGTTAAAAATTCACAGCTATATGACAATAAAATGAGAATCCTCAGTTAACACAGAATGACCTGTATATATGTGGAGCAGGGACAATGGCACAATATTGTTATTGTAATGAACAGAAATTATTTTATTTTTTTTTAAAAATCAGTAATATTAATGAAATACTGCAGTTCTGCAGCTGTCATGTTATAGCTCAGAGCTCATAAATGTGTGGAAGCCCAGAGAGGTATGTGAGAGGAAAAACAATCTGGTGATTTAATTGTTTTCTCTCCTGTGTTTATGACTTAAGAGCAGGTGAAAAGGAAAGTTTATACCAGGATCGTTTTTCTAAGATCCTTATTTTCATCTACGAAAACATTTTTTTTTATTTATTTATTTTTTTTTTGTCAAACTCATTTTTCTGGCAAAAGTGTTTGCCGTTGTGATTCTCATTTTGGCCACAAAATCACCGTTTTTCCTCATCTTAGATAGGACTCAACACATTCACGTTTTCTTCCAGGTGAGTTTCAATTTGCATAACTTGATAATACACAATATACTTACCGTACTTAATGTACGTACCTTGTGTTGAGTACATGGAGAGATTAATTAGTGCACCTCAGTTTTTTGTTTTACAAATGAACAAAATGTAAGGAAGTTAGAAAGACATGGACATAACCTTTTTCCACCTGTTTCTAATAAAGTCATAAACATGGGAGAGAAAACAATTAAGATCAGACTTATAAAATTGATCACCAGAACTTTTTTCCTCTCTTGCCTCTCAGGGCTTATGAATATATAATTATAATTCATATATTATAATTATATGAAGGAGCACACAGCTGGAAAAATCTTGGACTGTTTTATACACATTTGATTTTTGTCATTGTTGAAGGAACATTGCACCTTGAACTGTAATGTAATGCAACCCGTATCAGTAAGTAAGAGTTTTATATTTCCGTGTGTCTGACCTTGTTGCAAGGCTTCACTGATTCTGTGTTTACCGGACTTAAATACATCAGCAGAGCAAGCTCCCTCCCCTGGCCCATCGCAGTGAATCATTATGTATGAACACCGTTGTTTTTATTGATGACGTGACGCTGACTGAAAGCTACATGAAAGCTGACTGAAAGCTACATAAGGTTGACCACTCCAGATTTTATGCATACATTGCATTTTTCAAGCATTTTCTACAGGAGTAGGATCAAAATTATAAACAAGTCTGATGTTGATCCTGCTGGAAAATTAGTTTCTCATCATTTCAAACAACTGCATTCATTTACCATACTTACAATGAATTGATACTTGAATTGTGGTTTGAGGAGCAGTAAAGGTGCTTCTGCTTTAGGAAAGCAAAGGGGTGCAGTCCACCAAATGAGGGTGCATCAAACATTTCCTGGGAACATGTCTACAGCTGTTATTGGTGTAGAGATGGCATTTAGACTTTAGTTTGACTACAGTTTTCCTGTTTGTCATTTGGGTCAGACATACAGTATTTGGCATGGCCCTGACAAATTAGGTTGTCCCTGATGGGTAACTGCAGCATTGATGTTAATGTCTGACACGCAGCCTCCCTTCAACAAGGACTTACAAATTCGTCATGGAGCTGCTTGTTTTCTGGTCTGTCCCTGTGTGAGCCAGCAGGATGATGACGTCCATGCCTGCTGGAGGAGCTCTCACACAGCCATTTACATTTTTGATTTTGTAGAGTGCAGACCGTGAAGCATGCTCTCCTTACATTGAGGTTATTCCTGGTGTTGTGTTTATGCGTTTGTCTACTCAGCTTTCCCAGGAGACGGTAAAGCAGACAGCAGGCATGAGCCAAGGATACCTCAAGTTGAGGACGGGCTATTAACTGAGGCCTTCAGTGCTTCCTTCACCACCAACTGGAGTCTGTCAGAATTAAGTTTAATATTTTATAATGCAGTCTTTGATGGGAAATGGAGCTTAATGGAATCCACATGCTGGGTGGGTTGATGTTGGGGCGTCTGGCAGGCAGACTGATCTAGGTTACTGTGTGAGCTGATATTATTTGTTTCGATACTTTGCTGTTTAGGTTGGTATCTAATGTTCAAATGTTGGCCAGTAAGCAGTCAACTCTGATTATTTTTTTATATTCCCACCAGTCCTCCACCCTGCCGCTAACCAGCTGGTCCAGAGTATGCCAGATGGAGTCCGCGTGACGTTCAGCAGACCCAGTCGACCTCCCAACATTCCCTCTCCTCCTCCACTCATTCCAACCACAAAGCCCACAGACAAGCCCTCCTTCATCCAGGGGGGGTCCATCTCTCAGGTGAGGCACCAAGGGATTGGTCTAGAACCCTCCTCTTAGTTTCCCACACCACTTACATTCACACCATAGCAAAGACAAACTGTAAAGGTTCCCTGTGGAGTGTTTGACCTCTAGTGGCGCTATGAAGCCATGAGTGGGTCTCCGTTTTGTTTATCTCGGGCACTCGAAGGGGACATAATACACATTCCTGCCAATGGTTTCACATAGGGCTGATCAGTCCATTAAAATATTGAATTGTGCGAGTCCATAGTTAATCACAGTTAATAACATTTTTATCTGTTCAAAATATACCTTAAAGGGATTTGACAAATATTTAATACTCTTGGGTAAATATGTTTGCTTTATGCAGATGTACTTATATATTTATGATTGTAAATCAATAACAGCACTAATCAATACCAGATATTGTCCAGAAACCCTCCCAGGTTCTGACTTTAGCATCAACAATCTGCTCCAATCAGAACATGGCAAACTGCAGCCCAACAGGCAACAACAGCTGTCGGTGTGTCAGAGTGCTGACTTGACTAGGACTTGATCCAGACTGACTGTCAAGGTCAAGGGACCCTTTTGAAAGTGGCCATGACGGTTTTTCCTCACCAAAATTTAGCTTAAGTTTGGAGCATTATTCAGTCTCCTCGACATCAAGCTAGGATGACATGGTTGGTACCGATGGAGTCCTCAGGTTTTCTAATTTCATATGATGTCCTCTTCACATATCATGGAGCTTCACTCAGCTTCAAAACGGAGCCTGCTGCAACCTAGAAAATGCAAGTTTTGTCAAAATGAATTTGTGTTAACGCGTTATTGCATTATCTTTGACAGCCCTAGTTTCACACTAATGCGCTGTTCTTACTGCCACACGAAGGTGCCAAGATAGGCAGCAGTGCACCAACAAAGACAGGCAAGAAGACCGCTAGCAAGTGAACATGAATATAAACAATGCTAGAAACACTTCGAATGAGCACATCTGGGTTTGCAAACACAATGACACACCAACCACTACTGTGTAAGTCACCTATCTGGGTTTTATTTACCCATTTATCAGAATGTTTGTATATATCAAGTTATACCATCCTAATACAGTTCATCTCTTTGTAATTTATTCTCTCCCAGTAAAGTGATCCAAGGAATTGTTGTGACGTTTTAAGGGTCAGTTTTAAATTAAGACTGTGGAGCAGAGCGTAACCCACACCTCCACCATAAACTTTAATAGCAACATGTTGTTGGTTTGACTTAGTCAGGTTGACAACCCTAGGTACATACCACACACAGTTCAGTTGGTATTAGGAGTAGCTTGCAGGCTTTGACCCAGGATCTACACTACAGTATTTAATGAAATCATGTGTCATTGTTTTAGGATCGTCAGTGTTGAATGTGTCTTAGTGCTTATTAGGGAGCATAAATCAAAAAGAAAACCAGCAATATAGTTACTGTAGATTAGGGACACAGAAATGGATGTAACTCAGAATAATTGTTTATGAAACCAAATGGTATTTGTTGGGAATCAAGGGACAGTTAAAATGTATACCCTGTCCTGTTTTATTCAGTGTACAGTGTCATTGAATGATAAGTTTTCTGGTAGCTCAGCTCCACATCAGTGGAACAGGCTTCCTGTGCAGAGCTTACAGAGTAATCAGCACAGATATATCCTGAGTAACAAGGCCATAGTTAAAGGTGTATTAGTCAGCAAACTTACAACTTCTTGTTTACTAACTGTTATCATATCATATACCACATTTTTTAAATGATTAACTGTAACAGAAAAAGGACTGTGAAGTTCACTTGACATCACTTTTCTGTTTTAATGAACACAGTGACCTGACATTGAAATGTGTTTTTGTTCCTGCTTTTCCAGGGAACTCCTGGCACATACCTGCCGTCCCACGCTGTCTACGGGCCAGAGGGGACTAAGAGCACGGTGGGCTCCATCTCTCTGGGTCTGCCTCGGCAACAGGATCCTAACAAGCCTGGTGAGACGACAGACTGTCACATTACTAAGAGTGGGTTGTATGCAGCTTTAAACAGATTAAGTTCCAACCCCACCTACTTTAATGACACCTCTGAGGGATTACTATATTTTGAAGGCCATAAGGTTTTATCTCTCTGCATCATAACATTTTGCTAAAGCAAGCTTTTTTCTAAGTCAGTGTTCAAACATTAAAATAGATAGATCACTAATGGCACCCATAAAATCTCCTGCAGGCTTTTTACCAGCTGCTGTGGTGACTAAAACGTCAAAATTCATCCATCCACCCATAAAGAGAGAAAGTGTGTTGTGTTAAGTTTGAAATACTGACAAGCTCACTTTTAATATCTCCACATAGGCCTATGTGGAGATGGTTCATATTGTCCACATTGCTGCTGAAAACGGGACTGCTCATTTGCCACCAAATATTGACTGAGCCACATTGCATTATATGTTACTACATCAATTGAGATTGTTCAGGATAATTAGGGGTATATATGGAATTTCGGGGTGTCGATCGAAGAGAACCTTTGATCGTGATTAATTGCACAATTGTCTAAAATTAAGCGCAAACTAATTGCACATTTTTTAAAATCTGTTCAAAATAAGCCTTAAAGGGAGATTTGTTCAGTATATAAACTGCAGCCCAACAGGCAACAACAGCTGTCAGTGTGTCAGAGTGCTGACTTGACTAGGACTTGATCCAGACTGACTGGGACTATCATAAAGTGGGCATGTCTCTAAAGGGGAGACTGGTGGGGACCCAGAGAACCCATTTACATCCACACATCTGGAGGTCAGAGGTCAGCGGCCCCTTTGGGCATGGCTATGCCTGTTTTTCCTCACCAGAATTTAGCATCATGTGGAGCGTTATTTAACCTGCTTTGCAACAAGCTACTGTGACCTGGTTAGTACCGATGGACTCTTTTTTTTTTTTTAAGTTTCATATGATGCCAGTATCTTCACTAGCTTTAAAGCTAGCTTAATCCATTAACGACATTAAAGAAAGAAAGAAAGAAAGAAAGAAAGAAAGATATTCCTTTATTAGTCCCACAGTGGGGAAATTCAGTTTTACACTCTGTTGTTCACACACAGTACACATACCTGCATCAATGGAGAGATGTCAGAGTGAGGGGGCTGCTCCTGACAAGCGCCCAGAGCAGTTGGGGATTTGGTGCCTTGCTCAGGGGCACCTTGGCAGTGCCCAAGAGGTAAACTGGATCCCCTCCAGCAACCAGTTGGTCTTGGTCCATGGGGGACTTGAACCGGTGACCTCCGTGTCCTAACCCAAGTCCTTACGGACTGAGCTACTGCCGCCCCATTAATGGCATTAAAGTGAATTTACCTAGTGGAAACATACTTTTTTGTGGTATCAAAACTTCTTCTTGTGTGTTTTAGAAGTTAAATCTTGACTCTTAAAAACCAGTAATCCCACCAAAGACAAACTTTTGGTTCAACTCCACTAGATGACGCTAACCACGCGTGACAAAGTTACGGTCTCAAAGATCTCTGTTTCGTTCTTGTTGGCGACACCTGTAGCAGTAAGCATTAATTGCAGGTGTGTTTCTGGATCTCACTACGAGTAATGCGTTAGCTCCTCCTATCCTGTCTGGCGGAAACAACCACTGCTGGGTGACGGAAAATGCATCATTAACTGCGTGGCTTGTGATTTTATCCAGGAATGTTGCCACAGACGCCTCGTTCATAATACTGTAAATGCAGGGGCTTTCATCAGTGAGTCACAGACTCAATCGCCATCCTGCCATAACAGGCATTTATTTGTAATAAAAATCTTCAAGAATACGACTTAAACTCTCCTTTTTTCCTCTGTGTAACTCTCCAGGAGCTGCAGTTCCTTCTATACAGGATGGCAGAGGCAACCCAGTAAAGATGGGTGAGGGTCAGACTAAAAGAGGATCGATCACACAGGTAATAAACGGATGAAGTGATTTTACATTGTAATAACCATTTAAGTACATGGTAAAAGCTGTGAATGGATTGACTGTTTTTTTTCATTGGTCATATATTTTTGGATATGTGTTTTTGCTTTTTGTGTTGCATCTTTTCTGTTTCCTACACAACAGGGCACCCCAGCCCTGCCCCAGTCCAGCATCGCTGCCGACCTCCTGAAGGGCACGCTCACAAAGTTGGCCACGGAGGACCTGAGCAGCCCAGACAAGGCGAGGGGAGAACAGATGTCTAAAGGTCACGTCATTTATGAAGGCAAGAGTGGTCACATCCTCTCTTATGACGGTAGGTTATTTGATTAATGACACACCAGATAATTGTTGAATATTCCTTTAGCAAGCACACAAAGTTAACTGTGTATTTTTGTGTCCAAAAGCTTTCAAGAACCCCAGGGAAAACACCCGCAGCCCCAAAACAGGCCATGAGCTGAAACGTACTTATGACATGATGGAGGGACCCATGGGCAGGGGACACCCTGGCAGGGAAGGAGCTCCATTCGAGGGTACTGCTCATCTGTTAAAGAGTGTACGCTGTGTGTCCTGGGTTGTTTCTTCTGTGTCAGTAGAGTGATTGTACTTGTGCTTGATTCTCAGGGTTGATCAGCAGAGCCTTGCCCAGAGAAGGTCTACATGTAGATCCTAAGGAAAGACCATTGATCACAGGATCCATCATGCAAGGTAGCTAATTAAAGTAAAGCTTGCCACATCCCCTTAAATCACTCACTAGCATCAAATAATGACAAAATACTTTTTCTTTCCAGGAACACCTAGAACTGCTGCAGAGACTTACGAAGACGCAATGAAATATGGAAAACAGATAAAGCGAGAGAGTCCACCGATCCGCTCCTTTGAGGGGGGTATCGGCAAGGGCAAGCCCTACGAGGGAGTCAATACTATCAAAGAGATGGGACGCTCCATTCATGAAATCCCCAGACAAGATCAGTCTGGCCAGGACATCTGCAAGACCCCTGACCTGTCAGACAGGAGGGTTATGGAGGGCTCCATGTCTCAGGTAGGACAATTTGACTTTTGACTCGCAGGCCAGTGTTGTTATTTCTTTGAATTTTTGATTAGTTTTTCATTTTATTTTAGTTTTGACCTCTCAGTTTTATTTTAGTTTTTCTGAGTGCATTTGCTAGTTTTAGTTTAGTTTCAGTTTTTCAGAAAGGCTTGGTTTTAGTTTTTATATATTTAGTTTCACAGTAGTTTTAGTTAGTTTTTTGGGGGCCAGGTATAATGTATCAGGAGTATGTAGTCACATGTACATATAAAATACATGGATGGAGAACTACACTCACCGGCCACATAATTAGGTACACCTGTTCAATTGCTTGTTAACACAAATAGCTAATCAACCAATCACATGGCCGCAACTCAATGCCTTTAGTCATGTAGACGTGGTAACGACAACTGGCTGAAGTTCGAACCGAGCATCAGAACGGGGAAGAAAGGGGATTTAAGTGACTTTGAACATGGCCTGGTTGTCGGTGCCAGACGGGCTGGTCTGAGTATTTCACAAACCACAAACCACTCGTTACAACCGAGGAACACAGAACACCGTCTCTGAACGCAGAGCACCCTCTCTGAACGCAGAGCACCCTCTCTGAACGCAGAGCACCATCTCTGAATGCAGAGCACCGTCTCTGAACGAGAACACCCTCTCTGAACGCAGAACACCGTCTCTGAACGCAGAGCACCGTCTCAGAGCACCGTCTCTGAATACAGAGCACCGTCTCTGAACGTAGAGCACCCTCTCTGAACGCAGAGCACCGTCTCTGAACGCAGAGCACCGTCTCTGAACGCAGAGCACCGTCTCTGAACGCAGAGCACCGTCTCTGAACGCAGAGCACCGTCTCTGAACGCAGAGCACCGTCTCTGAACGCAGAGCACCGTCTCTGAACGCAGAACACCGTCTCTGAACGCAGAGCACCGTCTCTGAACGCAGAGCACCGTCTCTGAACGCAGAGCACCGTCTCTGAACGCAGAGCACCGTCTCTGAACGCAGAACACTGTCTCTGAATGCAGAACACTGGAACCTTGAAGAAGATGGGCTACAGCAGCAGGAGACCACACGGTACCACTGCTGTCAGCTGAGAACAGGAAACTGAGACTACAGTTCACACTGGATCATCAAGACTGGACAACAGACCATCGGAAACATGCCGCCTGGTCTGACGAGTCTCGATCTCAGCTGCCATGTTCAGACAGCAGGGTCTGAATTAGGCGTAAACAGCATGAAAGCATGAATCCATCCTGATCCATCCTGGATCCATCCTGATCCATCCTGGATCCATCCTGATCCATCCTGGATCCATCCTGATCCATCCTGGATCCATCCATCCACCTGGATCCATCCTGGATCCATCCTGGATCCATCCTGGATCCATCCTGGATCCATCCTGCCTGGTATCAGCGGTTCAGACTGCTGGTCTAATGGTGTGGGGATATTTTCTTGGCCCACTTTGGTCCCCTTAGTACCAGCTGAGCCTGGTTTAAATGCTGCAGCCTACCTGAGTATCGGTGCTGACCGTGTCCATCCCTTTATGACCACAGTGGACCATCTTCTGATGGCTGCTTCCAGCAGGATGATGCACCAGGTCACAGAGCTCAGATCATCTCAAACTGGTTTCTATGACGATGAGTTCACTGTCCTCCAACGGCCTCCACAGTCACCAGATCTCAGTCCAACAGATCACCTCTGGGATGTGGTGGAGCGGGAGATTTGCATCATAGATGTGCAGCCGACAAATCTGCAGTAACTGAGTGATGCTGTCTTGTCAATATGGACCAAAACCTCTGAGGAATGTTTCCAACACCTTGTTGAAAGTATGACAGTAAGAATTAAGGTAGTTCTGAAGGCAACAGGGGTCCAACCTTTTACTAGCAAGGTGTACCTAATTATGTGGCCGGTGAGTGTATGTAGGAATGGCCTTAAATTTTAATGTACAGTGTTTTAGTGAAGCAATTGCAGCACAGCGCCATCTCCTAGAATGTCAAGTCTGTTCAGTTTCTCTAGTTTAATGTCACAAGAGTTGACAGAAATTCATGCTTTTTTGCTTTAGTGAAATATTAACAAAAAACTTCATTTTTATTACCATACGTTTTTTTTCTTGTTTTTTTACCCAATCAATATGGTTTCAGTTTATTTTTTGTTTTTTTGGGGGCTATTGTTTTTATTTAGTTTGTTTACTAGACATATTTTTCAGTGCTTATTTTATTTTAGTCTTAGTTTACTACAATAACCATGTGGAAGACCAGAATTGATTCGTGAACAGCATTTATGACTGCCGTTCTTTAGACCTGTTCAGTAGACAAACTGCCTTATTAATGGGGTTATAGGGGGTTTATTTGACTTATTGATACTGAATATGCTAAATCACCAAATAAACACTGCGGATGTGACCGGTGACAATCGATGACCGACCTGCTGTTGCTTCCATTTACCAGATTCACCCTCTCAACCAGTCAACCATCAAGCACAATGTCAAGTCCCTAATCACCAGCCCAGCTAAGCATCCCCACAGCATGCCCCAGCTCGAGGCCATGGAACGAGCCAAATACGAGGAGAACAAGGCTGTGCGCCACACTTCCGTGGTCAACTCTACCGCCTCCGTGCTGCGCTCCACCCACCAAGAGACTAGCAAATCCCAGCTTAGTCCAAGCATGTATGAGGATGCCAACGCTCGCAGGACCCCTGTTAACTACAGCACCAATCCCGTGTCCAGAGGATCGCCCATGTTGGGACGTGCACCAGAGGGTATATAACGTTTTTTATTCACAAACTATGGAGCTTCAGTTTCCTCAGCCAGTCATTATTTATCCAGGGCTTTAAATCCAACAGCTGTAGTTAGCAAAATTTAATTAAATGTTTATTTTGCTGAACGAAGACATCTTATTTCATAGAGCAAGCATATTTGGAGTAATACGTAATGGACCAGAATTCGGACTAGGCAATATGGTAATTCACTAATTAAATACATATAATATCTAATTACAGTCTATAATCACATGGCAAAGCATATTTTTGTCTACTGCTGTGTGAATTTAATACTTGGCAAATTAAAGTTAAATTATTGGAAATTGGCATTATTGGCATCGTGTCGCGATAGAAATCTATACATGATAGACATTTTTATATCATTTTGTTATTGTTATTATGTTAGATATCATCATATTGCCTTGCCTGAGGTAAACTACAATTCCTGATTTTGTTTTCTATGACAGGTAAGTGGTCATAAGATGATATTAAGCAGCTTTCACTTATTGTATGATGTGTTTCTCTCTCTGACAAAGGTGTTATGAGCTCTTCAAAATCTGCTGCACATGAAAGAATGAGTGCTATGACCCCGACACAGAGGGACAGTGTCCCAGCCAAGTCCCCCGTGTCGGGTGGTGACCCTCACCCTGTAGCCTCTCACAGTCCCTTCGACCCCCACCACCGACCGGTTGGTCCTGGGGAACTGTACCGACCCCACCTGCCTCCGCATCTCGACCCTATGAACTTCCACAGAGTGCTGGATCCCGGTACAGTGTTTAAATCATTTCCACTCTTTCTATTGTAACTACAGACAGAACATATATAGTCTCAAATCTGCACAAATTGACGAAAGCAAATCAGGTCCTCTAATTCATAGGCACTACATGGGCAGGATCTTTTCAGCTATTGACGTCAGCAATGGCGATCATTATCTGCGAGCCTTCTGTTCATATGTTGTTGTTTTTTCTTCTGTCGTCTGCTACAGCGTTCATGTTCCCCAGGCAACCGTCTCCAACGGGCTACCACAACACCTACCAGCTCTACACCATGGAGAACACACGGCAGACAATCCTCAATGACTATATCACTTCCCAGCAGATGCAAGTCATCCGACCTGACATGGCCCGAGGGTTGTCGCCACGGGAACAGCCCGTCGCTATCCCTTATGCAGCTGGAGCTCGAGGTACGGACCTCTGCCAGCTGCTAGCTCTCTCACCTGCCGCAAGAGGTGGGGGAGAGGCCGTGGTGGGAGGGGCTGGTAGTATGCAGACTGTGTGCTTGTGAAGTAGTGGCTACCTTTTCCAGACGCCCAGAAGCAAATGACCTGGTCAAATTTAGCTGATTTGCTCTTCATATTGGGGCTGCAATACTCAATTTCTCCATTGGGTTACGGTCATCTAAATCTCCATTTGCTTAGTGGTTGCCTCTTACAAGTTGACCACTATTCCACTCTCTTTGCAGCCCTGTTGCTTACTGATCAATCTGTATTTGAGAGCACTAACAGATGAAGGTGATGGGTTACAGCTAAATGTATACGGTGTTCATACATTCAGAAATTGCTGGGTCGTTCTTGTTGTTCACCGTTGGCCCTTTGCTTCTGTCTGTAAAAGGGATTACTGATCTAGCCCAGATGCCTCCAACTATCCTGTTGCCTCACCCTGGGGGAACAGGTACTCCCACTTTGGAACGCATCGCCTACCTCCCTGGAGCTCAGCCCCCTTTCCCTCCTAGGGCTTTCAACCCAACCTCCATATCGCCAGGTGAGGACCCCTCCCTTCCCCATCCCTACACATGTTCCCTCATCTTCCCTGCCACGATCCTTGTTCGTACCTCTGTACGAGTGCAGCCCTACACTGGCCTGAGCTGTCAAAGGTCAGTTCTGCCTACTCAGTGACGGATCAAGTCGAATCTTACTGCATTCGCACTGGGAAGGAGGGGCACAGAAAAAATCTAGGTTTGAAATGTGAAAGTTATACCCTGCTCATCTTTGAATGGTCAAGTTTTGTTTTATGACTGCAGTTGAATCTCTGTAATGTCTTGTGATTTTTAGTCTTATTATTTACTGAAGTATGTAGTTATTATATAACAACACTTGTAATATATAGACCAGTTAGACTTTCACGTCCATCTCTACACTTTATTTTCATTTATTAAATTATAAGATACATTATATTTAATAGCATTTAATTTTCATTCATTCATTTGCATTTTTTTATAATTGATATACACAAGCTTGAAAAACAAGCTTATACATTATGCATTTATAAAGGCATGAAGAAAAAATGTGAAGAGAGACACCTTGTGGACACTTTTCATGTAATCGGTAATCTTTCATGTAAATGAAGCAGATGAATGAGTTTTTCTTCCGCAGTGAAAGGGGAGGCCAGTAAAAACACTGCGTAAACAGGCAAATATGAACTGTTGAAATGATGGATCCTGTGCTTGTTTCACTGGGAGGAAATCCCTCAGCACGCACATCTCATGCACCAGTGATGCCGCTGCATCACTGTCACTCAACTCAAATAGCGACACTTGGTCAGCACCCCTCGACGTCTGATACCGACGCACCGAGGCACCCTTTGGTGTCTGGATGAGACACACTGGGCTTTCTACTAACCCCAGTGTGTAAACCCATCTGTGTCATTAGATGGTCAGAGAACATGATGCTGCGACATGTAGTGTTCACAGAAGGGTTAACGCTCTACTGTGAAATACGTTCAGGTGTAACAGTGGTCGGTTGGTGTTTGCAACGCATTCAAAGCTGGCCACTCCTCCACAGCTTAATGAGCGATGGTCAAAAAACACAAATAAACACAACTAACTCCACACACATCCGTACAACCCGGTAGGAAGGTGAAGAGTTGCCGGCTTTGAATGAATGCAGCCAAACGGCAGGCTGTCCTCTCTGCCCGGTCAAACTGACACACCGATAGCAGCCACTGAACACAGCAGAGGAGAGACAGAGGAACGGGGAACTCAGTGACGTAACACACCCGTCCTCATCCGTGAGCTACGGATGCATATGCATTGGTATCAGAAGCTGAGGGGCGTGACAGAGCAGCGGTATCTGGCCACCTGAACGGGCTGCACACTATGTGTGCTGCTATTGGCTGGGAGTTACACTGTCCCACGAAAAGGCTGTGTGTGTGTGTGTGTGTGTGTGTAGAATGATGAAAATATTCGGTTAATGCGACCCTCTGATGTGGTTGATGAAGTAAACCTTAAAAGAAAAACTTAGCAGTATTGAAAATGGTGATGAGCTCTGTCTCAGTGGCTTGTGACCTGATAGGTCCAACGCTGGTTTTAATTTCCATATTGAAAGGCAAATTAATTTCTCTGTTTGTCTCGTATTAGGATTGAGTTGTGTGTGTGTGTGACATCTGTTGTCGTCGTCCTCAGGCCACCAAGCCCACCTCGCTGCTGCAGCTGCTGCCAGTGCCGAGAGGGAACGGGAGAGGGAGCGTGACCGGGAGCAACAGGAGAAAGAGAGAGAGAAGGAAAGGGAGCAGCGGGAGAGGGAACGAGAGCGGGAAATGCGAGAGCGGGAGCGGGAGAGAGCCAACGAATACATCCGCGGAGGTGAGTTTTGTCGCTGTTTAAAAGTTGTGAAAATCTGAATTGAAAGTCTTTCAGACTTTATTTCAGAAGTCATTATCTCTGAGAGGCTGCAGAAGGTTTGTGTCCAGAACTGTTACAGCCCTACTGGCTATTATAAACAAAAGAACGGTGTAAATATGCATTGTATGCGTTGAATAACTTAACATTGTCACCAGTCCAGTATTACAACGTTTCCTGTTTGCGTGTATCAGGAGGACCAGAGCAGCCGGGCCGGCCAGGGAGTCGAGGTTATCTGCACTCCCCTTCGCCCTCGCTCAGGACGCAGGATGTAGTGGTCCAGCAGCGGCCTAGCATCTTCCAGGGCAAGAGCGTCATCACCTCTCTGATGTAAGTCAGCCTATTTTAAAGGCCTTTGCACACAGTCTGTATTTTTTTTTTATCTGAAATTGTCGCATGTTTAGAAATACATACAACCTCACGTTTACGCAATAATTACGAAACCTTCGTTCGTCAGTTTTCGTCAAGTTTTGGAGCAGGTTTGATTTTCTGTTTTTTTTTTTTACATCTGTCAAAAGCCAAAAGAGGGTTTGACCTCTCAGAGCCACCATCCGCACAAATGTCATCATCCAAAATGGCATCCAATAAACTGATTCACTTCATCTCCCAGCACAAAGCATTTTAAAAGAAATAAAAGAAGTTCGATTTTGGCAGGTGATGGCAAAAAAAAGCCTTGAATCTGGGCTGGTTGCAAAACAAAGGATATATGATTAGATAAGATTAGACAGTAGTGATTGATTGTGCTCTAGGCAGCTAATCAATAGCTTCTTGCTCATGTCATTTGCCCCATTTGGGACTAGTGCTATCCTTTGCACCCATGTGATTAATTAAGTTTACTCAAAAGCATCTAACTCAGTGGGCAAGGTTGCTGTTTGTAACCATTTTATTGGACCCCGGATTAAAAGAGCACATATGAAAAATACGAACTTGGTATGCGAAGACTTAACTCTGCATTTACATTAGCTCTCGAACACTCTTTGTATACATCTGCTCATGTATGCATGGTGGTTCAACCTCAGTTTATATGTATGTTTCATGTTTATTTTGAGCAGCAGTGTGTGTGTGTGTGTGTGTGTGTGTGTGTGTGTTCAGATATCTCTTCATTAAAAGTCTGGACACTAAACTTGAGATGCATTAGCTGGAAAAACCGCATGTCTTAAAACTGAACCCATCCATCAGGAAACGTGCTCTGATGTCTTCATCTCTTCGTTTCCTCTTCAGGCCCCATTCAGCAGCAGCGACAGCAGCGACAGCAGCAGCACAGAGCAGCTCTCGCTACAGCACTGCAGCTGATGCTCTGGCTGCTCTGGTGGACGCTGCGGCTTCTGCCCCACAGATGGATGTGGCCAAGGTGAAGGAGAGCAAACACGATCGGGATGACGACATGTCTTCGTCGGCTGCAGCTCGGCGAGCGGCCAGCCTCTCAGAACAGCAGCAGCTGGAGGCAGAAAGGCGGTCCATGCAGTCCCCATATGGTGCTATGTCTCTGCCAGGGGGTAAGCCCCATCCGGCTTACTCTGAGGGCCCTGGAGTCGGGGTTAAGGAAAAGGGCCCTCAAACTTCAAAGTCCCGCATCGAAGAGGAGCTTCGGACTCGTGGAAAGACGACCATCACAGCAGCTAACTTCATTGATGTCATCATTACACGGCAGATAGCCTCGGACAAAGACTCGAGAGAGCGAGGCTCCCAGAGCTCTGACTCTTCTAGTAGCTGTGAGTGTGTTGGATACATGTGGATTAGGAGATAGCTGATATTTTTCAAACGGCTCATGCATGCACTGCATAGACTCTATATATAGATGGATGGTGCGTCTCCATTTCCTCCCACTATACAAAAGTGAATCCAAAATGTCCCTGATACGGGAGCTGCCATCTTGAGATTTTGATGTCATTTGGAGCCAGAGTCTGTGCAGTCATGACTGGAGAGCTGGAGCCGTGCTATCAAGGTCACACCTACACCCCCGCCCTAACCAATCACGAGCCGAGCACGGCCGCAGCATTCTATCGTGAGCCACCTAGCTGCTACGTTAGCACCACGGTAGCTAATAAGACCCCACAACTTACCATAACATCTCTAACTATAGATATTATACTGTATAGTATAACTACGTTTATGATCAAATTGATACATGTTCTTTTACACAGACTCGACAGTTATGGAAAACGTTACATCTCCTCTTCCCGTACAATTCCCGAGCCTCCGGCTCCGCAGATACTTCCCTCAGAGCAGCTGTCAATCATTACGTGTCACCCAGCTAATTAAAACCAAAATTATCAGAACGTTTTGACGTGCTCTTTGACTTAACAGGATTTCCGACCTATACTGCAGCCAGCCATCAGGTGCATCGAGATGTTTTGGCTTCACTTTTGAGGGACTGTCATGTTGTCCGTCTTTGTGTACAGTCAGTCAGCCAGTAGATGTCCCATTATCCCTCCCTCATTCCTTTGTATTTACTTCACACGTCGTTGCCAGGCACTTACCGTCAAATTCAGCCGTTTATCCATTTTTTCCACACACACTAACTGGCAACTTGATCACTGATGACAGAGATACCACGTGATACCTACGTCGTTCACTATTGGCTCATAAGCCATGTTCGAAGTGGGAACCAAACGTCAGATATCCTCCACGAGACACTTTTATTTGGCACCTTTCTAAAAGCTCTGTGGATATATGATTTCTACATGAAAATGTTATCAATAAGACTTTTAGACGTCTGTGTCCTTTGCTTAGCTTAAATAGTAATTCTTTGTCCATGCTTGTCCTGCAGTGTCATCCAGTCGATATGACACCACCAGTGGAGGAGCCATTGAGGTGATTAGTCCTGCTAGTTCCCCAGTCCAACAACAACAGGACAAACCAGAGGAGGGGCAACAACAGGCAGCAGGTATGAACACACCACATCAGTTTGCCCCTGGTGTTTTATAGTAAACTAAAACTAACGAAAATAAGCACTGAAAAATATTCTTAGTAAAAATAATTTAAACAGTTTTAAAGAATAATGCCTGGGTAACAGTTAATAAAAATGACACAAATTGATTTCTTTTTATTATTATTATTATTATTATTATAATTATTATTTATTTATTTATTTATTTTAGCTATAATAAACTGTATATCACTATGTAATGTGACATTGAACCACAGAAATTGAATGGGCTTGACTTTCCAAGAGATGGCGCTATGGCACAATCACTTCATTAAAGAAGCACAAATATGAAACATTATGGCTGAGACAGTCCTCCTAGCATGTATTTTGTATGTATGTAACTACATTCTTCTGAGGCATTATACCTGCCCTAACAGAAACAAACTAAAAATACTGTAAAGCTAAATATATAAAAAATGTACCTTTCTGAAAAAACTAAAACAAAAAGCAAACTGATGACTAACTAACACTAAACTAAAATTAAATTGAAAGGTAAAAACTAAAATAAAATGAAAAGTAATTAAACATTCAAATCTAGTATATCTTCTAGTATAATAAGATGTTGTTCGTCAGGTCACAGTTGGCATGTACCAGATTTGGCTGTGGAGGTTAAATTTAGCTGCTTGGCAAGTGGAGTAAACATAACATAACGTACGTGACTTAACCCACTGACCTTGTCATGTGAGGCTGTCGGACACCTTTCCTCTGCGCCAGTCTGGTCACGAGACTCCACTCGAAGTTATTCCTCTCGCCTTGCTGTTGTCATGCAGTGTATTAGAGCTTCCCTGTGTCATCTCACTACACCTCAAACAATGACACTCTGTCCCTTGTCAACCTCTCCAGCTGGCATGCGGGCCTACGACATGAGTCGTTACCGGCCATCCGGGGAGCCACCGCAGCCCAATCCGCAGCAGCCCCCCTCCTCCCAGGTTGACAGCTACTCCCAGGTTACCAAAACACACCGGGTCATGACCTTGGCAGACCACATTTCGGTAAGAAATGCTGGAGAATCTAAACGAAGCAATGCGACGCATACCAGATATACTGTCATACCTAAGTCAGCTGGATTTATGGTCACTCCCTGTCATACAGCATATCATAACCCAGGACTTCGCCCGGAATCAGGACGCTCCTCCCGTATCCTCCTCAGCTTCGGCTACATTCCAGAGCGTGGCGCCACCCGTGTCCTCCTCAGGGCGAGCCAAGATGCCCAGCCGCTACAGTCCCGAGAATCAGGTCCAGGCCCAACACCACCAGAGACCCTCCAGCAGAGTTTCTCCAGAGAATGCCACCGACAAGCCCAGATCCAGGTACATGGACCAGCCAGTTAACCCTGAAATAGTCAGAGCCGGTCTAGTTTATGACTCATCGTCTGTGTTTCTCTGCTCCCGGTCTAGGCCAGGTAAATCTCCAGACCGAGGTGGCAGGCAGATGGAAAACTATGAACCCATCTCTCCACCTCAGAGCTACCAAGGCATGGACAAACAGGACGCAGTTGGGCCTCCACCCCCGAGGCGAGAGGGCGACAGCTCTGAGATCAGGTACAGGATCTCCACAGTTTGGATGCATGATAGTTTGAAGCTGCTGGCCCAACAAGCCTGTACATCTCCTCATACTGTAGCTTAAAATGGATTCAGACTCAGTTTTGATGTTTACTGTGTATTAACATTGTGGGTTCCTACTCAGTATGGCATTGGATTTAAGTAATTTCCAGTTCTGGATAAGTATGAAAAACAAAAAGAAAGTATGGAAAATACTTGTTTCCAGATTATTTCTCCTATTCTGTTTTGTAAAATATAAAATTTAGAAGAAGCAGCCAGAACGTTTCCTACTGTTTGAGTGAGTGTGGGTCAGAGCGAGGCAATGCCGTGGGACTGAATGCACACTCCTCAACAGAGCTTCCTCTACACCAGCGCCAGCGCCTGCATACAGGCCAACTAGGCAGCCGCCTACAGCAGCAGTTTGGCCAGGGCAACGAAATCTTGGCTTTTCATCATGAGCAAAATAACAGCAATAATACAATAATTAAACGTAACCAAAAAGTGCAAGCAGGCAGCACAGAGCGGAGCGCTGCCTGTCAGACTGGACCGATCTATTGCTCTCAGTATTGAGGGGCGATATGAGCATCCCCTCCCAGTTTGGACTGATTCTCGTTTGGTTGAAATCTGATTGTCATTTTCATCGTGAAGGTAACAAACTGTGACTAGTGCTTCAGCTCACCTCCGCTCACCTGGCCTGTTTTGATTCAGTGCAGCGTTGACTAGCTGCTAACCACTGCACCGCCGTGCAGCCCTAATGTTGACAATGTGTAATGAATGTGCTGTCAGCTGTAATCATGTCATGAGTGTTAAATAACCAGTATTTCTACACTAAATTGCTAAAGTTGATTTTCTGTTAGCGCTCGGACATTTGATGTATTAGACTGTAAATCAGTTCCTTGTTGTTTGACATCACAGTGGAGTTGAACGGGCATTGTACCAAGAGCTGGTTCCTGTAAATACCCCTTTGACATCTGACTCTTCACCCTTTGTCTTGTTCAAGGAGTGACTCGCGGTCCCCGGGGAGCGTCAGCTATCTGCCCTCCTTCTTCACCAAGCTGGAGAACACCTCGCCGATGGTGAAATCCAAGAAGCAGGAGATCTTTCGTAAGTTGAACTCCACCTCTGGTGTCGGTGATTCTGATGTTGGTAAGTGGGTGGTCTCCTCTTCCTTCAAACTAACATGCATGCATCAGCTGATGGAACAAACTCTGTTAATGTGTTTGCATGCAAGCCATTTGTGTGTCATTCCTTCTAATTTTTCAACCCTATTATGCATGTGGTAACGTGTCAACAGCTTGTCTTACTGTTCTGTGTTTAATCCATTTCATGTTAGACATTTAAGTTTTTTCAACAGCTAAAACTTGTCTTGCAGGAAACGCACAACCAGGCACAGAGATTTTCAACTTGCCTGCCGTTACCAGCTCCAGTAAGTAGCAGTGAAACTCGCTGAGACACTTTAATCTGGTTGATGTCTCCTTTCTGATGGTATGTTGTGGTTATGATGTGGTTTGCAGGCAGCATCAACCCCAGGAATCACTCATTTAGTGACCCAGCCAGTAACCTGGGCCTAGAGGACATCATCCGCAAAGCCCTGATGGGCAACCTGGAGGAGAGACAGGAGGAGCACCAGGGTGGACTGGGGGCTCAGTGTGCCATCAGCAACACCCCTGGATCAGGCAGTGATGGCCGTCAGGAGGCCAACCCCTCACCTAGTATGGGTGGGCACCAATTACCTTCCCAAGATGTTCAGAACATAACAGTCTCACAGAAGTTTGTGAAATAGACATGAAATTGAATCTATTTGATTTGGGTACATAGACACAAATTTGTTTTTTTGTTTTTTTTGTGACACTCAGCACGACTTTCAACAACGTATTTTTTCTGTTTTCCTACGAATGTCCAGCAACACCCGATGCATCTGTCAGTTTCTTTTCCAGTCTTTTCAAAATAAAACTACTTAGTTAAACCTAGGAAGAGATCAACTTTATTAGACTTTGGCTACAAAACTAGTTAGTTAGCTTTAGGAAAAGATTGTGGTTTGGGTTAGAATAACTCCAGAAGTGCTGTAACTTAAGTACAGAAGTTACGTTACATAAATCAACTCTGACTTTTTGACACAGGACACAGGATGTGAACAGCAGTCTTCCAGGTGAAAGTCTGGTGTACCCTGACCTCCTCCCTATGCTGCGTTCACCACTCTTTATGCTTACCGGTTCACAACTATACGTGGATTACCTACAAATTGATTTTGTGCCAACCGTCACAAACAAGTTGTCACATTTGTGTCTATGTACACGAACCGTTGCATTAAATGTCATGATGCTGTGCGACTGGGCTGATGATTCACATGTTGCTGATGTTTACACTCTGCCTGTTTGAATCTCCAGGGAAGCAGAAGCACGGCAAAGCCAACAGCCGGAAATCCAAGTCACCTAACCTGGGTCAGGCCTACGCTGGAGGGGAACGTCCGTCTTCGGTGTCCTCCGTCCACTCCGAGGGAGATTATCACAGACAAGCCCAAGCCCAACCCCAGTGGAGCTGGGATGACCGACCATCATCCACAGGTGAGCTGTCCAGCCTCTGCTGTCATCACCTGCAAACTGGTAAAATCAAAGAAATAATAAATAAATACCCGAAGCCAGCTCATCTAATTTTTCTAAATTCTTCTTCTCCTTCCAGGATCCATGCAGTTCCCTTACAACCCGCTGACCATGCGTATATTGAGCAGCACGCCACCCACCTCCATAGCTTCCCCCTCCATACAGAGCCAGCAGCAGCAGCAGCCGCCGCCGCCGCCGCCGCCAGCTGGAGCCCCGGTGGCCCAGCAGCGGGTGTGGCAGTCTCTGCTGTCAGAGCAATACGAGACGCTGTCTGACAGTGACGACTGAGCCCTGCTCCTACAGCCCCGACACCCAGAAGAGAGGCGTGCGCCAAGGCTTGTCTATTCACCCCCCTCCCCTCCTCTCCCAGAACTAGCCTGGCTTACTGGCGAGGGTGACGAGTAGATGGGGCGGTGTCCTTTTTATTTTTGGTGCTATGGCGCCCCCTGGCTGTTAGCGAAGCGTACGAGCAGCAGCCCGTGACAGGCAGGGCTCTCCAGAGCGAACCTGGCTTTGGTCTGGAAGCACTCACCCAGCCTGTTGGTGAAACAAACAAAACTGGACTGAGGGGATGAGCTGTAGTGAAGATGAAGAACTTAATATGTAAAAAGAAACAGCATAAAGAGACTATTTCAGATTTTTTTTTTTTGATTTCTGTAAAGATATACCTTGTCTTTAAACAAAATCATGTATGTAAATAGAGTAACCTTTTGCAGTGTTTTTCTTAACTTGATTATTTCTTATTTTAATGTGGCTTTTAAATTGGTCCACTTTAAATGGGAAGGGGGGGGGGGGTAATCTTTAGTATCACAGTTGGTCTCTCCCAGTCCACCCCCGACTCGACCCCACGTGACCTGACACCCACTCTAAGACCGGGGGAGGAGACAGGACGTTTTGGTTTGTACTTGACCACGAGCGGAGCTCAGAGATGGTGCCACCCACTGCGCGCCACCCACCAAGCACCACCAGAGCCTGAACACTGCGGACATTCAAGGATGAAAACAAGAACACAGACTAAAATTTCAAGCCGTAACGATAATTGATTTGTCGTCGCCCCGCGGCGGAGACGATGGAGATGAATGGATCAGATGGTCGTGGGAACTCCTCTCCCCGGTCCAGACAGACAAATGTCTTCAAAACAAGTTGAGAACACTGGTGTCGTAGCAGAAAGGTGAAAAGTCTGATATAAGCTTGTCGGAAAAGATGACTACTCCTGGACCCCGTCTGAGTAATGAAAGTGAGCCTATTTTTTATTGTTTATTGTTTTTCCCAACAGAGTTGACTGAGGTGTGTCACATGTAGCTGTCTCTCTCTGCCGTTTCCAACCTGTCCAGAATGATCTGCTCTGCGATGTCGTCATGGTAAAAAGAAACGAGTACGTCAGGTTTGCCATGCCTTGTGACTTGAGAAAGAAGGCAGCTTTAACTAATTTTCTCAGAGATATACGTTAATGTTTGATGTTTGTATTTGTTTCTGTAGTCCCTCTTTTTTTTTTTTTTTTTTTTTTTTTTTTGATACTGTCCTGACAAAAATCTGAACTCTGTAAATTGTCTTTCCATTAATGAAAAGACAAAACTAACCAAACATAAAGAATGGTCTGCACCATTGTTGCACTTTTTTGCTTTGTAGCTTTTGACAGAAAAAGCCTACTACCTGCTGTGTAACTTATTCAGCCTCCAGCACAGGAGTATACTAAGATGTGCTTTAACTTTTTTGCCACCACTCTCAACATAAATCTGGATGTTTTGACTTCCTGTCTTTTCTGGTAGCTGGTACATGATTTTGTAGTGTTGACATTTGCTTCACAGTTACAGTTTTAAGTGTATGGTACCGTTAAATGTTAAGAGTTTGCTGTCATGGCGTTTCAAAACCGTGACCACTTAATCTCTACTTTCATTGTGTCAATCAACAGGCATAAAGGTTTGAATATGAATTATTATAGGTCAACTTCATAAATGCGAGTAACGTTCCTTTGCAAGTATGTGAAAAAAACTACCATATTTTGGCTTTCACTTTGCTCTGTTAACAGATCCATTCTGCTCCAAACGCGATATTTCCTTTCTTCCTTTTCATTTTCATTTTAAATAATTTGTCATCGCACGTTCAGATCTTTATTTTCTGTCGTTTTAAAAATCTTCGTTATTCATCCTGTTTCAGAGGGATGTTATGTGTTTACAAAGGCAATGACAAAAAAAAGTTTACAAACTTGAATCTTAAAAGAAATCCGACATGAAGCCGAAAAAGAATTGGAGCATCTTTTCAGCTCTCTATCAAACACACTTTTTTGTCTTTTTGAAACTGAGACTTGAAAACACGTGTATCCTATGATGTTGAAATGCAATGTTTGTATCGCACAATGTCTCTTAGTAGGCTATTACATGAGTTCAGACCAATCAAATAAAGTGGATCAGTTCTCCACCACTGAAAAACGCCTAGCTTCTTCATAGCTGTGCCATCTTTCCTGTGACTTTGTTCCTGTAGATTAAGGTTTGGCTGTGGCTCAGAGGTAGAGCAAGTTGTCCACCAGTCTGGACATCGACGGTTCGATCCCCGGCTCCTTCGCTCCACATGTGGACGTGTTGTTGGGTGAGATGCTGCAGTAGCTAGTGAGGGCTTAGATTAGCAGGTGATGAGAAGGTTGGCAGCATGAATGGGTGAATGTTGACATGTGGTGTGAAGTGCGTTGAGTGGTCAGAAGACCAGAAAGGTGCTGCATAAATTCATTTATAATTAGTGCCCTGGTCATAATTATCGTGGACTCAGGTGCACCAAAACTTTTTTTTTTGATGGAATATAAAATGAAAACTGACCAGTATTTAATCCACTTATTAACATGGGAGTGGATCAATATGCTGCTTTATGCAAATGTATGTATATATTTATTATTAGAAATGAATGAACAACACTAATCAATGACAGATATTGTCCAGAAACCCTCCCAGGTTCTGACTTTAGCATCAACAATCTGCTCCAATCAGAACATGACAAACTGCAGCCCAACAGGCAACAACAGCTGTCAGTGTGTCAGAGTGCTGACTTGACTAGGACTTGATCCAGACTGACTGGGACTATCATAAAGTGGGCATGTCTGTAAAGGGGAGACTGGTGGGGACCCAGAGAACCCATTTACATCCACACATCTGGAGGTCAGAGGTCAACGGACCCCTCTGGAGATGGACAGGACAGTTGATCCTCACCAAGATGTATCATCAGTTTGGAGTGCTTCGTAACAAGCTAGTTTTAAAACAGCCTGTTATAACCTAAATATCACAAGTTCCATTAATGTGTTTAATAAATTAGTGCCGTTAAATTGAATTTGGATTAATGTGTTATTACTTTAATTTTGATATCCTTAATTTAAACGTGAGCCATGTGAAAAATGAGCTGTTGCTTTACTTTGCAGCTGGCCTGCTGCAGCATATTCTGTGTGCTAAATGAGGATGATGGTGATTATCTTCATGACTCACTGTGTTCACGATGGGTTAAAGCAGCATACGGCAGTCGATGGTGCATTCCTAATGTCATGAGAGTGACTGTCAGAGTCCAAGACAATGCACAACAATAGACTTCATACAACGACATCTGGGCAAGTCGGAGCCTGCCGGACACTCCTCAGGACCCTTCATTGTATTTTAGAGGAGCCAGGTTTGGGCTCAGTCTTTATCAGGCATTACTGTATGTGTGTGTGCTGGGGGAGGAACTACAGATCCAGTATATACTGTATACTTGTATATACCTGCTTGCTGAAGAGATGCTTTGGCAGCAATTCAGCTGCTACACACCAATGTGGCCTTGAACTGATTTACTGTTTAAGAAGATGGGTGTTAACCCAACATCAGTATGGCACAACGCAGGATCATTTTACGTCCGAGTTGTTTCTGTGGTTTAATCGAATTCATCATCAGTGTGGAGTCTGGTGCTGGAGGTGGGTCGGCGTGTCGGGTGGACTGCTGTGGTGCTGCAGCCTCCTCACATCACATCGGTTGCTTTGTGTGGTTCGGCTGACGTCCAGTTGCTGGGGCTCCAGCAAGGCCGAAGACCAGGAGGAGTCCTGCCCTGGGAGACAGACAACAACCAGTCAGGAATGTGGATTCCTCTGGTGGGCTGCTGTCAGCGTCTCCTACACTTCCCTTATAATAATGAACTATGAAGACTAATTCATGTCTGAATAAATCTGCATTGATCAGTGGTGTCGCAGCTTATTTGAGTCTAGAAAACATTTCTATGCTTCATCTTTGACACTACTGAAGAAATGGGACATTATCAAAGAAGGTAGCTGTAAGATATGGAGGACAGAACCTGCCAAAATAAAAAAATAATGTAAAAATTCAAAACTTCATAATAAAAATAATATTGAAATTAAATGTAGCCATTAATAATTTACAAAATGTGACATAAATTGCTAGTTCTATTTTAATTTGCTTCTTTATTAATTTATCTTGGTATTAAGTATATTATATATTATTATTATTATTATTTATTAATTAATTCTCTTATTTATTTACTTATGTGTTTAATTTTCCCTTTTATTTATTGATGTATTTACTAATTTTTTAAATTTATTTATTTACAAAGGATAGGTTATACATGAGTAGATAAATAAATGCAAAAATATATAAATAAATAAATGAAATTGAAAATTAAACATGACGTAAAACAATATTGGAATTAATACAAAGAAATATAAAGAAGCAAATTAAAACAGAAATAAAAAACATCACATTTTATAAATTGTTCATTTTTATATTATGTTTGTTATATTCAATGACTGATTTATTTATGTATCAAGCCATATAATTATTTATATTTTATTTCGTATTTTGGCCGTTCTGTCCTCCATAGAAAGACTCATTAGCATGTTAGCTTTAGCATTTCACCACTTTATGTCACTATTGATACGTTTGTGATCTTAAAGGAAAAGTTCAACATTTTGGAAATGTGCTAATTTGCTTTCTTGCCGACAGATGTGAAGATACCATTCTCATGTCTGTATGTCATGACATCCCGAATTTCCCTCCGGGGATTAATAAAGGTTCATCTTATCTTATGTCAGCAACTGTTTAGCTTAGCGTAGCTTAGCTTAGCTTAATGTTGGTGAATTATCATTTTTACAGCTGTGATTTTGTAGAGCTTAAACAAAGATAAGATGGGGGAAAGAGACAAAAACAGTGAATACAAGTAATCTTTGAATTCATATCTAACGGCAGACCGCCACCTGCGAGCTTTACTGGGAGGTTTAAACCATCCGGTTCCACCGTCGACTGGCACAGACTCAAACCCTGCTCCCCTTCCAGAGGCAGGAACCTCACCGCCAGCCATCAGTAGAAATAATACAGCCATCAATGCTGACTATAGTCTTTAAAGGTATCATATATACTGTATATAGCAATGATATTTATATTTAATAGTATCTGTGCTTCTAAAGCCATGCCTTATGTATTGTACTAACAGAGTGAACGTTGGCTGCATTGATGTGAACTTAATGAATTTAATAGTGCAGTTCTCCCCAGGTGACCACTAGAGGGCAGTGAATGCTTTGATTTTAAATACACATCATCTCTTTGCAGTGCACATTATGTTTTTCCTTTTAACTTTATTTATCAACTGTGACTTATTGTTCATCACTTGCATCTTCTTGTCAACACAATATGGGAAATACAAAGGAAAACACTGTTGGATGTTAACATGTTTTTTTCCTTTCTGTGTAAAAAATAATCCCTAAAATACTCTGTACAACATAAAATAATTACACTAGATATTGTGTATTTGGCATGTTATTATTGCTCATCGCCATGACTATACACTACCCTCATGCGGAAAGTGACCGCGAATAACTACACTTCTATTTACGCGAGAAAGTTTTATTTTGAAACAACTTACCGGATGTGAAAGTATGCTTTGAGTTAAACTTGACTAATTCCGCAGTTCCCCACTGTCACCGCTAGAGGGCAGCACTGATTAGTAAATAAACCGATTAACATCTAGTATCGCTATAGAGCTGAACTCACGAACTGCTAATGATAAAAAATAATTATTGAGGTTAAACAACTGGGAAATAAAAATGTCCAGTTAATAACTCGACCTGTGGATGTAAAATAACGAGTTTTAGATTTTAATGCCTTCCAATGGTCCCAGCATGAACTGTACACATGAACATATAATTTGTCAAGCTATCGCCATTAAGGATAAAGCCGTGCACAATCCACTGTGCAGACGTTCAATAAAGTTAAATGGAGATATTATAAAAAATTAATACACACACACACACACACACACAGTAATTTCTAAAGAATCCTAATCCTAATATCTGTTCATTGCCAGGTGTATCATGTATACACGAGGAATAGTTTGTTGGTGCCAATAAGCAGTAAAAACAATAAGAGGACCGAGGAAACGGAGAGATTCCCCTCTGCGTTCAGACTTGTAACAGGGACGTTGTTCTCCCTCTAACGACTGCCGGGCCCTTCGAGAGGACATTACCGTGAAGCATCGTTTGACGGACATTTGTTTCAGGGTCCAAACGCTTCACAGAAACACGACTCCTCTTCAGAAAGACTTTATTTAGTAACGGAAGTTTTGAGCCAATGAGAAAAGATTGCCATACTCTTTCGCCAATGGGAAGTTAGGATACTACGGGTCTGCTAGTAAGCGAAAACCCCATTGGTTAAAACAAGGAAGGCGGCTCCAGTGGTATAAGTGGATTTGAGGGCTGGAAAGGAAAACAAGGACGCTGGTTAACGTTATCTCGTTGTTGAAGGTATGGGATTTGTTATTTAAAAGTTTAGAGAGTGTATTTAAGATGCATGCGGTGATTGAAATATCATATATAGCATAATGAGCTCAACAAACACCAGGCTGACAGGTAGTCCCAGTCATATGCTGGTAGTGTGCAAACCAACCAACCAGACTACCAACCAGACTACCAACCAGACTACCAACCAGACTAACTAACTAACCCAACCGACTCGTGCTAAGACCCCGGTCCGTTACGCTGTCGATAGTTAAACTAACATAGCTAGCAACTAATTTAATAGCGAAAACAGCCGGATGTTGTAATCTAAGGTTATTTCAAACCAGCCTGTGTTGACGTTAAAGGGCTAGCTTAGCTAGTTAGCTTTAGCTTGTTCCCACTGGAGGTGTAACGACGGTGTCGAGGCAACATGGCCAGAAAATTAGCACAGCTCCGATGTGACAGCGATGCCTCCTGTGACAACAGGACTGTTTGTTCTGGCTGAACAAACATTGGCATTTTAAATTATGGTATTTGAAGCCGGTGCTAGCAAACAAGCTACATCGCCACTGACTTAGTTTGTCTCTACAGGTTTCACACTGAGCTTTCTGAGGACAACCTCCTCCTGTCCGAGACCAACTGTCCACTCCATCCGTCTAATGTCACTAAAATCACGCCACTTTAACGGGTTTAGAACGAAGGGAACGTTACCGGTTGTCTCTCCTTTAAACCATCGAGACATCGCAGCTTTATTTTGTACTTCTTGTCAGCTGAATTTCAAAATAGCAGGAAGGTTTTTCGGATATATTTAGCTGCTATTAGCCTCGTTGTGTGTAAAGCAACAAGTCGGAAATGTGCTGTGATATTTCAGCCGGGGATGAGGGTCAACAGGCGCCCCTGCACCTTCTGAGGACCATTTTACATCCAAAAAGAAACTCAAGTCTAATCACATCACTGTGAATCCATGTTACTGGGCCTCAGGCTGTGGGCGCTAAAGTCTGGCAAACACACATGTTTTTCTTCAGGATAGCAAACTCTTGATATTAACTGTGGTCTGGGGACGTTATTAGACCTTTTGAGGCAACTTTGAAATGTTTTTAGTTGAATTTTGTTAAGTATTCCTATTTAATTGTGCATCTGTGTTGTTTATTGTTGTTTGTTGTTTATTTATGTATATGTACTAGAGGTGGGACGGTTCATAAAATTCACGCTTCAGTTCGGTTCAGGTCACGGTTTTCGGTTCGGTACATTTATGGTCCAGCAGGACGCCAATTTCCAACTTCAACAGCTGTTTGTCTCTCAACAGCAGACTAACATCTGGATCAAAACTCTTCTTCATCGTCTCATCTGATGGCTGGACTTCTGATCTAAAAGAAAAGTGACTCAGAGTTATTAACAAGAATCAATAAATAAAAACTAATCATCAGCTAAAAGGTCAGCATCAGGTCAGCAGCACTAGAGCTTTTTAAACTACAGTAACATAAACTAGGCAGCACCATATGAGGACAATCTGCCATGATCAATAACACTGCCAGATTATTAATTGAATATTTAAATCCAACTAGGACACATGTTGTTTCTAGAGCAGCAACAGTAATGTTGACAACAGCAGAGTCTCCATAGAAACTCATTAATATCTGACTGGAGACAATCTGACAGATCAATAAAATCAATCAGATTCCTGAGTGAAGTTTATAAAGACTGAAGAACACAAACATCAGTCACTATCAGTCCTTCCTCCTGTCCTCCTGTCTTCTGTCCTCCTGTCCTACTATCCTCTGTCCTCCTGTCCTCTGTCCTCTTATCCTCTGTCCTCCTGTCCTCCTGTCCTCCTGTCCTCTGTCCCCCTATCCTCTGTCGTCTGTCCTCCTCTCCTCTCTACTCTGTCCTCCTGTCCTCTGTCCTCCTCTCCTCTGTCCTCCAGTCCTGTGTCCTCCTGTCCTCCTCTCCTCTGTCCTCCTATCCTCTGTCCTCCTCTCCTCTGTACTCTGTCCTCCTGTCCTCCTCTCCTCTCTCCTCTGTCCTCTGTCCTCCTGTCCTCCTATCCTCTGTCCTCCTCTCCTCTGTCCTCTGTCCTCCTCTCCTCTGTCCTCCTGTCCTCTGTCCTCCTCTCCTCTGTCCTCTGTCCTCCTCTCCTCTGTCCTCTGTCCTCCTATCCTCTGTCCTCCAGTCCTGTGTCCTCCTGTCCTCCTATCCTCTGTCCTCCTCTCCTCTGTCCTCTGTCCTCCTCTCCTCTGTCCTCCTGTCCTCTGTCCTCCTCTCCTCTGTCCTCCTGTCCTCCTCTCCTCTCTCCTCTGTCCTCCTGTCCTCCTGTCCTCTGTCCTCCTCTCCTCTGTCCTCTGTCCTCCTCTCCTCTGTCCTCTGTCCTCCTATCCTCTGTCCTCCAGTCCTGTGTCCTCCTGTCCTCCTCTCCTCTGTCCTCCAGTCCTGTGTCCTCCTGTCCTCCTCTCCTCTGTACTCTGTCCTCCTCTCCTCTGTCCTCCTCTCCTCTGTCCTCCTGTCCTCTGTCCTCCTATCCTCTGTCCTCTGTCCTCCTCTCCTCTGTACTCTGTCCTCCTGTCCTCTGTCCTCCTGTCCTCCTATCCTCTGTACTCTGTCCTCCTGTCCTCTGTCCTCCTCTCCTCTGTACTCTGTCCTCCTCTCCTCTGTACTCTGTCCTCCTGTTCTCTGTCCTCCTATCCTCTGTACTCTGTCCTCCTGTCCTCTGTCCTCCTCTCCTCTGTACTCTGTCCTCCTATCCTCTGTCCTCCTGTCCTCTGTCCTCCTCTCCTCTATACTCTGTCCTCCTTTCCTCCTCTCCTCTGTCCTCCTGTCCTCCTCTCCTCTGTCCTCCTATCCTCTGTCCTCTGTCCCCCTCTCCTCTGTCCTCTGTACTCTGTCCTCCTCTCCTCTGTCCTCTTGTCCTCCTCTCCTCTGTACTCTGTACTCTGTCCTCCTGTCCTCCTCTCCTCTGTCCTCCTGTCCTCCTATCCTCTGTCCTCCTATCCTCTGTCCTCCTCTCCTCTGTACTCTGTACTCTGTCCTCCTCTCCTAAGTCCTCCTGTCCTCCTATCCTCTGTCCTCTGTCCCCCTCTCCTCTGTCCTCTGTACTCTGTCCTCCTATCCTCTGTCCTCCTGTCCTCTGTCCTCCTCTCCTCTGTACTCTGTCCTCCTGTCCTCCTTTCCTCCTCTCCTCTGTACTCTGTACTCTGTCCTCCTATCCTCTGTCCTCTGTCCCCCTTTCCTCTGTCCTCCCCCTCTACTCTTCTTCCTTCCTCTGTACTCTGTCCTCCTATCCTCCTGTCCTCCTGTCCTCATCTGTACTCTGTCTTCCTGTCCTCTGTACTCTGTCCTCCTGTCCTCCTGTCCTCTGTCCTCCTCTGTACTCTGTCTTCCTGTCCTCTGTCCTCCTGTCCTCCTTTCCTCCTCTGTACTCTTCTTCTGTCCTCTGTACTCTGTCCTCCTATCCTCTGTCCTCCTGTCCTCTGTCCTCCTCTGTACTCTGTCCTCTGTACTGTGTCCTCCTGTCCTCTGTCCTCCTCCCTCTGCTGATGTGAACCACTACAGGTCCTGCTGGTAGAGAGGAGGAGCTGCTTTGTCTCAGTCAGCTTTAGTTTACTACTGAGATACATGACAAACTAACCTAAACAGTCAGACTACAGAGTCTACTGCCAGCTTTAGTTTACTACTGAGATACATGACAAATGTATGTTGGGCGGCAGTAGCTCAGTCTGTAGGGCAGCTTTAGTTGGCTTGGGAACCTGACGGTCACCGGCTTCAAGTCCCAGCTTTAGTTTACATGGACCATAAAACTGAGTGTGAACTGGTAGCTGGAGAGGCTACTGCCAGCTTTACCTCTTGGGCACTGCCGAGATACCCCTGAGCAAAGCTAACCTAAACACCCAGACTGCTCGGGGCGACTGTCAGCAGTAGCTTACTCACTCTGACATCTCTCCATTAATGCATGTATGTGTGTTTCAGGTCTGCATGTACCATGTATGAGTTTACTACAGAGATGTAAATTGAATTTCCCCATTGTGGGACTAATAAAGGCTAGATCTTCATTCTTCTTCTGTCTTGCAAACTAACCTAACAGAACTACAGAGCCTACTGCCAGCTTTAGTTTACTACTGAGATACATGACAAACTAACCTAAACAGACTACAGAGTCTACTGCCAGCTTTAGTTTACTACTGAGATACATGACAAACTAACCTAAACAGTCAGACTACAGAGTCTACTGCCAGCTTTAGTTTACTACTGAGATACACGACAAACTAACCTAAACAGTCAGGCTACAGAGTCTACTGCCAGCTTTAGTTTACTACTGAGATACACGACAAACTAACCTAACCAGTCAGACTACAGAGTCTACTGCCAGCTTTAGTTTACTACTGAGATACACGGCAAACTAACCTAACAGTCAGACTACAGAGCCTACTGCCAGCTTTAGTTTACTACTGAGATACATGACAAACTAACCTAAACAGAACTACAGAGTCTACTGCCAGCTTTAGTTTACTACTGAGATACATGACAAACTAACCTAAACAGAGACTACAGAGCCTACTGCCAGCTTTAGTTTACTACTAAGATACATGACAAACTAACCTAACAGTCAGACTACAGAGTCTACTGCCAGCTTTAGTTTACTACTGAGATACATGACTAACTAACCTAACAGTCAGACTACAGAGCCTACTGCCAGCTTTAGTTTACTACTGAGATACATGACAAACTAACCTAACAGTCAGACTACAGAGTCTACTGCCAGCTTTAGTTTACTACTGAGATACATGACAAACTAACCTAACAGTCAGACTACAGAGTCTACTGCCAGCTTTAGTTTACTACTGAGATACATGACAAACTAACCTAAACAGACTACAGAGTCTACTGCCAGCTTTAGTTTACTACTGAGATACATGACAAACTAACCTAAACAGTCAGACTACAGAGTCTACTGCCAGCTTTAGTTTACTACTAAGATACATGACAAACTAACCTAACCAGTCAGACTACAGAGTCTACTGCCAGCTTTAGTTTACTACTGAGATACATGACAAACTAACCTAACAGTCAGACTACAGAGTCTACTGCCAGCTTTAGTTTACTACTGAGATACATGACAAACTAACCTAACAGTCAGACTACAGAGTCTACTGCCAGCTTTAGTTTACTACTAAGATACATGACAAACTAACCTAAACAGTCAGACTACAGAGTCTACTGTCAGCTTTAGTTTACTACTGAGATACATGACAAACTAACCTAAATAGTCAGACTACAGAGTCTACTGCCAGCTTTAGTTTACACAAGCTACATGAAAATGACCTAACAGTCGAGGGTTACGTTGCTCCTAAACTTTACTGAGGATAATATATTAATAACATGACTACAGAGGCTACTGTAGGTTCAGTTTACCACTCAGATACAACAAACTAACAGATCATCACACTACTGAGTCACTGCTAGCTTTAGTTCCTCCTGAGATACATAATAAACTAACCTGAACAGCAGACTGCTGATCACTGCTGACTTTAGTTACTAAGGAACTACAGTCATTTAACTGACATGTTAGACTATTCAGCTGTCTACTGCCGCTGAGCTAACGTACGTGGTGCTGGTTAATAACTGTGGTAGTCTGAACACAGCCTATGGCAGTGTTGACTACTGAGATACATGACACAGTAACCAAACAGTCTGGTACAGCCTCTACTGCCGAAGCTTGAGCTACAACTAAGATACATGACACAACCTCAGCTTCAGTTACACTGTACATGTGTTATACTTCCAGCTTAGTTTACACTGTCCGCTACGTGTCCCAGCCTCTTTCCACAGGCCTTGATTTCTAGTGGGACAATAAATGCAATGAAAAATCCACAATGGGCCTCATAACCTGTTTCAGATGAACCAAATGAAACATACACAACCTGAAGTGTGACCAGCGAACCGAACAGTTAGTTTTTTTTTTTAACCAAGCTGTTCCCATTCCTAGTATTTACAGTTTTAAAACTGTGTAAGCCTGTTTTGCTTGTGATCTGTAGTACAATAATGATATTGTGTGTAGCCTTTGGAGATAAGAGTACTAGATAAGAGTATTAGACATGCATGACTAATCGTAAGGGAGAGGGTTTTCCAGTTATAAGGCTGACATATCACAATTAGACAATACATTGTATGCAACAGTGTGCAGACAGTAACACGTAAAAAGAGAGTTCTGTTTAAAATGCAGAATGTACTTACAAGTGCTGAATCAAAGCTGGTCTATATGTTACAGTCTTATCTTGTATTTCCTGGGTGAAACTGAATGTTAGTACCATGTTTTTATGTGTTTGAGGTGTGGTTTTGGCGAGGGTATGGAGCACCCTGTACACAGAGGTGAGACGATGCCCATCGGACTACATGACAGGTAATGTGCAGTGTCTCATATTGCATTATATGTGAATATTGCAGTGTATTAATTCACTTTAATTGCACACATTACACTTTTTTGCTCACAAACTCTGGAGCTGTTAACAGACAGTATTAGCTGTTTTGCAACCAGGCAAAGTCACTTAAAACAATCTTTTCACTCAGGATTTATTGGTGGTTAACCATTTTTAAATGGTAGACAGAACCGCAGTTATCAGTCCTGGTGCCAGTCCGGGTTAGGAAATGGCTTCTGCCTGGAATCCGTGGTGTTAATCAGGTAATCCCTGATTAGATTGTTGGAAAGAGAAGCAGTATGGCTGTGATGCTCAGTGACCAGAACCACTGCTAACACTCTAACCAGAGAGCCACTCAATGACCTGAAAGATATTACATTGTTTTATGCTACATTAATTCACCTTGGTAGGTTTCACCACCTGAATGGTGTGTGCATAATGTTAATGTTTAATGCTAATTTATCAGTATTTGCCAGCAGTCATTCTGTCACTAAACAGCTTTGTCACAGCCCCCTTTGTGTTTTTGGTACACAAACACTGACACAGGCAACCCATTCTCATTCCCAGATCAACAAATACTGACGCTTTGCCACAGCCGTCGGAGTTAGATACCGATGCACAAGGCGCCCTTGAGCACCAATATGAGATATGAGAGATGTATGTAAACCCATCTGCGAAGCACTCAGGGAAAGTGTGCCAGGAGTGTGGTGACGTAGCTTTAAGAGCGAAAACACACACATCCGGCAGACAGGAGGGGAGGTGGATGGGTCCAACAAAGACAAGGCTTTCATCCAGGAGTTCGCTGTTCGTTGTAATCAGCTGTTCCGTCGTGTCCCGTGTCCACAACAGTCAGTGTCATTTTCATCGTACAAATGTGGTTTTAAGCCCAGCTGCTTTTCTCCTAAACCTAAATATAGTGGTTTTCTTTCCTGAACCAAAGCAAGTGTTTTTATTAACTTCACAACATTAAGCTTGTGTTTACTGCGACTGAAAAGAGCGACGCTGAGGAGTCTGGCAAAGTCTCAGTATATGATGAGTTGGGACGCGAATGTGTTGAAATAGGGGTTTCAAGTGGCCCAGTGTTGGTGCTGGCAGATGAGCAAATCTTTTTATGAGGTGACCACATGTGAACATTTAATTTACATAACAAAAACTGCGATGGATTGTGCACTTTGCTCTCAACTTCCAGCAGAATATCAGCAAATAATACGACGTTAGTAACAGTTAGTTAGCTGATAAACACATGAAGAACAAGCCTCTGTCTTCCAGTGTGAAAGAAGATGACAGATGAGAGTGACACAGTTTTTGGGGAGATGTCTACAGAGGAATATTAGTTTGACCACGAGGAAGCTGCAGAAGAGCTGAAAGGAAGACAAAGGAGAATACACAGAAGATAATCAGCAGCATTGTCTCGCATTAGAATCAACAGAAACTCCTTTTACTCCATGTCCGCCATGATTTGCCACACCCAAATGCATGACTGTGCTTCTTGCAGAGTTGGCTTTCTCCAGTAAACAGGGACTGTGCAATACCTAATGAGATAAAATAATCACTTGTTATTTTAAACAGTGCTCAGGAAAAGATAAAAACAAGGAAGATGCCAGCCAGAGGAAACATAGTTTGAGAGTTGATAAAAGAGCTTTTATTCATTACCTGTGTCTTATTTCCTGCATACCGTTAGTGTCGGTGGTACCAAGTGGTTGTTACTGACTCCTCTTGAAATTAGACCTGCACATTGAAACACTAAGGAATGACGCTTGCCTGATAGTTTCTGTTTTTTGGTCCAATCTGTTGGCAAAAGATTCTCCGTTAATCATGAACAGAACTGTAACTGTGTGGAGGTGGATGAGACACTACACCAACTAAATGGGCAGTTTCGGAGCATCAATAGCAGATACTAGAATAAAGCGTTTGCTCGTTTAAATGAATGAAAGAAGCGTAAAGCAGCCTGGCATCTGTTCTCTCTCAGTTTATTGCTTTTTCAGTATTTGTTGAGTTGTACACAAAATAACCTTTGCTATGCACAGGGGCAGACTTCCCCACATGATCATCTTTACACTGGAAACATGTGGAAGTATTGCAGTGCAGCTACAAGAATGATTTATAACAGGTGTCTCTACAAGGGAGATGTGATTTTGGGAGGGGAGTGAAATAGTAGAAGTGGGGATAACAGGTGTAGCACTGAGCTTTCAGGCTTTGACAGAAGGGCTGCTGTCCTTCAGTAGAGGCAAGGTCAGTCTGCCGTTTATGGCATCAGCTGGGACGGAGAACGGTGTAACCCCGAGGGTGTGGTTATGAGGATGGAGCTGCAGGTTGTGCTCCGTCCTCAACACCTCCCATGAAAGCTTTTCTGTAATAGCAGAACGGTGCCATCTTGACCACTTGCAGATGGAACATGCTGGTGATTTAAATGTTAATTGATGTTAATATGGAAGAAGAGGACTTTTACTTCAGTGGGCCGCCATTCGTTATCCATGAACTTTTTTTTGGTATATATATGATAGTGATTGTGTTTTGACTGTCTCTTGCCAATAAGAGGTCATTGCTTTGTTCCCTTGATTGAGACAGTTAAACTAAAATTTATCCCTCAGATACTGGTGTAGGTGCTTTTATGTAGTTTAAAGCTTCACTTTTACCTAAGATGACCTTCTATATTTAATTATTTTTATGAATTACATCAGCAATTGCTGTTTCTTAATCTCTTGCACAATAATCCAACAAATCTAATTGATTTGGTAAATGTGGGGTGAGACGATTGGCATGACGACTTCTGTTTTCAGCAAGATATGATTTTTTTTTTTCTCCTTTTCTAGTTCGGCATTGCGCCCTCCTCCTGCTAAAACCCTCTTTTTGACTGAGGACCAGCCCTACAAACGCAAAAGTCTGTCTGAATGAGTGACTGAGTGATGAAATTACACGTTTGGTTGGCAGAGTGTTGGAGTCTCCTCATTGGCTGTTGCTCTTTCAAAATGAGAAGGCGGGAACCGTCCTTTATGCAAATGACCTGTCCAGCTCACAAAACTTGGACCAAGCTGTCAAACAAGGCGATCTAGTTTTAAAAGGATATGACACCGAGCAGTGGTATAGCCTATTTCTTGCTTTAAATCTTTTCTGAAGTAGATTTTGGTGGATTGTTGAGACGGAATAACACAAAGTTTACAAGCAGACCGCCCTGTTGTTTTCTCTTTGAAACAACCAGCAGAAAACCAGGAACCGATCTGGTGCATTCAGCGAGGTACCTTGGCTTGAATGGCCAGTTGAATGGAGCAGCGTGTACCCTTGTGTCCCTGCTAGACCTGGTGGATATGTACCGCTGGATTTAACGTTATAGACATGACCGCTGACTATTTGTATAATCATTTAGCCACAGTTTCACAGACTGACTGACATGGTCAAGAGGCTTTAGGTGGGGAGTTGATGGGGCATCCTGGTAGCCTTGGGGTTAAAGTGACATTATATGAACATATTCTTTTTCATATGAACTTATTCTTTTTCAGCATTGAGCTGTAACATCCCCTGTTCACATCTGGCCATGGAGCTTTGTTGCACAATGTAGGAAAAGCTTCTCACACCAGAGGGTTGCTAACTAGTGCTCATTGGAAAGTCTAGTGGAACCAGTGGTGTGGTGGGCAGTGGCATTCACACCAAGCCAGCTGGGCCAGACACTGTAGTTTAGCTTCAACAGATGCAGTGTAGAGGCCGGGTCAAGTCGCCGAGTACCTACTGTTTGTACAGGTGAGCGTAGGCAGCTCAAGAGAATGGTGTGGTTCAGGGCCCAGCACAGCTGATCCCCACGATAGGGCCTGGTGATTGGTCAAAACATCACTTAACAAGAATACTTGGTACTCCATCCTCACTGTGTTTTGATAACTAGGAATTTAGTTCGATAGAAATGAATTTCATATCTTAAACCTGTGGAGTTTGTGAAATTGTTGTTGGTTCTTTCTAGTGGTTTGTTATAATCATTAAGTTTTTAAGGTGTTTGCCAAACTGTGTTGGTCCACTTTTATTGCTTTGCATCGATTGTGCCAGGGCCGACTCCACCCATGAATGCACCAGAATAATGCTTGTTCATCCCAATGTCTGTATTGCTTAGCCCAAGCACAAAACACAGCCATGTCCAAAATCATATGTGGAATAAGCCAATATTTAAAGTAGAGGAATTTGTGAGCATGTTTTCAGAATTATCACTTAATTCACCTTTGTGGCTCTCCAAGTCCTGGAAACTTGGAATAGCATGGTGACAAGACATCTGATGAAGATGATCTGAGAAGATCTGAGATTAAGATAATACATATTTTAATTCTGTGGCATTTCACCATTACACCCACTAGAACTTAATACAGTGGAAACCTCTGATTCTGTCAGTCTGGGTCAAATTGATCACTACAAATTCATAATGATTGTTCTAACTTTCTGTCTCATGCAGATTACCATCTGATGGACATTCATATATTTATTATGGGCTGCATGGTGATGCAGGGGTTAGCACAGTCACCTCACAGCAAAGACATGCAGGTTAAATGATGAGGTGTGAATGGTTGTCTGTCTTCATATTACAGCCCTATGATAGTCTGGTCCCCTGTCCACGGTGTACCCGGCCTTCACCAGCCCCCTCGTGACCCTGCATAGGCAGTTACAAATAATGCATGGGCGGATATTTATTACATGAATATCAAGTAATGAAACTGACAGCTTCGCTATTTACTGAATTTTATTGACTGTTTCAAAATTCAATGCAACAGTTTCAAGCGTGGCTTAAACCAGAGGTGATTTCCCCGTACACATTCGTTGACTGGTTCCTGTTGTAGAGTAGACTACACAAGGTGCCGGAGGAACGTTACTACTAAGCTACTCTTTCTCAATGGCTTATTTTTGTCAGTCATAAGCTTTGAGGAGACAAATTTTTCATTGAGAGTTAGTGACTTTCTGTTTCCTGTTGTGATTTCACGCAGCCTCAGATAGCCAGCCAGAAGCTGGCGGGTCACTGCGAGGCAAAGCATCATGGGAGTTAAAGTAAAACAAAGAATAGAGTAACTGTGGTTTTATAAACGTTTTATGAAAAGACCCAAAATAAACACTGTAAGCTTGTTTATTATAAGCAAATTATTTTAAGAGCATTAGTAGAGGATTTTTTTTTCTCCAAACGTTTTGTACTACAGTAAGTAGTTGATCACTGTAACCATGGTCACTGTAACCATGGTCACTGTAAGCGGTTTCCACTGTATGTCAATAGTGCTCCTTTTTGTTTTCTGAAACCTAATTGATAAACTGTCATTGAATAGTTGTTATGTTATGTCCTGGACTTACTTCCTAGAGGACAGCAAATTTTTCAAAGTAAGTGAATTGCATATTAATGTCATTATGTGTATATATATATATATATATATATATATATATATATATATATATATATATATATATATAGATATAGATATATATATATATAGATATAGATATATATATATATAGATATAATATATATATATATATACACTCCTGATCAAAATCTTAAGACCAGTTAAAAAATTGCAAGAATTTGCATTTTGCACTGTTGTATCTTAAGAAGGTTCTAAGTAGAGTTTCAAAATGCAAAAAGAAGAAATGAGAACAAGAGACCAAATGTTTTGAGCAGGCAATTTATTGAAAAGAACAATTTAACTGAAATAGGCTGTTCATCAGCTGATCAAAAGTTTAAGACCACATCCTTTAAAAGCCCAAATCTGTGCAAAAATTTGGATTCCATGTCATTTTCTGTCAAGTAATCACACTGTCAACACCTCTTGATGGGAAAAGCAAAAAAACTCACTGCCTTGGAACGTGGCAGGATTGTTGAGCTGCATAGACAAGGCCTCTCACAGCGTGCCATCGCTGCTGAGGTTGGACGCAGTAAGACAGTCATTTTGCATTTCTTAAAAGATCCTGAGGTTTATGGAACAAAAAAATCAAGCGGTAGACCCAAAAAAATCTCACCGGCACCGAGCCGGAGGATCCGAACGGCTGTCCGTCAAGACACGGGACGATCCTCATCCCAAATTAAGGCCATTACTGGTGCTGACTGCAGCCCAATAACCATCAGACGGCATCTGCAAAGGAACGGCTTCAAAAACAAAAAACCTCTTCAAAGGCCACGTCTCCTTCAACGCCACAAAATTGCCCGTTTGGCCTTTGCGAGGGAGCACCAAACATGGGACGTTCAAAGTTGGAAGAAAGTTTTATTCTCTGATGAGAAAAAATGTAACCTTGATGGTCCTGATGGCTTCCAACGCTACTGGCATGACAAGGAGATGCCACCTGAGATTTTTTCAACACGGCACAGCGGAGGGGGCGCCATCATGATCTGGGCTGCTTTTTCCTTCAATGGAACAATGGAGCTCCAGGTTGTGCAGGGCGTCAAACAGCAGCTGGCTACGTGGAGATGTTGCAGCGGGCATCCCTCATGACTGAGGGCCCTCGTCTGTGTGCTGATGACTGGGTTTTTCAGCAGGACGATGCTGCGATTCACAATGCCCGTCTGACAAAGGAGTTTTTTCAGGAGAATAACATCACTCTTTTGGATCATCCTGCATGTTCCCCTGATCTAAATCCAATTGAGAACATTTGGGGATGGATGGCAAGGGAAGTTTACAAAAATGGACATCAGTTCCAGACAGTGGATGCCCTTCGTGAAGCCATCTTCACCACTTGGAGCAACATTCCTACAAGCCTTTTGGAAACACTCGCATCAAGCATGCCAACACCAATTTTTGAAGTGATCAACAATAATGGTGGAGCTACTCATTACTGAGTCTGTTTTTGAGACTTTAATTTCTGTTTTAGGGGTTTTTTTTTGAGCTATGGTCTTAAACTTTTGATCAGCTGATGAACAGCCTATTTCAGTTAAATTGTTCTTTTCAATAAATTGCCTGCTCAAAACATTTAGTCTCTTGCTCTCATTTCTTCTTTTTGCATTTTGAAACTCTACTTAGAACCTTCTTAAGATACAACAGTGCAAAACGTAAATTCTTGCAATTTTTTAATTTAATTTTTGTAAATTTCCCCACTGTGGGACTAATAAAGGAATATCTTATCTTATCTTATCTCTTAACTGGTCTTAAGATTTTGATCAGGAGTGTATATATACATTATTGTCATGACTATGAAAATTGTAGATTCACACTGAAGGCATCAAAACTATGAATGAACACATGTGGAAATATGTATTTAACAAAAAAGTGTGAAACAACTGTAAATATGTCTTATATTGTAGTTTCTTCAAAGTAGCCTCCTTTTGCTCTGATTACTGCTCCACACACTCTGCATCCTCTTGATGAGCTTCAAGAGGTCGTCACCTGAAATGGTCTCCAACAGTCTTGAAGGAGTCCCAGAGATGCTGAGCACTTGTTGGCCCTTTTGCCTTCACTCTGTGGTCCAGCTCACCCCAAACCATCTGGACTGGGTTCAGGTCCGGTGACTGTGGAGGCCAGGTCATCTGGTCCAGCACCCCATCACTCTCCTTCTTGGTCAAATAGCCCTCACACAGCCTGGAGGTGTGTTTGGGGTCATTGTCCTGTTGAGAAATAAATGATGGTCCAACTAAACGCAGACCGGATGGAATAGCATGCTGCTGCTAGATGCTGTGGTAGCCATGCTGGTTCAGTAGGCCTTCAGTTTGAATAAATCCCCAACAGTGTCACCAGCAAAGCCCCCCCACACCATCACACCTCCTCCTCCATGCTTCACGGTGGGAACCAGGCATGTAGAGTCCATCCGTTCACCTTTTCTGGTTCCACAAAGACACGGTGGTTGGAACCAAAGATCTCAGATCTGGACTCATCAGACCAAAGCCCAGATTTCCACTGGTCTAATGTCCATTCCTGGTGGTCTTTAGCCCAAACAAGTCTCTCTGCTTGTTGCCTGTCCTTAGCAGTGGTTTCCTAGCAGCTCTTCTACCATGAAGGCCTGATTCACACAGTCTCCTCTTAACAGTTGTTCTAGAGATGTGTCTGCTGCTAGAACTCTGTGTGGCATTGACCTGGTCTCTAGTCTGAGCTGCTGTTAACCTGCCATTTCTGAGGCCGGTGACTCGGATGAACTGATCCTCCTCAGCAGAGGTGACTCTTGGTCTTCCTTTCCTGGGGCGGTCCTCATGTGAGCCACTTTCTTTGTAGCGCTTGATGGTTTTTGCGACTGCACCAATTTTTGGGACTGACTGACCTTCATTTCTTAAAGTAATGATGGCCACTGGTTTTTCTTTACTTAGCTGCTTTTTTTTGCCATAATCCAAATTCTAACAGTCTATTCAGCAGGACTATCAGCTGTGTCTCCACCTGACTTCTGATGGTCCCAACCCCATTTATAAGGCCAGAAATCCCCCTGATTAAACCTGACAGGGCTCACCTGTGAAGTGGAGACCATTTCAGATCCCTTTAAGTCCAAGGGGTGGAGAGGGTGGGGGAGTAATCAGAGCAAAGGAGGCTACTTTGAAGAAACTATATATATATATATATATATATATATATATATATATATATATATATATGTATATATATATATATATATATATATATATATATATATATATATATATATATATATATATATATATATATATATATATATATATATATATATATATATATATATATATATATATATATATATGTGTGTGTATATATATATATATATATATATATATATATATATATATATATATATATATATATGTGTATATGTGTGTATATATGTGTATATGTATGTATGTATATGTGTGTGTGTATATATATATATATATATATATATATATATATATATATATATATGTGTGTGTGTGTGTGTGTGTGTGTGTGTGTATATATATATATATATATATATATATGTGTATATGTATGTATGTATATGTGTGTGTATATATATATATATATATATATATATATATATATATATATATATATATATTTTTTTTTTTTTTTTTTTTTTTTTTTTTTTTTTTTCTCCTGCTCCTTCATGTCTCTTCAAACACTGCCCATATTTAGTTCAGAGCTGTAATCACAACTCCTTTAACAAGGTGGCAGTGTTGCTCAGCTACTGGGCTATCCACAAACCCTGAAAGGGTGATGGGGAGGCTGGGCTTCTCCCCCCTCCTACCACGAGACAACCGTGAATGCAGCAGGGCAAGTAGTCGTGGTGGATGCAATCTATTGGCTTCTCAGTGCTGCCGCTAAAGTCACAACCCTGACTGTAGCCTGCACTGCCTCTGCCAGTGTATTTCTGTAGCTGCTGCTGCCGCTGTGGCTCTCCCTCCCCCTTAAATGGTGTGGGCAGAGTGGGATGGAAGACTGCACTGGAAACCTTTTCATGGAAATGGTCTTTGCTGTTGGTATTGCTGTAGCACCATTCTGGTGACAACAACATGCCGTTGAAATGGAAAAGCGGTTCTCCTGTCAGCTGGAAATTCCCAGTGCCAGTTCTTAAGACATCCAGGTCCTCACCCCTTTCGCCTGCTTACATGTGAGTAAGAGCTAAATAGCATTTTCATTATGCCACTGTGGTAATGTATGTAGGAATGGATTTGTTTGTTCCTCAGTTTTTGATTTATGTGTCAAAAACTGATATATATATATATATATATATATATATATATATATATATATATATATATATATATATTGGTATGTGTAAATTACCATTATTTTTTGTTGCAGCCCTAATTAGGCAGAATGCGTTTGAGCCTCGTAGTGTGTCAGGACATTTGCCTTGTCCAGCATGCATTTTATGGTTCGATGGCAGAATGCTTTGCTCTCGAGCAGAAGGACTCGTTTTGCCGCTAGTCTGGACATGGCAAGCGCCACATCCCTGACTCTTGCCCTCACCCTCTGGCTATGTTTATTTGGGAACAGGGACTCAGCAGATTGGGAGGAGCCTGCCTTTGTCAGGATGTCTGGCGTGCCCTGGTTTAGAAGCTATTGTCATCTGCTACTGTTCAGGAGGGGGAGGGTAGGATGGAAGTGCCTCTCGCCATCCTCTCCCTTTACCCCTTTTCCTGAGCCCTGCTGTAATGGACAAGTGTCTTGTTTGACTTCTGTAACATGGCTTTGGCCTGCAGAGAGAGAGAACCAAATCCTGGAAAAACAACACCACAGTTTTCATAGTAAGCTAGTCTGGCTGATAGTTTAAGGTAATTTCATCGGCTTACTTTGGATGGTTTTTTATGAAATTGGATTCATGCAGTCTCCAGTTATCATGCAGCTTTACTTATGAGCTTAATGTTGCTAGTTTCTTTTAAACATTACTGTAATGTAGCTAGAGAAATGTCTGCTCTCATCTCAGTGAAGCAGGTGATATCTGCAACGTGGCTAATTCTAACTGTGCAAAATATGTACATTTGTGATATGGCCCTCACTGTACCTTCCAAGTTTACCGAGAAGAAGTCATCATTACACGATGAATGCTTCACTGCTGGCACTATTCATTTGGTCATTTTGGTTTCACACACACACACACACACACACACACACACACACACACACACACAATGTTTAGATTCAGATTCATTGCTAACACATAGGCTCTTGAAAAGATTGGTCAGAAAATGTGTTTTAGTACATAGTTTAGTGGAACAGTGAGCTGAAATTTATATATATATATATATATATATATATATATATATATATATATATATATATCTTTCCCATGCCCATTTGAAAAAGTCTGAAGATATTTTGACTGTTTGTCATTGATGGGTGATTGATTGGGTTCTTGGTGTGTAATAAAAGTCTTTCAAAATAAAGCAGCACAATTTAACACCATAGATGAGTGATCATAGATGCAAAAAGTGTATTTCTTACTGATAAATATCGTTCTAAATTTCTATATTTCGTAATAGACCTGCCATGTGTTGTACTTTTCTGTGCGGTGTAGTTGTTAATATTACATCTCTTGGATATTTTATCTTGATAGATCGTCTTTATTTTGAATCTCTAAAAGTGACTGAACTCCTGTGTGTTATCCATGAGTGCTGGTGTCTTCTCCTCCTGCTACAGCATTAATCAACAACCAGTCTGTGCATTGCGTTGTCTATGCTCAGTATTTACTATTGTATTATAAAACTAAGAAGAAGATCCTCACAGCAGCGTGTCAACATGTCTTATGAAAGACTCAGACCGCTCTCCTAAGGATGAGAGTGGCTGTGGATGGCGTTTGCGTATCTTCATGTGTGAAGCATATTCAAGCGTCGAGGCTCCGCCTTAACTCTGCCCTCCCAGACCACTTACTATTTTGAAACGTGTATATTGTAAGCTGTGTTTTTAGGCAGGCTGATATTAGGTCCCCCAATTATAGGTTACTCTGTGGCCAGGGAGAAGTCACTCTTTATAGGCCCTCAGAGTGGTGCCTCTGTCCGTTTGGCTTTCCAGACAGTTTTAACCTGGTATGCTGCTAGGGGGATCTTTGTGTATATATATCCAAAGCAGCAGAAAGAGAGAGGACGCAGGGGGAAGAGTTTTTGGATTATCTGACATACACAATGTCACCTATAAAGAATTAAGATTTGTTTTCACAATGTGCTCGCCTGTTTGAAACCGCCCTAATCTATATATAGACTGGTGAAGTGCCTGCGGTGCAGATGTCATGCTAGCAAGGAGTGGTTAAGGTTCACTGCCAGTACGGCCCAGGGAACGGTCTCCCGCTTCGTAAAACCTCATTGGATTTTATCTTTCATTTCACAGAAAAGGCCTTGAAATGAATGGCATCCCTCATTTTACAGCTGTTCAGTAATAAGCACTTAATATGTGTGACTGCTGTCTCAGACGATCACCTCTCAGAGGCGTCATGGTGAGCCGCCAACCTCAACTGCGGCAAAGCCTGTTCGAATCCAGCCAAAGACCTTTAGCTCGTCATGCGTCTTTCTTCCCCCCATGTTCCCTGTCGGTCTTTGTCAACAATCACATTCAGGAAAAATGGGAGAAAATCTAAAAATAGAGCCACACCTTGCACATTGTGACCTTCATATTTTGCTTTAGCACATTAGAGGCTGAAAGTGATTTATCTGCTGCTGTCCTTGGGTTTTACTGATTTATGTTTATTTTGGTTGAAAGAACGAACACAACCTTTTCTAGACCTGTTGGCTGCTCCTGAAGTGCCCGAACTAAAAGTGAACAGCTATAGGCAGAATGAAAACTCTGAAAGTCTGTTTTTAGAGATATTTGTCGATGTGGCTGTCATTCGTCTGATGCTGCTGAATCCTCTCTGCAAATGTTGTGAGATGATTTTTGCAGTCTCTGATGTAAATGGCCCATTAGTTTAAATTCACTGGAACCGACTTCATTACCAACCTGCATTAATTCGATCGATCAATTCATCCATTCTAAAAAAAACAGGAACAAAGTTGATTTGACGGCTCACATCAAACTGAATGAGAGCTGACTTTGTGCTGGAGGATTTTCATTGACTGTGACTTTGAACATCATCTGACAAAAGACATTTTTTACCTTTAAAAATACATAAAACAATGGTGTTGAGCTCAAGGGTCTCACCAGATAAATCAGAATGTAATTTATGTATTAGGGTAATTGGACAGCAGAGATGTTAAAACTACAATACTGCTCTCAGCCAGCATACTGTATGATTGAGATCACATTCACACATTAACGTATTGATAACAGAGCCTATTGTTGGTGACTTGTGTCTTATACTTACATGGGTAGGCAGAAGATCAGCTGGTGTGCCACATCAGCTAAAAGTAGCTGTACTGAAACAGCCTGCTGTTAAATGAAGTCATTATTATATGATAAAATATGCTCTCTAAATGCCTGGCTAGAGAGTCACTGATCTCAGTGATGTGAAACAAGATATGATTTTCATAAAATCCCCTCCTTCCTGAGTGCAGCACCTTTCAGTGTTTTTTTTTTTTTTGTGTGTCCATTTTCAGGTGTCCCACATGCACTCTGTTGCTAGAAATAAAAGATCAACTTCAGAGCATAGCGGTGGGAGCGCTTTTAATTTACTCGCCATTCTTGTGAAGTTTTTGCTGAATTGTGGCCATTTGGTACAAAAAGCAAGCGCATTTTACATTTTTGGGGGAGGAGGCAGAGCTTCACCGCACAGTTTACCAGTCAGTGGAGGCCGTTAAAAACCATAATGCGTCACAGGATCTTGATTGAACTGAATTAATAATCTTACTGCTTGCCTTGTCCTAAATATCTGTTATTGCAGGCAAGCATCTCTGTAACTGTTGCCTCGGCACGGCTCTCAACATGGCGACAGCTGAGCCGACATCACGCAGCTAACTATGCTAACAGCACAGACTGTACAAACAGCAGCGTTGACAAAGCTAACAGTGTTTACCTGGGGAGGAACTGGAGGTTGGGCACTGCGCTTCCACGACGGTTATCAGCCATAACGGCCGTACGAGTACAGTGCAGAGAGGCAGCCGTTAGCTGGCCAGTGGGGAATGCTAACATGGGCTAACATGCACAAAAAGGCACACAAATGCAGAGAAACATCATTCATTCATTCACTGCTCAGGTAGACATTATTACTCTGTATCCTTACATAGCAAATAGTTGTTTGCTGCTATATTAATGCTACAAATATCAAATTTAGCACCTTTTTAAAGACTGAAAAATCAATCTGTGGACAGTCTACAGCAGAGGTTCCCAAAACTCCTATCTAAGTAGATAATACCAAATCCGGATTATCATTGGGGTCAGATCAGAGCTGCCTTACTCTTTGTCAGTTCCATCGTTTTACACTTTATTAACATTTGCTTTGCTTTTTCATAGCGGTTTGAGGTTTCTTCCACTCATTCCCACCGAAGCTCCAGCTTCTCCAGGACCTTTTGCTCTGCTTACATAGTTGTATTGTGAATTCAAGGTTTGTAACCGGCCACACACAATGGACGGTGCACCACACCAGGACGGTCAGGGGAGTTAAAAATATATAACAAGTTCAATATTGCTGACCTGTATGATTGTGGGAGGATGTGCAATTAATTGTGCATCCCTGTTTAGATGGTGACAGATTAAGCCCCTTTGTATGCAAAGCTATTCCTCTCTACTTATTAGAGTCCAGGCAACATTATGCTGACACCACTAAATCCCTGTGGCTTTGACACATATCTGGCCTTTTTGTTTAGTCTCTGCTTTCAGTCCTAAGGTTCAAATCCCCTGCTTAGCCAATGCTGAATTATTCCACATATCTGCATTAGTTGTATAGTTCAGTGTATTTTGTAGATATTCCTAAAACCAAGAAAAAGTAATGCAGGCTTTCTTCACAGATTGGTCTTATTTTGGCTGTAGTTGTCCTTTTTGGTTTACACATACTCAGCTGGGTCGTGTTCCTTCGTACAGCATCTTTCAGGTTGATTAATCATTCGGTACATGTTGACAGATTGTCTACTCCACCCACACGCAAACACGTTGTGAAGCTTGTTTGGCTTAACCACTTGTGGTACAGCTTGAAACTGTGTTTTGAAACTTAATTTTAGGTACTCATAAATCTTCCAGCCTGTTTTTGATGCAAAAACATTGACCTTAAAGTGCACTTTGATTATTAAGTGTAATTACTGACTCATTAATAGTGTTCAGGCTGCTAAGAGTATTAGCATGACTGGAGAAATTATCTGGAGGTCGTGGATAGTTTTCCTGGAAAGACTGAGCTGCAAATACTTTGGGAATAACAGTGGACCTAATGCTCACCATAATGCAACAACATAATCACAGATGCTTCATGCAATTCAGATCTGTCATTATCTACTTTGTGAGTTGTTTTCACATATTTGCAGATTTTCATTGCACTTTTATTGAAACTCTCATAATTACTGAAGCTCCTGTTTTTACTCTACTTAAAATAACCATTTTTTCCCAGCAGCTCAATTAAAGGCGTTTTCCATCCTAATCTATTTTTAAATCAGAATTCCACGTGTGATTTCCAACATTTAAAAGAGTCTGTGAATAGTGCATTCATTGCAGCCATCCATTCAGTCGGTTAAGCCAGAGTATTAATTAGGGAAGTGCCAATTTCCATCATGATGGGCAGAGCAAACAGCATTCGTCAGACACATGGAACACAGATGTTTGAATTAGTCCGGTAAGTGATCACTTCCTTTTAACTGGAACTCGATGAATGGACGAAAAAGAAAAATGGAGATCATGGCTCATTTTAAAAATGTCTCTATTAATTTGTTATGATCATGAACATATTCACATTTTCATATTGCAATCCATCCACCAGACCAGCTGTCATGTTTTTAGAGACACCAAAGTCTGTTTGATGGAACAGAAAACTGTCTGAGAGGAATCTTAAGGCCGCTCAGCTACCGCCTTTTCTCTGCTTGTCGTTGGGTGGTGGGCTGATGGTGGTGGTGCTGCTGGTGGTGGTGGTGGTGGTGCTGGTGGAGCTGGTGGTGGTGGAGCTGGTGGTGGTGGTGGTGGTGCTGGTGGAGCTGGTGGTGGTGGTGGTGGTGTGTGGTGGTGGTGCTGGTGGAGCTGGTGGTGGTGGTGCTGCTGGTGGAGCTGGTGGTGGTGGAGCTGGTGGTGGTGGTGGTGGTGCTGGTGGAGCTGGTGGTGGTGGTGCTGGTGCTGCTGGTGGTGGTGGTGGTGGTGCTGGTGGAGCTGGTGGTGGTGGTGGTGCTGCTGGTGGTGGTGGTGGTGGTGCTGGTGGAGCTGGTGGTGGTGGTGCTGGTGGTGGTGGTGGTGGTGGTGGAGCTGGTGGTGGTGGTGCTGGTGGAGCTGGTGGTGGTGGTGGTGGTGGTGCTGCTGGTGGTGGTGGTGGTGGTGCTGGTGGAGCTGGTGGTGGTGGTGCTGGTGGAGCTGGTGGTGGTGGTGGTGGTGGTGGAGCTGGTTGTGGTGCTGGTGGAGCTGGTGGTGGTGCTGGTGGTGGTGGTGGTGGTGCTGGTGGTGGTGCTGGTGGAGCTGGTTGTGGTGGTGCTGGTGGTGGTGGTGGTGGTGCTGGTGGTGCTGGTGGTGGTGCTGGTGGAGCTGGTGGTGGTGGAGCTGGTGGTGGTGGTGGTGGTGGTGCTGGTGGTGCTGGTGGGTGGTGGTGGTGGTGCTGGTGGAGCTGGTGGTGGTGGTGGTGGTGGTGGTGGTGGAGGTGGTGGTGGTGCTGGTGGAGCTGGTGGTGGTGGGCTGGTGGAGCTGGTGGTGGTGGTGCTGGTGGAGCTGGTGGTGGGGAACAAGGGCTGAACCCAGTTCTCTGAAATGTTGAGAGAATTTCTCATTTTTTCCTCTCAGTTAATTTTTCATTTGAGCTAAGAGAAAAAAAGGTGTTGCTGCTGCAGAAAAGGTGGAGAAGATGCTGAATTGAAGCATGTCTGTGTCAAGGAGCCCACTGGATAAATCATTTGGCTCGTATATTTCTGTACATTGATAGGTGTGTAGTTTGTTCCAAGTGTTTAGTACGCTATTAATTATGCAAAATATTCTTTTGAAGTGACATCCACAGACAACCTCTACAGTATTAGAAATCCAAATGACACTATACTGTACTTTTTTTCAAGTAAGGCTTCAGTTTGAACCACAGCACTGTTGCTGCCATGGCGTCGCTGCTGTAGTAATTTTTGAGGCTGTGGTCTTGTGGTGCCTTCAAATGAAACTCGTGAACTCGTATTTACAACATGGGAAGTCGTGTACGCCGTATGCTTGCCGCTCAAACGTTTAAGTTGTGAGAACACCGCTGCTAAGCAACAGCAAAATTAACGTTAATTTTGGCATCTGGAAGCCACAGAGGCGAACATAATGGAGGAAATGTCAAAGCACAGTGACAGAGGAGAAAGATGAGGTTGTTGGGAATGTCAACATTTTCCTCAGACATACTAACATTACAAACAATTACAATTTACAACTAAAATTGCAATGTATTCACTTATGTACCAAAAAATGAACTTCAGTGTCTGCTGCCGTTTCACAACGCCAACAAACACGTCACAACGCGTGAACTCTGAGCTGTCAGAAACTTACTAGGTCGTGAATACAAGACAACCTCTTGTTGTATTCATTCATGTGGACTCCTCTTGTGTGGTACATGGTAAACACAACCCCATTTGAACGCACCATTTGTCTGTTATATCAGCCTACTGTGTTGCATTATATTTGAAGGTGTTTCTAAAAGTTCCTCTTATTTTATGACTCTAAAAGCCAATTTACCACCAAGTTTTATGGGCTTTGTATTGGATTGTTTTACATTATATTAGGGTTTTTATTTTCTGCATTTCTAAAAGCAGTACTTGAGCACTGCTGCATCATAAGAAGCTGTTCAACATGTTTTATTGCACTGCTGTGCTTGGTGATTGAGCAGTCTTTTGAGCTTGGTTGTCTTGGTTGTCATCGTCCTGTTTGCTAGGACTCCGCTCACATCACTTCAGAGGGTTTCGAGCAACTTGTCACCTTTTCTTATGCCTTTCTTTTTTTGTGTGAGTGGTTCAGATTCAGCTGCTTGAGTGTTCAGCCACATCGTAGGAGTCTTGAGATTTTTTTCGTCAATGAGGCAGAGATATCATTTTGATATAAAATATTTCTTGCTGCTCTGCCAATTCCACGGCATTGTCCTTTTTGCTCTCAGGCTCTTCCTTTGTCCTTGTTAAAACAGTACATCACATTAGTCTATGGTAGCTGTAAGCAACTAAAACTTTTAAATATCTCTGCAAAAATTGTCCAACAATAATGGGCTGCAATCAATTTTTCATCAGCGGTGCATTTTATATGGGGTTTCTGGCATTTTTGGCGGGAGTGGGGGGTGGGGGGTTGTTCTCCAGGGTCCACGAACTGACTCAATGAAGACCCAGCAGCGTTCCTGCACATTTGCTAACATTAACTGACCAATGATGCATCTTATTTCAGGTATGACAGTACTGTCAAAAAAGATGATGCATGTGTAAGATAGACTTGGAAAAACTGCGAACCTTTCCTTTAACACGGTTGTAAAATTATTTTCCTCCTCAAGTTCTTAGATGTTTTTGCTCCCGAACCCTGACGTTGGTTTTTCAGACAATCAGGACCTGAAATGGATGAGATTAATGGATTTCCTACGAATGCATGTCTGAGCATGACGAGACAGCAGAGCTATACTACTTCATCTCCACTGTCATCCCAGAGGAAAGAGCCTGGTTGACTTCAGCTTCCTGAACCGTCACTGGTGGAAGGATGTCTTTAAGCTTTTCACTGATATGAAAGGACTGGATCGACGGCCACCCTCGTTTCTCCATTACCTCCCTTTCAACTCCTCTAACTTCCTGCTTCTTAATATTCATCCCTCTCTTTCTCCCAGCCCTGCTCACAATCTAAATAGGTGAAAATAACACGGCTGTGCTGCTCATGCAACATGTCACTGACCTGAAAATAGCACAGCATAGCATTATTTTTCCTTTCCGTTTCCGTAGTTTATGTAGTGTATTTTTCCGGTGAAGAAAAAGCGATAAAATGGAGGAGGCTGTGATGGTGTATAGCGTAAACATGAGAAACGGCTGCACTCTGAACTAATCACAGGTGTTGCTTTTCCACATATCTACTTTATCTCTACTTTCGTCTGTCATACCAAGTGGTGATTCTTCTCTAATGCAGTTAGTACTGTGAATGTGCTCGTCTAAGATGTAATGTACAAGCATAAGATCAAGGTTTTTTTTCATTAAACCCAAAGATAAAGGGATTTTATCTTCCTCATATATCATTTTTTAATTTAATTGAAAGCTTCTGACACAACAGTATCCTCTCTAAGAGATAAGCTTTATGTGTCATATTGCTTCATTTGATGTGAGGTTTTATATTCTGTTCATTCTCATTTTGTTAAAACTGTGAACAGTGTACTGCGATATACTGCTGAGACACCACTGTGATGGTCCAGCGGTGTATAAAGTAATAATTTAGAGGCTTAAACATAACACACGTCTCTGTGTGTTACGCCAGGCACTGTTTTGTAGTGTTGAATTGGGAATCTGACATTTATTCATCAAACTCATAAAAGCTTTTTAAACAGTTTATTATGTTAGAACAATATTGTCTTTATCAATTTATTTGAAGTGATTATTGTAAAAGGTGATTCACACAGACCTAAAATAAGCCCATACTTGGCATCAGTAATGAGGCTAATAGTGAAATATTCTCAGATGTTTCCATAGATGATTTTTGCATGGGTCAGTGCTGAGCTGTATTAACGCTTTAGTCGTGATTATTGTCAAACACAGCACAGATGCAGCTAGAGACGGCGTCTCCAGGGTCTCTCTGGTGTCTTTAGGAAGAGCTCAACTTTTATGTGGGATGCTGTAGCTGTTGTCTTCTTTGTTTCGTTCCGGCAGCCACCAACACTCCTTTGTGGTTTGGACAACCCACTCTCTGCTCGCTGCCTGTCCGACTTACCACCTGACGGGGTAAATGTGCCAGTGCATTGCCTGTGCTCTGTGTCAGTGTGATTGTCACCACTGTTGCGTTTTGTGGTGCTGTTCACAAACTCCTACTAGACGTGGTCCATGATCATCTTCTTGTAAAAATGTAGCTTCTGACCGATCCCATCCTCTCATCGTCATTTTAAAATCAAGATTTGTACACAGTTGAACATAAGCATGTGTAGCTCAGATCATAGTTGTATCCCACCCCACGGTAGCAGAAATCTCAGTGTTATTGTGCTTCTCTGTTGGTGTATCCTCATTGGTTTTCCTACCTGTTCCTCACTTGTACAGCATGTGAAAGGAATGAAAAGTAGACTCCACCTGACCTTCTCTTAATGTTTATCCATCATGTACCCCATTTAATGTTATTGGCCTACTCCTTTAAGTCTTGAAAAGAGACTGTGGTTGACTGATGTGAAGTGACAGAACGTTTGATCAGCCAGCCGTTATCGGCTCTGGGTATCGCAGCCCTAAAGTGAAGTTTTGAGAAGAATTGAGGAAAAGTGAAGGAAGCTTTTTATCCCCATGGTGCCTTTGATGAAGTGTCCCCATGTTTAATTACCTTTCTAACCAGATCATGCAGCCAAAGCTACAGTGTAAGATAAGACAATTGTGACTTACAACTTTGCAAATAAATGTTGGTATGCATTGTTTTTGTTTTCATGTTTTTTCATACTGTGTATTGAGGACAAGTCCCTGCGTCCTCATTCAGTCTGTAAAGTTAATCTGTCACTGTGCAATAGTTAATGTAAAGATGATTATTTAAAGCAGGAGAGTGTTATATTAATATGAACATAACAGGACATTGTCGTTCTCTGTTCCTAAACAAAGCAGACCAAAGCAAAAGTTTATGCTGCTCCTACATACTCGATATGCTTATGGTATCTTTTTGTCTTAAGTCCTAGTATGGAAATGAAATTAAAGCTTTGTTTTACTAAGTTAAAGGGGGGAGGTTAGGGAGAAATAACATAAAAATCATTAACCTGGCGCAGACTATTGATTACTCCATAAATGGAAGATTATTCTGTCTGTCTAGGTGTGTCCTGATGTAATATGTACTATACTTAACATGAAATCTCACACTGCTTCCTCAGTATCACATCTATTAATAGCATTTTGACTGTGGTCTTTTGTCAGAATCTTCAAATTATTAGCAAATTAATTAAATTGATTTAAATTAAATTGCTGCCATTGTTTCTATTCAGATGTGTCATGGTGTGCAGCTTATAAATGCAGTCTTTATGTAACAGATGTACAAACCGCTGTACTTGATTACTGATAAAGCACTGAAAGGTTCGGTGTACATCTGATACATAAAGACTGCTGTACCTTTCGTATTACAGATGTAAACATTATATGTGATGATTTGTAACGTGTAGAGTTGCATTGAAAGGTTAGAAGTGCAGTTAGTGAAAACATTTTTGGGAGCTTCTCATCATTGAGGCTTTCTTATGTTTCTTTAGTTGAGTACTGTTGGCTTATTTTTCTTCCTGCACCTGAAACAAATATTAAATGTGTCCCATTTTAGTGTCACCATCACTTGGAGTGAGGAAGACATAATTGTATTCAGTTGAAATGAAATAAGTTTTGCATATCAGACTGCCCGCCTAAATCAGAAGCAGTAATGATAATGAAGCATTTTTCCAAACTTTCCTCTGGCATCTAAAATCTCTGTTTTATTTACAGTGTGTTGACTAACGTCCCCTCAAAGCACAGGGGACTGTTACTTACAAATAATTAAACCACTGTAACCACAAAAAGCTCAAGTGTTCGTCCACACAAGGACTTCAGAATTGCTTCATTATATAAATAGTCCACCCAGAAACCATTAGTCCTCTAAATCTGACAGCACTGCCTGCTCGTGGGCCTGTTTGAAGACACACATTTACTGTTATGCTGAGCCAGACATTTTTGTAAAAGAATATTTTATCAAAACCAGGCCAGTCTACATCTGAAAATGAGCAGCTTTTAAGTCTCACATGCCACATTTGGTGACTATTCTGCCATCTCTCTATATTTTATGGAGAATAGATGTAATATTTTAAGCTCCGTCTTCATTCAGTTTGTGACATTCAGATCTTTGTGGGCCATTGTATTGTGTAGCCTCTCCCATCACACCTTACTACAGGCTGAGAAGGTTAAAGTGACAGTTTGAGCTACTTATCTATAGTCGGTGTATAACCAACGGTAGATGATGGTCGGCACGCAGACAGGAGTACTGACCCTGGAGCAAAGCAATACGGTGCAGTGGATGACAGAAATGCACGTTTTAGCCACTTATACCACACAAAGAAAGGCTAAAAAAAACAACTATATTTTCACCTCTTTACGTCGCCGTCAGACAGCCCTTTATTCTGATTTCTGATGGGGAACTGAACTGAACGTATCTGTGCTCTGTCTGAAGCCAGCAGGCTCGCATGACAAAAACACGTATGAACTAAACTGAACTGAACTGAACTAAAAGTGCAATATATCCATATTGCACTTTTAGTTCAGTTCGCCGTCAGAAAATATTCTAAATATAGCGTAAACTTTAACGAATATACATTTATTTAGGCGAGCCTTTCTTATAGGTAGCTAAAGTATGATTTTGGCCATCCACAGTATTGCTTTGCTTCTCCAAACTGAGGTCACGCTAACCGTCATCTATTATAAGTAATACACCTAAGTAAGTAGTAAGTACCTCATCCAACCCCACTTCAAAACACCTTTTTTTTAATTTATTTATTTATTTATTTTTTAACACAAGCCAACCCCATTATTATCAGTCACAAGCTCAAATTCACTGAGGGAATGTCTTCAAATCTGGTACAAACATCCACTTGGACTGAAGGATGAGCTGATCACAGCGTGGTGGTCAAAGGTCAAGGTGTGCGCTTGACTTATTTTGTTGATCCACAAACTGTTGTGATGTGTGTTTTTTAGCCAAATGAGCTTCGTTCTCTAATGTCAGCTTTGACAGCGTAACACATCCCCATGTCCTGAGAGTATTGTCCTCAGGGCTCCGAGCCCCTGCTGTCCACATCCACTCTCTCTGTGGAGCAGTTAGGACGTCAAGTTTCCTCTCAGTTAGACGGCTCTAAGATAAGATATTCCTTTATTAGTCCCACAGTTACTAGAGCACAGGAATATCACAAGAATCGGACTATACAGAGGAGAAATGCTAATTTATTTTTTGTAGTAAAAGGCTGTTTAAGACTCAACAGAGGTCTGTTTATAGTGTAGATTATAAATCAATTGCACATTCTGAAACCAAACTTTCATTAACTTCAATCATCGTTAGCAGTATTTTGCCCCTGGAGTTGTTTTTCTGAGCGCTAAAACTGAGAAATTGTTTTTGTGGTTTTGTATTTTAGTCACTGCTTTTCTGAAAACTAACTATCTTTTCAATGCTGTGCAGCCTATTTCAGAGTAGTTTTAATTTCATTTCATGTCTTCACTTAACTCAGCGAGATGATGCATCACATAGCTGTTTGGTTTATTATGAGAGCAAGCTTCCACACCCATCGCTACATGTAAAGAGACAGCATTATGGCCTGTTGATCAATGAGCCTCCACAATTATTTTTGTGTTAATGCACTGTGAAAATATCCTTGTAAAGCACAAACTTGAATTCAGTCATTTTTACTTTCAGACGTTGGTGTAGTGATATTTTTCTGTGATGCACTGTTTATGTCTTGGGGTTTAAATCCTATGGTGCAATAGGAAAGGTCATTCAAATTTTAATGGCTCATGCCAGTGTTGTGACAGTATATGTACATTTATGAGACACATCTTGTGTTTAAAGTTTTTTTTTTTTTTTTTTTTTTTTTTTTTTTTTGCTCCTGTCAGCACTGACTCCCATCGATGAATACCACAAAAGGAGGAACAACTTTTTATGGGATCTTGCTTATTTTAGTATTGCACAAAAGTATCTTAATATTTTAGTGCGTGTGTGACCATCACCGTCCCTCCTGTAACTAATCTTTATTTTTTTCCTATTACCCAGGGAATGCTATACTAATAATTGGAAAAGGGGAAGAAGGGAGAAAGAGGGAAGGGACATGCAGAATGGGGCGATTTATACCCACCACCTTAACCTATAAAACACGAGAGAAAGTAAACCGTCAAACAAGAGGAAAAGCAGAACCGTGAGCCAGGTAATCAAATGACTCACATTTTCGGCCCATTAGTTCTCACAATGGACCGGCAGGTCTGGCAGGCCCTAACCCAACACATTGTTATTGACACCAAGCCCAAGCAGCGCGGACTAAACCTGGCACTGCACACCACCCCACCCAGGACAGAGCACCAGGGCAACACCCAGAACCACAAGCCGCCGGGCCGCACACACACCCACCCAAGGAGGAGCGGCCGACACCCCCCAGGCACCCCGACGGCCAGGGGGCAGGGGCACAGGGCCCACCCACCACCCACACCCACCCCCACCACCCCAACACCCACCCCCACACCCCACCCCCCCCACCCCCCACCCCCCCAACCCCCCGCCCCCGGGGCGGCGGGCGACCCCCCCGGGGGAGACCGGACCAACGACCCCCCACCAGGACAACACACAACGCCGCCACCGGGGGCCAGCCAGGGACCGAGCCCGGGCCCAGCCCAGGCCCGGGGAGGGCGGGGGGTGAGGAACAATTACTCACCCTCCTATCACCCGCACCGGGCCCGGGGGAGCGCGGAACCCACGGCCCCGGCACCCAGAGACGCGCCCCCGCCCCCCCAACCCCCAGCAACCGCCCGGGACCAGCCCATGTATAGCCCCGGCGGCCACCGGCACCAACCCCCCATACGGCCACACGGGCCCGCCAGGGAGCGGGAGACCCCCAGACCACAACCCCCCACCCGAACCCCACAGCAACACAAACGGGCTCCCTCAACACCCCAAACCGGAGGGACGAGCCCCACCAGAACGCCATTCCAGAATCACCAATACTCCCCATACTAGTCCCCATCCCAACCATTCACCCTCCACCATTGGAGGCACCAATGTATAATGGGGCAAAACCGGGCAGCGACGGGCCAGAGGACACAGGGAGGTTACTCTCGCCTTCCCTACCCTGTTCCCCAACCACGCAACGCCCCATTTTTGCTCATAAAGGCCAGGCAGAAAGACAGGACGCAAGCCCTGGGCCTCATCCGCCCCACCCCCAACCCACACCCCCATCCCACCCCCCACCCAACTTTTGCCTATATTCCAAAGAATATACGGAGGGGGGAAGGCACAAGGCAGTCCAGGGGGCCCAGCCCCCCACAGAGGGAAGGGGGAGAGGGGAAACGCCAACCCGACCGGCCCGGACCGGGGGGGGGGCGAGAGGGGGCCCCACAAACAAACAGGCCCCACCAATCGGCCAGCCCCAGCAGTTGCACACCACAGCACCCCACAGCCACCCCAACCCACCACGGCCACCGCCCCGCCCCGACCCGGGGACGAGCCACCCCCAAGGCGCACGGACCGCCGGCCCCCCACCCCACCCCGCCACACACCGACGCGGGGACACAGACCCCGCCCTACTACCACCCGACAACCGGCCCCGAAAAGCACGGCCACAGATTTGATCCCCGGGGCTCACCATTCCCCGCCTCTGAACGGCCCCCCGAAAGCCAACCGGGCCCGGCCCACCCCCGGCCCGGAGGACCCCAGCCCCCCCAGGAGGGAGGGGGCGCGGGGGGGGAGGCAGGGGAGGAGAGGGAGGGGAGGCAGGGGCAGGGGGACGGGGGGCGACGGAGGCCGACCCACCCCGACCCCCCCGCCCCGGGGACCCCAGAGAGACCCGCCGCCACCACCCCAGGAACCCGAACGCACAGCCACAGCAGCCCGGGGCCGAAGCGAGACAACCGACTCCCAACCCGGGAACAGGAAGCAAAGCCACGGGCCCAGCAAGCCAGACAACAACCCTGGGGAAAGAAGAAAGAAAAGGACACCCAATAAGACACAAGGGGGAAAGAACAGCGAGACCACAATAAGCAAACAAGACGCAGGGAAAGAAGAAGAAAAAAAAAAAAACACAGAACACAAAACAGAGACAAGGAACAACAAGAACACAGAACAGAACAAGGGGGATGGGGGGCATCATGACTGGCAGTGGAGAAGTAAATGATTTATGGATTGGCATCACTAACGGCAAACGGTGGTAGATTTAAGCGAAGAGGGCCAGGTGCTCAAACTTGATTTTTTTAAGCGGTTTCCATGGCAGACCGCATTACCAGTTATTAATTTATTCTGTTTCCATTCTGACTTACGGTGGCAAACGAAAACGCTATTGTACTCGAACTAAACACCAAAGACACAGGGACAGGGAGTTAAGCCCCAAATAGATTTTCTATACTCCCCCCACACCCACAACCACAGCGAAACACCGAGTGCAAAGATACACCCCCATTTCTTCTTCTATGTTACTTAATTTATTATTTTATTTTATCATAGGACAATTTTCCCAAACCACACACCAAAAATCTTTTTCCCATTTTTCTATTATCATTCATTAATTTATATTTCTTCTCTAATCTTAAATCTTCTATTCCAAATTATTATTTTTCATTTTTTTTAAGACAGAACACGATACCCCAGCCACAAACAAGACCCACAGTTTATGACGATCCCTTCCCAGCAGGGGGAAACTATCCGGGGTATTTCAATGATTAATTTATAATTTTCACACCCGCATTACACATACTTTTTTAAACCGAAACATTTCTTTTCTATTTCTCCAATCTTCAGAAACCATTGAAAAAATAACTGACCCAAAAAAAAGAATGCCAAGACCCCCAAATATTTTTTTATTTCATTTCCTATTTTTCCGTTTTAGCACCACCATACCGCATTGAAATTTTTTACATTTTACTGATCATTCTCCATAAGGAAACCCACGACACTGGTATTTTTCAATAATATAATTTAATTTAAACCCCTACCCAATATTTTATATTCCAAGACAAGCAGCCCTCCCCTCTCTCACACAACCAAATTAACGAACCTGAAAAAAACACCAAATCCACAAAACACATCTCAAACACTACACCACCTATTTATCATTTCACACCAAGCATAAAGCCAGGGACATCCTTTCTTTCCTCTATAGCAATATTTATTCCATATTTACCACCAGGGATAATTTTAATCCTGAACACTCTCCAAAACCAAATTTATAAGACCAAAGAACCTTCACCTCACTCCCACAAAGAATAATTACATCAAAAAATCACGCACTCAAAACCCTAATAAACCCCTGGGATATAAGAACCATTACTCTCAAACAGATTTTAATTCCTATAAAACAGCATACAACACACTCGGCACCAGGAGCAGCATTGGATTAATTTTTCTTATTTCTTGGACACTAAGAAAATTTGAACACTCCAAAAATATTTAAAACAAACAAACCATCACCAACTTATTTCATTTGAATGCTTAAAATATTATCCTTTTATCCAATTCATTTCCTTTCTTATATTTAGCGAGTTGGCAATATCTATTATCTCATATTTAGGAAATTACAGACCGCATTAATATCTTCATCTTTTCATATTCCCACACCTAATCACAATTAAGATTTCTTTATTCTATTCGACCAGATATTCAATTTTTCTTTCTATCTCAATCAATTTTTATTATAATATTTTCATATTAACCAATTTTATTTCAGAGCACAAAGCCCTTTTGCTCCCTCCAATCTTTCATCTCTATTTCTTTTTTTCTTATATACAAAATAAATCCCCTCTCAACACACCCCAAAAATTTCCCAAATTTCCAAAATCACCCATTCTTTTTAATAACAAAACCAAACCACTACCAAAGCGGACCACCACACAAACACATTTATACCCCTAGAGAAAGAAGACAAACAAGCGAAAACTCGGCGCGCCAACCCCCACCAAATTCATCCACTATTTTTACAATTCTACCACAATTATTTTCATCTCAATTACCAACGAACACCCCAATACATTATTAACAATTAAAACAGAAAAAATAAACAACCAAACAATTTAATATACACAAAAATAATTAACCCCCTTCTAACTATATTTTCACAAAATAATTTTATCATCCCCATATTAAATCCTCCCCTAATCCAGTGATCAGTATTTTTTAGTGCCCTTATGCCAGACATGAGGGGGGGGGCAGACAGGCGGCCACACACACGCAGACGGACACAGGACGCGCACGCTGGCCACACACGCGGACAGACGGGCACACCACAGGCGACACCAGACAACAGCACCAGGGGGGCAAGAGGCGGGACGGCCGGCGCGCGACACCCAGCCGCCGAGCGACGAGCCGACAGGCGACGCGGCGGAGCAGCGGGGGAGGGGCGACACGCACACAAACAAAAAAAAAAACACCGATAACTCTCGTCGTTAGTGTTCGTTTTTCCCCCTACGCCCCGTCCCGCCCCCCCGCCCCCCCCCCCCCCCCCCCCCCCCCCCCCCCCCCCCATCCCCTTTCCCCCCCCCCCCCCCCCCCCCCCCCCCCCCCCCCCCCTTTACGACTTACCCTTCTTGTCCTGTTTCTTTCTTGTTTGTTGTTTTGTTCGGGCGCCGGGACTCGTCCCCCCCCCCCCCCCCCCCCCCCCCCCCCTTTATCTCCTCTTTCACAATCATTTCATTCTCCTGCCCCCTTCTATCTTCGATCTCGTTTTTTCCTCTCTTTTTTTTCTCTTCTCTTAGTTTTTTTAGTTTTTTTTTTTTAGTTCTCTCCTTCTTATTGTTTTTTTAGACATGCCCCCATCTTCCCCCCTCCCCTTCCCCAGCCCCCCCCAAACCCCCAAACCCTTTTGTTGAAGACCTTCCCCCCCATCCTCCCCCTCCTTATAGTGATGTGGGTGTAGTTTTTTTTCTCAGCATCTTCCCCCCCTTTTTTTCCCCCTTTTTTCCCCCCCCCTCCTTTTCTGGAGAAGCCTTACCGCCTTTTTCCCCCCCTCGTGGTTCCCACACCCCACCCCTCAAAAACAATCCTCCGTGTTTTTTTTTTGTAAATCCCGCTTTTCTTTTTTTCGGTTGAAGTTGAAAAAATATTTTTTTTTTTTCCCCCAATTTTTTCCCCCCCGGGGGACCCCCCCCCGACACTTCCCCCCCCCCCCCCCCGCCCCCCCCCCCCCGCCCCCCCACCCCCCCCCCCCCCCCCCCACCCCCCCCCCCCAACCACCCCCCCCTCTGACCCCCCTTTAAACTTGTGTTTAAAGTTGATATTTTGGCCTGAGGGGACACTAGATGGAAGCTGATTGACTATGGTTCATCATCTGAGGAGGAACGGCTGCATTTAAATACTGCTTTTATCCATATTTTCAGCCCCTACTGGTGGTGTGACAGACGAGGTTTGGTTTATACCCAACACGTTAGTTAATCCATCTATACATCTGAGGATTTCACAGCACATTTAGTTTTTATGCTTTTAGAAGTTAAAGTTTGTGTGTTTATACTTCATCAGCTTAGGCTTTGTTTGCAATCACATGCATGTTGGCACAACATAACTGTTATATAAAGGACTTACTGTAGTTTTATGCCATGGGTATTTCACATTTTACATACTCATCATGATCATTTGGCTGGTGAGAGTCCCATCCTGAGCTCCTGTTTCCAAGATGTTACAGATATCTCAGGGAATTACTTACACTTATTTTCATGAAGTCTGCTCATCATATTTAAGACCAGTGAGTAGCCTCAATAGGGCGGCAGTTGAGTTTCTCGCCCAAAGGCTCTTTGGGATTACAGAGCATGCCTTGTTCACTGCCCTTGCCACAATTTTTCTAGCTGTTCCAGGCTTGCAGATCAGCGACTTTGAAGTGAAATTCAAAAATAGGCTACCACCATCCAATATGTCCTTAAGTAGTGTCACTTTGACAGCTTCTCTGTCCTACTTTCCATAAGCTAAAATTAAATGGAAACACGTCTTTTGCTGCCTGTTTTGAAGTGAAAACTTGTGTCCTTTTCCCTAATAGATCCCTCGTGGAGGACGACGACGCTCACATGAAAGTTGCTCTGGGCTATGGTGATATGGGCATCTCTGCTCACCTTCAGGCTTCAAAGACTGGAAACACTCGATTTTTCACAAGCAACACGCACAGCTCAGTGGTTCTTCAGGTGAGAGTGCAGACACGTAGTGGCAGCGGCTCATGAAGTGCTGAAGGTTCAGTCAGACATCATGTAATAATGTTTTTCCTTATTGCTCCCTCAGAGATCCTATGAGCAATGTAGGCTATACAGCACAGTCCATGACATTATACCAGTTGTAGGCTGGTGAGGCAGTAATGCAGATTTCTTACCATCACTTTTGAAATGAGATAAATCTTTGTCAAAGTTAATCTACGCTTACCGCAAGACTACAAACTGGTTGATTTGCAAAATCAAAACTACGTTTAAGAGCTCTGAACATGAATTTCAGGATACAATTTAATAGCTTAGACCAAGGGTGACAAACATACGGCTCAAGGGCCAGAACTGGCCCGCCAATGGGTCCAATCTGGATGGATGACTTTGTGTATAAGCTGCAGAAAAGTAGGATCTTTTTCAAAGCTCAATTCTGAAATACTTTGTCACATTCATGACTTTCAACTGGAATTATGTCCAAATTTAAGTTAGAATAAGTTACTATTTTGACATAGAAAGCCAAAATGATGAGTTACTCAGTCACGTATCATCATGTATTATTAGTGATCATAGAAAGTCAGAATTAAGAGAATTAATTTAACTTTTGACGTAAAGTCGGGGAGTCAAACTTAAGATATGACTCCAAGCTATGTATATTCAATGTGAAAACTGCGATTTTTTTGTTTTTCAAGGTTCGATCTTGAGATATTTTGTAACATTTATGACTTTTTATGGTAACTAAGTCCAGACTTTAAGTAAATAATGTCCAAATCTTGACATAGTAAGTCAAAGTGATGAGATATTAAGTTGGATTTATGACTTTTTAAGTCACAATGAATAATTAATTCCAGTTTTGCTTCTATTTGTTTTTTGGTCTGGATTTTTCATTAATTGCGATCATTTCAGAGTGCACTTGTCCATTTGGAGGTGTTGTTGTTTACAGGTTACTCTGGTTTTACTGTCCCACTGGACATAAGATAAGATAAGATAAGATATTCCTTTATTAGTCCCACAGTGGGGAAATTTACACGTTACAGCAGCAATACAAATAAAAATAAATTAGTATATACATAATAGAAAATAGAAAAAAAGTAAGACAGAAAAAATGTGTCCATCATATCAATGATATAATTGTATAAAGTCCTTATTGCACTTATGTCCGGTGAGTTTGTTGTGAATTTGACTGTGATTGTGGTCTACTGGGAGCAGTGCTGGTTGTGGAGTCTAACAGCTGCAGGCAGGAAGGACCTTCTGTAACGCTCCTTCGTACACTTAGGGTGTAGCAGCCTGTCACTGAAGGAGCTCTCCAGAGCTCTGATGGTATCTCTCATGGGGTGGGAGTCCTTCTCCATCATGGATGACAGCTTAGCCGTCATCCTCCTCTCTCCCACCACCTGCACTGAGTCCAGAGAGCATCCCAGGACAGAGCTGGCCCTTTTAATAATCTTATCCAGCCTCTTCCTGTCTGCAGCTGTGATGCTGCTGCCCCAGCAAACCACTCCATAAAATATGGCTGATGCCACCACGGTGTCATAGAAAGTTTTCAATAGTGTCCCCTGCACTCCAAAAGACCTCAGATCAGACTGGACTGGATGTGGCCCCTGAACTAAAATGAGTTTGACCCCCCTGGCTTTGACAATAACCCATTGATTGGTTAATCAATGGGTACAGGCGTTTTGGATTTGGTTTCTGTGTAATTTGATATGAAGAGTGAGCACAACAAGAATATTATGAAACACTGCTGATCAAGAATGTAATATAAAATTATTCTTTTATTTTTTTTAAATTCTTGAAGTGACCTACTTTCTTCCCAAAAATTGTATGTATTTGAAGCAGTTCCTTAACAGATAAAGCCCAAAGCGTCGTATTGATAAAGAACACAAACTGGCCTCTCGGTGAAGTGTCTTTTAATGTTAGCTGCACTCACAAAAAGAACAAGAGCAGCTCCCATGTAGCAGAGAACTGAATAAAATATCAAAGTTACACCATAAAGAAGAAACCCAAAGTGAAAAACTTGATAATCGATTAAAAATTGTACATTATGTAATATGTATAAAAAAGGCATATGACAAAAAAAATCAGCATCGTGAATTATTCAGAAAAATGTCTTTAAAGGAAGTTATGGATTTCATCTTGCACAGCAAGATAGTGTATTACCGAGTATGTTTCCAGCCTGCACTCTGGTTGCTTCAGCATGTCACCAATTTGCATAAAGTTCAGATCAACCTCAGGTTTTTGTAGAAGGTGCTGGTGACGCGCCGTTTGCTGCTGCCACAGCAAGGACTGTCCTTCATCACCAGCTCTCGCTGAAAAAGAACGGCCGTTGTGTTTGCTGCTTCTGTTGCACATTAATCTCTTGGTGTCAGAGCACAGTAAGAGAACGATAATCATCTTTCTAGGCCATCTGATCTTACGCCCTGTAGCCACAATTAGTTGGCACAGTCACTCTGTTAGCTGGTGCATTTGAAGCAACGCTCCTAAAATTCACCCATTATTATAGCAGTTTACTGACTTCTTGTAGTTTGTTAATTGTTTGTTTTCTTGCTTTCATGCTAGAAGTACGACTTGTTATGGCTTGCTTATAAGCTGTGGCAAATAATGGGATGGAAAAGGATGTATTCAGTTTATTTTTCAATGTTTTAATGCAGCAGTGGCAGTCAGTAAAATCAGGTGTACAGAGTGAGTGAGTGTGTTTGAGAAAAGGAAGCTCAGACCACATGTGGACGATAGACAGCCTCAGGTATCCAGCAACAGCCAAACAATTAAACAGTGGAGGCAAAGTACGCCTCTCCAAAGACTACATCATGTAGAATAACAGAGCAGCCCTTCAAGTCACTAATAACCTCACTGATTAAACGATAAGGATGGGATTATTTCTTTTAAATATCAGCAATTTCCCTTAAGATGCTAATAAAGCAGTGAACTGATCTGTGTAGCCAAAGTCTGATGTACTGCAGCTAATGACATTGAACAGTTTACGTGGACATTTGACTAGTTCTAAAGGAAATTGTGATTGTTGTTAGTTGTATGACAACACACATCAGTGGGGCTGTATTGTCTGTCACACTGTTGCTACGCCGGCAGCGGAGGTAGGAGACACAGCCAATGTGTAAAAGAGACGGCCGGCTTGGCAGGACTACATGCTACATACTGAGCTACGCGCTGCAAGTCGGTTTATATGTACACTTGCAGTGCTGTGAAAAAGTATTTGCTTACTTCCTGATTTCCTGTATTTTTGCATATTTGTCACACATAAATGTTTCAGATCATCAAGCAAATTTATATGAAGATAACCTGAGTAAATAGAAATTGCAGTTTTTAAATTATGATTTCATTTATTAAGGGCAAAAGCTATCCAAACCTACCTGGCCCTATGTGAAAAAGGAATTGTTAAATCTTGAATTAACTTTGATTAACCACATTTTTTAGAAAGCTGAGTTCAGTTTCAGCAGCTCCACCCAGACCTGATCACTGTCAGACCTGATCACTGCCAGACCTGCTGGATCAATAAATCCCTTCAATAGAAGCTGTCAGACAGTGAAGGAGGCTAAAAGATCTCAGACAGCAGCACATCATGCTGCGATCTAAAGAAATTCAAGAAGAGAAGAGAACCAGAGTCGGTGCCATCGATCAGTCTGGAAAGGGATCCAGATCCATTTCTAAGCCTCTGGGACTCCAGAGAACCACGGTGAGAGCCGTTATCCACAGATGGAGGAACCCTGGAACAGCGGAGAACCTTCCCAGGAGAGGCCGGCCGACCAGAATGACTCCCAGAGCTCATCGACGACTCATCCAGGAGGTCCCAACAGAACCAGAACCACATCTACAGACCTGCAGGCCTCACTGCCTCAGTTAAGGTCAGAATCCAGGATTCAACCTGAAGACAGAGACCGGGCAACAACGGCATCATGGGAGAGATCCAAGGAGAAAACCACCGCTGACCAACAACTACACAAAGACTCGTCTCCCATTGGTCTAAAACATCTGGATGGTCTGAAGACTTCTGGACCGACGAGACAAAGGTTGGACTTTATGGACGGTGAGCGTCCCGTTACATCTGGAGGAAAACTATCAGCATTTCATAGAAACACCATCACAGCAGCAGTCAGACATGGTGGTGGTGGTGTGGTGGTCTGGGTCTGCTCTGCTGCTCCAGGACCTGGACCACTCGCCCTAACTGATGGAACCATGAAGATCCTGAAGGAGAACGTCCGGCCATCAGTTCCTGACCTCAAACTCAAGACCACCTGGGTTCTGCAGCAGGACAATGATCCCAACACACCAACCGGTCCACCTCTGAATGGCTTAAAACAACTAAATGAAGGTTCTGGAGCGGCCCAGTCCAAGTCCAGACTTCAGTCCGACTGAGAGCTGTGACCTTAAACAAGCCGTTCATGCTCCAAACCCTCCAGTGTGGCTGAATTAAAATAATTGTGTAAAGAAGAGTGGACCGACATTCCTCCACAGCGATGTAAAAGACTCATCGCCAGTTATTGCAAACGCTTGATTGCAGTTGTTGCCGCCAGGGGAGGCGCAACCAGTTATTAGGTTTAGGGGGCAATTACTTTTCCACATAGGGCAAGGTAGTTTTGGATAGTTTTTACCCTAAATAAATGAAATCATCATTTAAAAACTGCATTTTCTGTTTATTTAGGTTATCTTTGTCTAACTTAAAGATTTGTTTGACGATGTTCATTGTCCATCATGTTATGCTTCCCAGTCATCATCGTCTGTTGCCGCATGTGGGGCAGGAAGTGGTGGGATGACATCTGACATCCTGGCAAATGCACCGCCGGTACCAGCGGGAGCTTCACCCGTCTCCCCGCCTGCTTGGCCTTTACCAGATATGCCTTTCCTTCGCATGGCGAGTTTATTGAAGAGATCGGACATAAAGTCAAAGTGTGACAAATATGCAAAAATATAAGAAATCAAGAAAGGGAAAATACTTTCTCACAGCACTGTGTAGAAGTGTCTACAGAAGTAGCCCACTTCATTCTTTGCAACCCTATACCTTAATATGCCGCTGCTCTGTTTCTATGGCCTCCATGCTGTAAAAGTCCCCACTGTGTTGTAATGCCTACAAGGGGATAATACACTGTAGCTCCAAACATATAATTCTGAACCTGTTACGTGCAAAACAGTCAAGAAAACAAGCAGGCCACAATCAGTCTGTCAGCCAAAGTACACAAGACAGACATCACGTACCATTTTGGATTCATAGCTCACGTCTGACATGCCGTGGTCCACTAAATAAAACAATGAAACCTGTGCATAGTTCAGGTACCCTAAGCTTCCCTCACCTTTCTCCTCTTCTCTTAGGGATTTGACCAGCTGAGGATAGAGGGTTTACTATGTGACGTCACACTGGTAGCTGGGGACGGCGATGAAGCTTTCCCCGTACACCGCGCCATGATGGCCTCTTCCTCCGACTATTTCAAAGCCATGTTCACAGGTGAGTCTGGCCAGAACATCTGCTCAATAGGGGTTAGCCGCTTTACTGGTACCTGTTATGCTGATTTTTGTGCCTCCTTGTTGCTATGGTGCATGCTTTATGTCTTCTTCGCTCCTGCACTGTATCCTCCGGTAAAGCATTTTTATTCATGAACATTCGCATGCTTTAACACAGTCACAGTGCTGTCACTGTCATTTGCTTCCTGAGAAATTACTCGAATTGACCTTGTGCCCACATCCCTCCAGTATAATGTGTATAATCATAACAGTTTCCATGTTATATAGCCAGCCTGCTCATTGTTATGCATTTATGTTCATGGTTATTGTTTGTACTAAGTGATTGTAAATGTGACTTATTAGCCTGTCTCATCTCTTTGGTGCACTGTATACTGAGACAGAAGAACCCTGTGTACATTTAAATAGATACTGTATAGTGCATGATGGGTATTTTCATTGACAGCAGATAAACTGTAACTAAACTGAAAAACATGATTAGCAATTTAGCACCCTTGTGATTTGCATTACATTGTATGTAATGAGCAACGAAAGGGAATTTTAGTTTCAGAACAGTCGGCAGAGTTATTTTGGATCTCATATTGCAGCAGTAGTGGAAGTAACTTTGGAGATTTGGTATTTAAAGTATATGATGAAGATGAAGAAGGCTCTGCAGTGAGAACAGAAGAGGAGCTAGTTAAAGTAGGAGTAAGTGGAAACTCTACTTAGTGTGTGATAGCTTGTTAGTGATAAGGGAGCTGTGTGAGCGCAGATGCTGAGCAATGGGATTCTCCCTAAGACCTTCAATCCTTTCTCTGAACATACAGTAAGTCCTCTGACACTGACGTACACATTATAACATATGCATCCAAATGAAACTATGCATTCTGTTCAGCTTCATTTATTTTGCTTAGTCATATAAGCTTTATTCTTCAATGTCTTTAAAAAAAAAAAAAAAAAAAAAAAAAAAAGTTGCGGCTGCTCACAGACCCGTCAGTCAAATAAGATTATGTATGAGCATTTACTTTTTCTCATCCCCCACCCTCTCCCGATGCAGGTGGAATGAAAGAACAGGATTTAATGTGCATCAAGCTTCATGGAGTTAACCGAATAGGCCTCAAGAAGATCATTGACTTTATCTACACAGCAAAGTTGTCACTCAACATGGAGAATCTGCAAGACACACTGGAGGCAGCCAGCTTCTTACAAATCCTTCCCGTGCTGGACTTCTGCAAGGTTTTCCTTATATCTGGGGTAAGGAGGCAGGCAAACAAGCCACAGCTGCACATTACTGCCCACTACACAGCTTTCCTGTAGTGTTGGCCTGTTGTAAATGTGCTGTTGAACATGTTTTAGGTCATTGGCTGAAATAATTGATATTACTTCTCTGGAAGTCCTGCAAGTGTCTTTTCTGTGTACTTATTCAGCTAACTTGATCATTCTGCTCGGTGAAAAGGGCACCAGGTAAATAAAAGACGTTAAAGATGCTCTGATAGAAAATAGCAGCAGTCAGTGTGTATCAACATTTCATTTTTATGTAGAAAAACTATATAAAATAGAAAGAATTACACAAAATGTACAAAAGGTGTTAGCTTGATTTTTCTTTTAAATATGCTAAAATGTTACTGAAATTAATTTGTGTGGCTGCAAATTAGGGCTGCTAACTTAAGATTGCATTGATTCAGTTCCTAGAGCCCCTATTTTGACATCTTGAATTATTCATCCTGCCAAAAGTCTAAAAACTAAAAGTTTATTGTGATAGAAAAGCAGCAAATCATCTTATATTCTGTGTTATAGGTTTGGCTCTGACTGCAGGATCTCTCAATGTTAAATCGCTGATATTTTGCAATTAGAAGTCATTCTGTGGAGGCAAGTTTCTCAGTCATTCATATCCTGAGATGTTTTGTTCTGATTTCTTCTTCCCTGCAGGTTTCTCTTGACAACTGTGTGGAGGTGGGGCGCATTGCCAACACGTATAACCTCACAGAGGTGGACAAATATGTCAACAACTTCATCCTGAAGAACTTCCCCTCACTGCTGGGCACGGGAGAGTTTGTCAAGCTGCCGTTTGAGCGGCTGGCGTTTGTACTGTCCAGTAACAGCTTGAAACACTGCACTGAGTTGGACCTGTTCAAGGCTGCTTGTCGCTGGTTACGCTACGAAGACGGTCGTATGGACTTTGCCCCGAAACTCATGAAAAACATCCGCTTTCCCCTAATGAACCCGCAGGAACTCATCAATCACGTGCAGACAGTGGACTTTATGCGCACGGACAACACCTGTGTCAACCTTCTCCTGGAGGCTAGCAACTACCAAATGATGCCCTACATGCAGCCAGTTATGCAGTCAGAACGGACAGCCATCCGCTCAGACAGCGCCCACCTGGTCACCCTGGGTGGTGTTTTGCGCCAGCAGCTAGTTGTGAGTAAGGAGCTGCGTCTTTTTGATGAGAAGGCTCATGAGTGGAAGGCGCTGGCGCCCATGGATGCGCCCCGCTACCAACACGGCATCGCGGTCATCGGGAACTTTCTCTACGTGGTGGGCGGCCAAAGCAACTACGACACCAAAGGCAAGACAGCAGTGGACACGGTGTTTCGGTACGACCCGCGCTACAACAAGTGGATGCAGGTGGCATGCCTTAATGAGAAACGTACCTTCTTCCACCTCAGTGCCCTCAAGGGACACCTGTACGCTGTCGGTGGGAGGAACGCTGCCGGAGAGCTTGGTGAGTTTATTTCCCTGTTTATCTGTCTGTTTTATCAGTCCTTGGAAGCAACCACAGGGGCCTTTAATTAATGTTGTATTAGGTTATACACTTAAATGTCAAGGAGCTGTAGGAGAAAGTGTGCAGTGTAATAAGGCTGCAAGCATACTGACACTGGTAATCAGGTGTTGGGCCTCGACATCATTTGCTGTTTCCACATGTGGCGTGGCGTTCATAATCTCTGTGTAATTTAATACAGTTTACAGGATGTACACATGATCATACACACCTTTATATTCTGTTGTAATCCAGGACAGCAGTTCAACCGGGGCTGTACAGAGTAGTGTGAAGCTACATTCATAACTTTGATCTACAAATTATTGGTATTTTTATTGAGAACTTCCAGAAACATTGCACACAATAGTCCACCATTTCTCCCTCTCTCTCTCCCTCCCTCTCTCTCTCTCTCTCTCTCTCTCTCTCTCTCTCTCTCTCTCTCTCTCTCTCTCTCTCTCTCTCTCTCTCTCTCTCTCTCTCTCTCTCTCTCTCTCTCTCTCTCTCTCTCTCTCTCTCTCTCTCTCTCTCTCTCTCTCTCTCTCTCTCTCTCTCTCTCTCTCTCTCTCTCTCTCTCTCTCTCTCTCTCTCTCTCCTCATTTCACACTAACACACTAATTTCAACACATTCACAATTAATATTTCAGTCGTCACCGTGCCAGAGAAGTTTCATCATTTTGGAGGCTGTAGTTTGTTGTTTTGGGTTTCATTTTATTATATTTGAAGTTTTTATGAATCTTCCCCTTATAATACTGTGTAGCGTGGTTTATGCTAGCCATAGTGAAGCCAACGCGAGCTGCAGACGTTGTGCCTTTATTTTCACTCATTTCAAACAGTCCGAGCAGGTTGGTCTGTACAGACATCTCTACAAGGGACAATAGGAAACAGACAACACAAACAAGAGGCTTTTATTGCAGGCTGTGAAGAATATGAGAGATTTTGTAAAAGCTAAAAAAAAAAAAAAAAAAGTCTCAAGGAAAGAGTGCTGACCCGAGGAAGGTCAGGGCACTGAGAGGCTTGGAGGTAAATGACAGTAATAATTTAATAATTACAGTGATTGGCGGTATGTACGTCTGAGTTTCGTGTTTACTGCTGCTGCCATGCAGCCTCGTAGACTCGTACGCCTCCTGGCGATTTGGAGCATATTGCAACGAACAGTGCCCATTTCTGCATGCTTGTAGAGCGAGCGCCGTCTGCATAGCCCCGCGACACAGTGTGATACTTTACTGATACCATCTCATCGAATATTTGAGATCGAAGGGACACAAATCGTACTGGCAGACAGGATTAGGTGAAAGGTTGTCAGTGATTTATGATGGGGTGTCAGATCATTTTTAGTCAGTAATCTGATGCTTTTCATAGTTTTAACATAATTCTTAGACATCTGGACTCACAGTTCACCCCTCTAGTTGAAGCAGTGAAGTGATGTATTTCTGTTCATTGTAGTTTGGCTGCTGCGTAACTAATGTGGAATCTCAGCACCCGTAACCGTGGACCACAGAGAGGTGCCACCCAGTACTTAAATTCAGCTGGGTAACTGCAGTGGAGAGAGGGAGGCCACAGTGTGAGCACTCGGCTCCTCTCTGGGTTATAATTAGACCAAAGACCATGGCCCCGGTTCACTGCCTGTCTACACAACGGCCTTCTCTGCTTTACGTTCCACTGCCCTTTCACTGCATGTGGTTCAGCCTTCATGTTTTCCTGGTTGTGCCCAGCCCCTGCAATATATGTGTTTACTCTGGGTTGGTCATACGGGTGTGGCTTTATTGTTATGTCTGAAATGCCCAGATTATAAAAGAGACGGATATTTACAGGAGGAAGCTTTCAGTGTTAACTGGTATCCATTCATTTTTTTGTTGCATAGCTAGACTCCATTCCCTGTGTGCTTATTATGTCTTTGAAAATGACCAAAATATAGTTTGGAACAAACTGATGTGATTGAAAGATATACGGTACTGTAAGGGTCTCATTTTTAAAATGTCACTGCTCACTGTGATATCTTTAGATATGGGCTGGGGTAGGTGATATATACATGCCAGACAAATCACTCTGTTTTACCCTATTATAAGACCCTTTATAGGTAATTACAACATTTACCTTAGTCACATCATTGAGAGAAAGCATGATCATTTGACAAGTATTCAATATTTGTTGATAATAATGGTCAAACGCAGCACAGATCATTTACAGTAACTTTTGGTCCCATCAGGGTCCCGACACCACATGTTGGGAAACCACTGCTCTAGGTCAGACAAGTATACTGCATAGTGATTATTACCAGATGTCACCAGCTACCAGTTTGACCCTCGGCGTCCTGTTTTGGTGAACAGCTTGCAGGAAAAGAAAATGATGCTGATTGGGAATGTGACCTTTTCAGCTGATCACAGGAAAATCTGACAGTAGAGCAAAGAAGCCATTTTTCAATTTAAATTAGCCTCTGGTCTCTGTAGGTAAATCAGCAACATAGCTCGTGTTAATTTATCATTTGTTTATTAAAAGCTTTTTAATTATGAGGCATCCTTTCTCTGCATTCATATAATTAATCTGTGCTCAGTACGTATCAGTAAGTATTGTCTCCTAATGTTCTGCTTCCACCGAGCGACTGCAAGGTTTTGTGCACCGCTCAAGGTCACTTTGGTGATAGTTGTTGAGCAAGCAGAGCAAGGTATTCACTCATTTCCCCCCTGAGATTTCCCCTGGTGGCTCGCACTGCTTTGTGCTTCTGAGCTCACTGCTTTATTTTGGAACCACATCATTTTTTTAATCATTTTTCAAGTCATTGATTTAACCAAAGCCTTTAAAAGGTGTTTTTTATCCTTGGTGTTCAGCTGAGACGGCTTATTGTCTTAGACCACCGTTAATCAGTTCACCAGCTCCTTTTTCTGTTAGCTGCACTCTGTGAAAACAAGATATTTTTACAAGATTGCCCCGTTTTCAAAAACACAGTCTCTTTGTCCTGGTATATACAGATGAGATTTTCCTCATCTGGGAAGATAAGAAGAAGGTAACTTGTCTACGGCCCATGGTGCTGTGGTAAGATGTTTGCACTCACTCTTGTTATAATCTTCTTCTATAACACTTCATTTAAGAAGCTTACATCTTCGAAGTGAAGATCCTCTGATGCCTAGGTCTTCATCACTTCTGCTGGTTGTCCAACTGTCCAACGAGTTCATGGACCTCGGTTGCTTGTTAAGGGGTCGCTCACCTATGAGCGTCACTCATGAATCCTGGCGTCCCGATTCTGGTTTCTCTCCGATTTTGCAGAGCTATCCTCAGAGGCCTTAAGATAAAGGATCTTACCATCTCTCCATTTCCTGTGCAGCCAGTGCATTCAGAGCTGATGGGGTTGTAGGGATGTGTACTGTGTATTTAAATCTGTGTTTTAGCTCCCACGCTGAGACCCTCCAAGGCCTCATTTGCTGCTGTTTGTCTTCCTTAGTTGTGTCTTGACCTACTTTCTACTAATACGTTCTTCTCTTCCCCCATCTTTTTTTTCTTAAGCTACTGTGGAGTGCTACAACCCGAGGACAAATGAATGGACATATGTTGCCAAAATGAATGAACCACATTACGGCCATGCTGGGACGGTGTATGGCGGTTATATGTACATTTCAGGTAAGCTGAGTTGTAATCAGCCCAACTACTGTGTGTGTGTGTGCGTGTGTGTATTCTATACAGCCACCCATCGTCAACCACTTATCCCGTTAGGGGTCTCGGGGGGCTGGAGCCGAAGGTGGGTTCACCCTGGACAGGTCTCCAGTCCATCACAGGACACATAGAGACAGACAACCATTCACATCCACAGAGTCATCAGTTAACCTAGATTGCATGTCTTTGGACTGTGGGAGGAAGAAAACCCACGCTGACACGGGCAGAACATGCAGACTCCTCACAGGAGAGTCCCAAGCCGGATTCAAACCTGCGACCCTCTAGCTGTGAGGCGACAGCGCTAACCACTGCACCACCGTGCAGCCCGTATTCTGTACATGTTCAAAGATTAAGTTTGACACATGCATTAGAGGGCTGCAGGGAAGTGGGGTCACAATAGTAAAACATAATGATAATAATAAAAATGTAAATTTTGAACATATAGTACATTCAGCATACACTCTAGTTTCTTAGTTTTTTTTAGGAGTTTCCAGTCTGTAATCAGGTTTCTGACCGTGTGCTACTTATTTGCACACCGTATAAAAAGGATGTCTTTCACACATGCAGACTCTAACAAATCCGTCCTCACTGACTTGATTCGTCTATGCTGAGCACGCAGGTGAAGTAAGGTTAAGTCTGTGGGGTTTGGTGCTTAGGCCACAGGGTCGATCCCGAGATTGCTCCTTTAGGTGCCACTTCAATACTTACTCACTTCCTCGGCTTGAAAACAGATCCTGCGTTATGGAGATGAGCCCTAGTTTCTCAGTGTGACTAATCCAGAGTGGTGCTACAAAGGAAGTGGGTGGGAGGGGCTGATGGGAAATTGGGAAGGACTGAGCAAAGTAGAGGACTGAAGCCTGTGTAGGAGGTGTAACACAGAAGAGCCGGTGTTAATCCCTCCTGGCCGTCGGTAACGGCGTCGCTCTACAACACAGCAACGTAAACAGTGTTCACGAACATCACTGGACATTTCCAGCTACTTTTGTTTTCTCTCTCTATATATATATATTTTAGCAAAACAGAGATGTGGAGGGAAATAAAAGGGAGAAGGGAGTTAAATTTTCCTCCATGCCCTGAATGTCGTAACTGAATAACAGATACATGAACACACACCAGCAAAGGAATAAACATCAGCTGCTGAGGAGTGAAGCCATTACAAGTAGCAAAGTCAAAATTTCAACCATTTTCATTTTTGAGTCTATGAACTATGTAAAGACGTTGTGCAAGATATTTATACGGTGGATAGACGGTAGACACCAAGCCTCTACAGCCTTGGTGAATTAACATGCTTTAACATCTCTGTACTTGCCACCTGGGAGGCCAATGAGAACAAAATATTGAAAGTCGCGTTAGCTGTAGTATTAAGCTTATTTACAGTGTAAGGTGATGACCAGCATCCCGTTTTATCAGATACACTCCCTGATTTTGATTTCTGTTCACACAACCAGTAAATTTAATTTCATAATCCACAGATCTCATTATTCCTGCAAATTTGTGTCAATATTATGAAGTTGTATATACAACACATTACCTACCGTCTTAGTTACTGTTATCTTTTTATTTATTTTTCAGTTTCCACGTAGTAAATCCCACAGCTGATAATAGCATGCATTTGTTTTTGGTGTTTTTTTGTATCTCCTGAGAAATTTAGTTTGCATAATACATTAGAGTGCTGCAAGAGTTGTCAGAGCACACGCCTGTGAAAAGGCTGTCTAATTTGGTTTCATATTAACTAACTCAAACTTGCTGGTAACAGGCCAGAAACTAATAATTATCTCCATATATGATGACTATCATTGTTTCTATAACCAAAAGCCAAACTTAAATCACATTAAATCGCAAGTATTTCACTTGGGATGCAGAACTGGGGCATATTTGGGACCACACAGTTTGGCAAGCTTAATATTACCATGGAGCAAGGATGAAAGGCACATTTCCACTTTTTGAAATAAATAAAGTGAAATGATGAATAACAGAATGGTCACAGACTGAGCTAATCTGCTGCTAACCAGCTGTTTTTCCATCCTTTTTTGCCTCAGGCTGCACTCTGCAGTACATACCAGTTATTGCTCTCCCGTTCTGATATTATAATGGACTCCTTTGTGTTGGTTTCATGTCTCAGTGATGTGCTCAGTAGCAATGACACGGTGTCATGCTTTGCACCTGCAGCAGCTAATACTACATGTGTGGGGGCAGTGAATATTTGCGTGCTACAGGATAAAGCTGGTGAAGTAGTTTTGCGACTATAGCTGTGGGTTATGACACAAGGAAGAAACATGTAGCGGCTCATATAAAAACTGTAAGGGCTGGTAGTGTTTTTTTAATGCAAAAGGCACAGAGCATTACCCATTAGAGGAATGTTGTTGCAGCGAGGGCCCACTGAGCGCCCACAGTCTCTGGGTTACAGCCTCGCTGTGCAAGGTGACCCAGGCTGAAGTGCAGTCCTGTGTCTGCCTGTCACAGCAGATCAGGTCACGTTCTCCGGCTGTGCTGCTGCGCTGTCTGAAGGCATCCTGTCAGCCGGATGAACCTGACAAATGCACTCAGTCCACAGACCGTCACAGCTCAAGTGGTGCGGCAGAGTTCAGACACGAGTACTGAACCAGCACAGAGCGTTTCACCTGAGAGACTAAGTCTAGCAGGACTCTTACAGGATTTTGATACTGATTTCGATATTTTAAGGTCCCTTATATTTCTTTCTGTAATTGTGACCAGAGAGATGTTTTACAGTTGAAAAGTCAACTTGACTGTGCTCTGTGGTGGACAAATGATGACTGTATATATGACACCGTTTCTAAATGAACACTACCAACATGCATCTGCAATAAGCTTCATTAGAGTAGCTCAAGCTGTAATATTTAAACATTGCATGTCAGCTGGGGAAAAAGTCTTGTTTTTTATTGGGATATTTTATGTACTTTTTTTTTTTAAACGTGGCATTATCATATGTATGTGACTAGCTATTGTCGGACCTTTGGTGCAGAAGATAAGTTAATAATGTGACTGTTTTGTGGACTTTCCAACAGTCATCAGCTGGTTGTCTTTGTAAACAAGGTGAATGATCTAAATGGACCTTTTTTGTTGTTTTTGCCCTGAATTGTGCTGCAGGACGTATGCTGTGTAAGCTTCATATATAAAATGTCTTGGTTTTTGCTAGAGATTGTTAACTTTAGGTGTAAAGTTACAAATGATTTGCAGGGTATTTCGTTAGCTCTGGGGGTGATGCACAAGCTGAGTAAGGCTGTCTCCGATGCTGACTTGGTGTGGAAACTAAGCTCATTAGGCTTTTTAATGCACTGTGTTTGAAAGAAAGCTGGTTTGTTGTGGTCGTTTGATTTTAGTTGAAGTGGCCTAACAGTGGTTCATAATTGGATTATTTTATGCAGAAAAGGGTGGTGATCAGTAATTGGATGGGGCTTTTTCCCCACTTGAACCTTTGAAATACTGTAATGCCGACATAACTGCAGCTCTGCAAATTATTAGACTGTCTGAAATCACACCTTCTTCTATGTACAGTAATCTGCTGTTTTTATTTCCCATTTTATTTAAATGTCCAAATTCTCTCCATGGCATGTAATGTATGTTCTGCTAACAGTCTCATAATGCAATGTTTTGAATTTTATGGATTTGAAAATTACTGTTGTGGGATTGAGAAATGTCCTGAAATTCAGCAAAGTCAAATTTCAATTTGCTGTTTACTGTAGAGAGTTAATGAGAAGTGAATGAGTGAACGACATGGCTGAAATCTGATTGATTGTAAGAGCTCATATTCCAGCCTCAAAAAGAAAAATTCACCTCCAAAATGACTAGTTATTTTTCTTTACATGTTTCCACAGTGAACCAAGAAGTCTTGATGAATTGAAATAAACAGGGGCCACATTTAACAAGTAACCTACCGTATTTAAATTTCTTCAAAATTGATCAAATGTATTATAAACATTATTTGAGAATTGTATGCTGAAACAGCATATAATGGTTAAAACAGGATCCCTTAGGCTTCACTGAAGGTGGAAAACCAAAACTAATGACCCTGATCAGGCACAAATGTAACCTGCTAGTTACTGTAATGATTCAGGGAGTTTTTTTAAAAGACATTTCAAAGAAGGTTTTTGCTAATAAATTGAATGTATTTTTTATATTATTAAATGCATTACATATTGGGAAATAGTGGAATATACAGTAATTACCTAATGACTCAAACTTGGGGACCTATGAATTGTTACCCTAAACTATATCAAGACATCCATTTACAAAATCAGACACAACTCAGTACAGTATAATACAAGTCTCATTTATCATGTCGTTAGCTTAGGATGGATGGATGTTTTTTACTGTTGTTTAATGTGGCCTCCATTTACAATAATACAGTTCATCAAGAATTTTCGCTGTTTTCGGATTTACATGCGAAAGAAACAGAGGATTATTCATGCATTCAAAGTAACACAGGATGACTAGAAAACCATAGAAATGATCATTGTGGGGGTGAAGTATGGCCTTTAAAAGGCTGCGAATTGAACATTCAACATTGTGGTTACTGGTAGTGGAGAAAGGTGGATGGGGACCATAACTGAAAAGTGAGAAGAGGAACCCAAGCAAATACAGTTGCATTCATAATCCATACAGAGTTTACTGTTCATTAATGTCCATCCATAAGTTCCCGGACAGCCTACAGAAATCCTGGAGTTTGTCCTCAGCAGTGAGGACCCTGAGAGATTTGACTGTACATTTGTGTTTTCAGAAACAAGCTTGGATCGTTAGTAGTTGTAATTTATTGTGGAGCTCAAGTCTCTGGACTCTCTTCATTATGGGTTATTTTTGGAAAATGCTGAGTCTCCTTTACCTGCCTCACCTCTGTGTCTATTCCCCATCCTGATTCAACCAAGCAGGTCACTGATTTTACAAGGGGAGGCTACGGCTGGACATGGAAATGCTTTTGTACTTATGTGACAGATATTACAAACAATAAGCCAAGTCTGGAAGGGCAAAAGCTTTTGATAGGCTCATGCTAATGCTACTAATTAGACATTGGGATAGCGGGACACTGGTCAGATATCATTGTATCAGGGAAAGGCCAAAGCCCTTGAACTAAATCAGAATAGCAGCAGGGCCTCTTGAGATGAATTATAAGGCCCTTACGTCTGCTCCAGTCCTGTTCACTTGTCAGGATTTTAATAGCAGACCTGCCCCGTGGACTACTTGGATAAAGAAAATGGATAGTCGGGCTATCTTTGGGTTTGATCAGTTAAGGAGGTGCAGCTCTACAGATCTGAGTCGTGGCAGCCGAATAGACAGATTAGGCCTCAACAATAAACCAAGCACACGATCGCTGGGCAACAGCAAAAGAGGGATTCTGCCTCTATTCGGCATGCTCTGCAAATCTTCTCCGCATTTGCTCCTAGTCACTCTGCCTAAAGGGGGGGGGGCTGGCTTCCACCCAAATGCATGCTGGGATTGTGTTCCTCTTTATTTTAAGCCTTCCCTGTAGACATGTCCTGTTTTTTTTTCCTCTCCACTTTACCTCAGCTTTTTGTGTCCCGCCGTCTACAGTCTTTGTGCGTTTGTGCATGAACGTTTTGTAAAGGTGTTCCTCTTTGTGCCGAGTGCTCGTCATTTGCATTATTTCCCACTGTAGAAAAGAGTATTGATGTCATTCTTATTTGTGAAATCACATCTCGCTCTGTGTATTGGTTGTTGAGTTTGTGTCAGGGTTTGAGAAATGGAGATGGATGCAATCTAAAACTGTGCAGGTTTTATCCTGATTCTCATTCTTCATATTGTTATGGAAGGAAATGCTCCAGTGTTGTGGCTGGAGCTCCACATGGCCTACATAACTTCATGTAGGTTGACATGGGTGAAGGGGTCACAGCTGGGTCTGACTGACAGGTCTACTGGTCTAAGCTGGGAGGCTGATTTGTGCTTTTTTTTTTTTCTTCTTGCTGCAGGGGGAATCACTCACGACACTTTTCAGAAGGAGCTGATGTGCTTTGACCCAGATGCAGATAAATGGACTCAGAAAGCGCCCATGACGACAGTGCGCGGCCTCCACTGTATGTGCACAGTGGGCGATCGCCTTTACGTGATCGGGGGCAATCACTTCCGGGGCACCAGCGACTACGACGACGTGCTGAGCTGCGAATACTACTCCCCCGCCCTCGACTTGTGGACACCTATTGCCGCCATGTTGCGAGGCCAGAGCGATGTGGGCGTGGCCGTGTTTGAGAATAAGATCTATGTGGTGGGCGGCTACTCGTGGAACAATCGCTGCATGGTGGAAATCGTACAGAAGTACGACCCCGAGAAAGACGAATGGCACAAAGTGTTTGACTTGCCCGAGTCGCTGGGCGGGATCCGAGCCTGCACACTCACAGTTTTCCCCCCTGAGGATATCTCGGGCTCGCCATCCAGAGAGTCGCCCCTCTCAGCACCTTGATGAGTAAAGGGGGGGAGCCCAGTTTTGCTCATACCCCCGTAACCCCTCGTCCACCCATCCCCTGAACAAACACTCCTTATAGACATTGTTTGCACTTCCTCTTTGGACTACATCTGTACTGCATCCCCAAGTATCCCCACGTCCACCTCCCCTAAAGCTGTGCAGAAACCCCTCCCTAAGTGATTAAACCTATGTACCGATATGGTTTGGCAACCTAATTACATGTTAATGTTGCATACTCGGTATATTTTGGCAGGAAATACCTTGACTTGAAAAGTGACTTTGCAAATCAACTTTTCTACCTGATGTCTACAAAGTTTTCTTATGTCTCGTTTCTTTAGGCGTTCTACCTTGAGATGTTGACTACCGCACTGACTCTCTCTTCTAGTCTATGCCAGGTTAGCTGCAGGTGACTCCAGAAAGCAGAAGCGTAGGGATGAATGAGCTCCGAAACACAGCCGGTTTTTAACTCAGGGCTTGGCCCAGGCCCCATCTACGTTGCTCTCTTACAGTTTCACTTCTTTCCTGCTATTGCTATGAAACTGTTAACAAAATGGTGTTTTCTAAATTTAATAAACATGATTTTGAAAGTAATTTAAATGTTGTTGTCATTACTGACGCAGCAGACTCGGGTCAGTCCTCGAAAGAGGACGTTTTGTTTGATGGATAGTTTAGAGATAGATTGGTTGGATTCAATTAACTGTTCGGTATTTAGAGACACTGTAGGCGGCTATTGTTGATTTGAGTGAAGCCATCTGACTCTGGTACAAGAAGTGTGGCCTTTACAACTTATATGTCATGGTGAAACCCGTGTTGTGTAGACAAACCTGGGGAAAATAACGAAAGTAACCAAGTTGGCATTACTGCGGGGACATCCTATAATATGCACATTTGAATGCAAGCTGTACAATTTACTCCTTTTACCTTTACAGTGACGAAGCGTCGGAGTTCAGGGACAACCTGAGCAGCCTAATGTCCTGATACGGTGAAACAAGTACCGTCAGCCAAGTTAACACTGCTTAGCTAGCATTAGAGGGCAAAAGGCACCAGGGCCTCAGTTAACTATGAGCAACCTCGGACTCTTTCGGCTGAAAGTCATCAGTTAACACGGTTAGCGGACTGTAGAGTCACTATGACTTGCTGCTGCAGTAACAGTGCGCCGCTAGATCGCGAGACACACAAAGTCACCTGATTCATCTATATGACACATAAATGAACCTTGTGACCTTAAGTCAGCTGTGATGGGGAAGTTTAAATTTGTTTTAATGAATGAGCTGCAGAGGTGGTGGTAGGTAAGTTTGCTTACCTGTCAGTAAGAGATTAGACGGGTATAAAACCCAACTTGCCATTTTAACCAGTAGACTTCATTGCTTTTCAATCTGTATTCTGTGGTTAAATATCGGCCTCCTCAGTGGTCAGAGGCTTGGTCCGTGATCTCAACTCAGCTACAGAAAACTGAAGCAAAGCCAGTGACGTGAACATGGTGCTGCTGACCAGTATCAACTGGAAACTGGCACTTCCACCGCTGCAGCCTCTCCTCCTGGCATCAAGACAGACGGTAATGTCGCGCACAATCTGCCCACCTGCTCCTGGCCGATTAAAGCCTTAATAGCAGCATATGGTGTCCGAGACGTCTGCTTCGTGCTGTGAGCGGGAACAAAAGATTTGTGTAATCATCAGGTGAGTTTGCTCTGGAGCTTTAAATCCTCACAATACTCTCATTATATCCCATTAATGAGACGCTGCCGTGGTGCCTTTGATTTGAAGTTGTGATGGCTGTTCGTGTGTTGTTCATAGCAACTAAACCTCTGCTCATCACAGCTTATTTTACATGTCTTCAATTTATGACCTAAACATTTTGTTTTGGTGCCTTTCAGTGATTCACTTGAGACTTTTTCGTTTGAATATGGTCTCATGCAGTTGTCCTCTCCTTTTATGGTGAGGCTTGTTTTTATTTTTGGTTATGTGTGATGCGTTGTCACATTGTTTAGAGAAGGGCTATGTTAATACCTTTTCAAAAGCGCTATTTTGTGCAGCAGCTTATTGTTAAGTCCTTTTGATGAAACAGTTTGCATCATTTAAAAATAGGCCGCTTGTAATCCTTTAATGGAAAGTCGCTGAACGAGCCGGTGAGCTAAAACGTACCAGGCTGAGCTGCTGGCGAAGGCATATATGACAGAAGATAGTAAAAGGGTAGGAATTTAGGGCCACCTTTCCCTGGACAGTAAACTGAAAATAAATGACACACTGTTGACCATCTAGCCTCTGTGTCGACTGGACCTGAAGTTATTAGTAAGACCGGGTGATGCTGCTGATATCTGTCCACAGCAGTGACCCTCCCTGGAAACGTAGGGTGACGAGGCGGTACAGCTCCAGTTAGGCTGGCTAAGGACTGAAATCAGGTTGCCCGTCTTTCTCTGTAGAAGATTTATGGGAATATTGGATTTTTTTTTGCCATACATCTGTTGGTTTACTGCTTTAGACCAGACTGAAATATCTATTAGATAGACTGCTGTGAAATCTATTGTCCCCATAGGATGAATCCTAATGACTTTGGTGATTCCCTGACTTAACATCTAGCACCACCTTTTTTGTTTTTATTGACAACTATTGAATTTTTGTCATGACTCGTAGTAGTGACATTCATGGTCCCCAGATGATGAATTGTAAAGACTTTGACCTTTCAACCAGAGCCATTATGAGGTCAAAATTTGCTGTCTTGCCATCAATACTTTAATGCCCAAATCCCTGCTAAAATAATCCCATCAGCTTCAGCTGTACTTCATATGTTAGCATGCTAACATGCTAAGCTAAGAAACAAACATCAACATGCTGACATTATCTCTGTGAGTTTGTTCGCCTGCTGAGGTTAGCATTTAGCTCAATGCACCAGAGCGCTGGTGTGGCTCTGTAGACTTTTGTCTTATTATGTTTTTTTGCATAGGTGTGATGAAACATCTTGATTTGTCAGGTTTTAATTCAGTTTCTAAATAACTGTTTCCTGTCATATATCTATATTGTATGGGGGCGGCAGTAGCTCAGTCTGTAGGGAGTTGGCTTGGGAACCGGAGGGTCACCGGTTCAAGTCCCGACATGGACCAAAAACTGAGTGTGAACTGGTAGCTGGAGAGGTGCCAGTTTACCTCTTGGGCACTGCCGAGGTGCCCCTGAGCAAGGCACCAAACCCCCAACTGCTCGGGGCGCTTGTCAGGAGCAGCCCCCTCACTCTGACATCTCTCCATTAATGCATGTATGTGTGTTTCAGGTCTGCATGTACCATGTATGAGTTTAACAGAGTGTAAATTGAATTTCCCCATTTGGGACTAATAAAGGTAGATCTTCTTCTTCTTCTTCTTCTTCTATACCATGATGGAGGATTTTATCCATGCCACCCTCCCCTCTGCCTCGGTGTGAGCATTGTTTCAGCAGGCAAACCAGACAGTGCAGTCTGAGTTTTCAACAGCAACTCGGCTGTTCTCACCCACATTTTAAAGCATTAATTGATTTTTAAATGGGTTTGAAAGAAGACTTTCAGTTATGAGTACTGACACTTAAATGAATCTCTTCTGACTGTGCAGAGCACTTTGAGGACACACAAAAGAAATCCACCTCAGCAAATCCACAATCCCTGTAGCACTGCAGCACATGATGCTCCAGATCCAGAGTGTAACGCCTGCCACATGTTCGCACTGTTTCTTGGTGTTTATGTGAGCCAGTGTCTATATGACGCAGAGCTTTGTGTGTCCTGAAGACTGAAGGATTTTTAATGAACAATGTGTCCTCGGTGCTAAAGCAAAGAGAATTGGAGCAAGAAATTACATGTGTTCACCACTCCTCCTCCTCCTCCTCCTCTTCCTCCTCCTCCTCCTCTTCCTCTTCCTCCTCCTCCTCCTCCTCCTCCTCCCTCCTCCTCCTCCTCCTCCTCCTCCTCCTCCTCCCCCCTCCTCCTCCTCCTCCTCCTCCTCCTCCCCCCCTCCTCCTCCTCCTCCTCCTCCTCCTCCTCCTCCTCCTCCTCCTCCTCCTCCTCTTCCTCCTCCTCTTCCTCCTCCTCCTCTGTTTCACTACCTGTGTTTCTCAGCAGATTTCACCATCACTGGAGGCACGTTCACTTGATTCATGGATCAGATAAAAGAGGTGCATGTGGATTACGGCCTGACTCTTGACACATGAACGCAGCACACATTTGCGACTTGGTGTGTCTCCAGACGGCTCCTCCTCTCATCTCATCCCAGCCTGAAAATGACCTAGATTCTGCCGGCTGCTGGGTGTGTTTACATACACAGCACACCGATGACATTGTCAGTCCGACAGCATCGCTCTCAGCTGCGAGGGGAAGGATGCTCTTACAGTAACCAAAGCTGCAATCCGCCTCCTATTATATGAAACCCTCTGCAGAGCTACAGATCCCTGCTGTCCTCTGACTGCATGCATGATGGTGTTAATGGTTATTGATCCTTCTGGCTGGCAGACATCCAACCTATCCTGATGTTACTCCTGCTAGATATATTTATTTTTGCATTGAATCACAAGCTGCCCTCCATTATTAGACTCCCCAAAGGTTTCAGGTCTCAGAGAAGGTTTACATCTCTCTCTTCTGTCTCTCTCACTCTCATCATGAATATTCAGAAAAGGTCAAGTCCTTGCTCTCCTCCCGAGCTCTCTATCCCCCAGTGACTGTGTCCTGAATAATCTCTCCCTGATTCATCTCTTGTTCCAGCGCTTGTTCCTGTCCCAGCTGTAGTGTTTTATTTTTCTTTTTTTTATTATTATTGTTATAGCAGAGACGGGAGGGGAATTTGGGATTTGTTTTATTCAACATCTGGCCATGCATCAGTCCTAGATTCTAGTTTATGCCTCAGCTGTATCACTAAAGGTAGCCTGTGTGTGGGTATCCTCATACAAATTGGACAGAAAACTCATTATTTCCATAGTTGAATCTGTTATCCTGCACCTGACCTAAATACAGGACAGGATGTGCTAAACTACCTCTTTGTATCTTGTATATAAAATTCCCAGTTCACAGTTATCATGTTGTTGCAGTGATGCCAATGAAGACGGGCTGCTGCTCCATGTTGTTGGACTTTACTGTGTTTTCACATTCTCTCGCTTTTTCATGGAAGTTTCCTCCCATAGTTCAAAGTGGATGGGAGACCTCTGATTGACTGGCAGCCTGTCTAAAGTGTCTCCTTACCTTCATTCCAATGCATGCTGGGATATGCTCCAGTGCCCCCTTGACAGGGAAAAGGAAAAAGCAGGTAAAGAATATAAATGGGAGGGGAGGCACAGCCAGAACGATGCATTTCACACACTGAGAGCTTTTAACTGTGAGCTTCTCCTCGGAGGCAACAAAGAACGTGTTATTTTATAAAGTGCATGAAGAGCCGCTGAACCGGCTGAGGAGAGCGAGGAGCTGGAACAATGCAGCCGGTCTGGGGAAGCTGCTTAACCTCACAGGGTTAAATACAGCTCCGGCTCCATGCCCCTCCAGGTTTCCTACACTTTAAGATTCAGCTGACAGCACCTGAGCAGCAACTGAAGCCTTTAATAAACTTAATCTAAACAAATCAATGGTCACACATTTAAGGAATGCATACAGAGCTTACATGCTGATTCAAAAAGTGCATTCATATTCTTCTTTCATATGCAGCCAGCTAGTTCACTGAGAGCCTAAAGAAGTGGGAAAATCATCATCAATCATCTTCTTTCAACGTGCACTATGTCATGTGTTATAATGTTCTTCACCTGTTGGGATCTGATTACATGTATCTTTCTTTGCAGGTAGCAGGTAACTGTAAAACTTCTTTAAATTGCATTTGTGAAAGTGAAATCAATCAATGAAATGAAATGAATGAAAACTTGTTGGTCTATGCCTTAGGGATGAGTGCAGGACCACGATTCATCCAGCAGATGGAGACTCAGACCATGTTTAAACATGGCAGGCCGAGGATAGGCTGCTCAGTGCTGGAGGAAGATAAGATAAGATAAGATAAGATATTCCTTTATTAGTCCCACAGTGGGGAAATTCACAAGGCAGACTGCAATGCTAGAATCAACTCAGAGACGATCCAGAAAAACTGGAGTAGCCATTAGCTGCGTTAACGTACCCTTGAACACAACATTTTGATTTCCACTCAGCTAAGGTAAGATATGAGTTAAGGTTTCTCTGCTTCAGCTGCTGCCTCAGCGAGGTTTGGTTGTAGAGATGCGACTTTTACTGTGTCTCAGCTTTCATAATGGCACATTGCACATTTATATTTGTGCGGGTAGCATGAAGAAATCGCTGGTACCGCTGTCCATGCATGTTATCAGGAGCTTTTAGCCGAGCTGCCATATTCCTCCGTGATTTGAAGAACTTTCTTATTTTCTAAATTAATGAAATTAATTTAGTTTTATGATCAGAGTGGAGTTTTCTCATTTGACTGAAAAAAGATGATGAATTAGGATCTGGTAAACT